>CM076574.1:1150189310-1150789310 GCA_034641835.2 Pinus albicaulis
ATTGTTAGGATCCAGACAGAAATAAACAATATATAGTCAAATAGAGCTATCAAATACCCCTACTTAGACAGAGAGACCTAGAGGTAAGAAAAATGTTGTGGGATAACATTTGACAATCCAAATCATTGCCTTTACATGGCACACGCCATGATAAGATTCTAACCCATAATAATCTTGAGAAGAGAGGCTTTCATGGGCTGAAGAGACGTTGTGAAGATGCTCAACCATCTATTGATACAAGCAAGACTAATAGATACATGAGCTTATAGTTACATAAAGGAGAATATATGAATGGAGATTGCAGAACAGTGTATCATAAATTTTGCAAAGGCATTGTTGCGTATTTGTTGAAAAAATCAGCTTTTTGGAAGTTTACTTTTATCATTGTTTGGACTTGTGAGGATATAGTCAGTAGAGAAGGAACCATATGGAGGTGTCACCATTTCAGTCAGGGAAACCCTGAAAACCAAGATGAGGCTGCCTACTTGAGGGGAAAATAATATAATCAATGTTGGAACTTGAAGGAGGTAATGGACAGAGTCTACACAAAAGGGACGCAGAAATGTTATAATATGGAATAAATTACTGGTAAACCAGAGTCTTCGCTTTTAAGTTTGTACACAATCCTTGAAGTGTGGATATGTCTAAAATTTGACAGAGCAGCCAATAATAAGCTACCTAGGTAAGGATAGAGGAGTTCTTGAGGATGAGAGGGGAAGTTAGACTCACCTATGCTTTAGGAATAGGTCAAGCTACTACATAATATCTCACAAAATTGTACAGTGGATAAGGTTTAGCCAGGTGATTTAAATTATAGCAAATATTTTTTGGGTCATGGCAGTTTCATATTTTAGGTATGGACCAGTTTTGGGATGGCGGTTTCTGAAGTATAGTTTACATATATTCCTGAAATTGCAGGTTTGTAGACCCACTAATATAATAACCAGTTTTATATAAAAATAAAACTTCTTTCTATTTTTCCTTTAAAGAACAGCATAGGATTTCCGATTTCTAGAGTTTGGATATGTTTGGGATTGTGGCTAGCTAGGAATCAAATGATTTTAGAGGATACAGAAATTTTATACTTTCAGGTGGTCCATCAAATAAGAGCTTTATCCTTGGAATACAATAGGCCAATTGGGGATGGACTGATGGATGAAGGGGGCGAACTGATGGACAAAGAATTTTTGGGATTTTCAGATGAATCATCTGAGGGTCTTCCAATCTGGTCCTGCCCTAGTGTGCTAGGTCTACCTAAACAGCTCACCAGTATTCAAGACAGTTTTGTACCCTGGGGCAGTGGGTTTGCAGCAGGTGATGTCAGAAGAGGATACCTTTTCATCCATACAAAGCTTGGGTGGTTGTATCTAAGGCAGATCTCAATCTGGTGCCTTTACTCATGCGTGTGTGGAGCTCAGAGACACAACTATCCAGAAGTCCAAGTGTATTGAAGGCTCGTGTTCACAGGTTACTCATCCCTTAGGTTTTAGAAAGGTATCCAGCAATCTCTCTTTGGATTGTGGTAGGGTTTCGGAATTATACAAGTGGATTCATGTCTGGATTTCATGATAAGTAGTAATTACCATGGGTTTACCAGTGATCAACCGACGGCGGCAAATTTGGATCCTAGTCTCCACTTGGAGAGGGGTAGTTAAGTTATGAATCCTGTATCAGATGGTCAGGTGAATGGGTTTTGGCAGAGCCGAAAGTGTGTCGAGAGGAGAAAGGATCCAGTAAACTTGGGTGTTGGCAAAAGTTGTAAAGATGGATGGAATTTTAGATATGGTGGGATCAGCAATCGTTGGGAAGTTTCAGGGAAGGAGAAAGGCGGAGAAGATTCTAAAGTAGTGGTTGGTGGGAAAATTGGTGCCGTTCTTGGACTATCTACCAAATTGTTTTGCGCTAACTCAAGAATGATTGGCTTTTGTACTTTGATCTCACCAAGTTGCAAAGAAGGTTCTAAATAGTCAGTCGAAATGGGGCTTCCAACCATTACTCTTCAAACATTAGTCACTTGTGTTTGATGCAAAGATGAAAAGAATGGACTGTGTTCCAATCTGGGTAAATTAACCAAGTATTCCTGTAACCTTTTGGCCCAATGATGTCTTCAGGGAAATCAAAAACTCCCTTAGCATTTTTATAAGCAGATCTATCCTTCAGGAGTACAGTAGTTATGAATATGGCTTACATATTAGTGGGTGTGGATTTAAGGGAGGGCTTGGCAGAGGCAATTTCTCTAAAAAAGGTAACCTATAGTTTGAATAAATTATGGAATATGAAGGCATTCATTTTCAGTGCATGAGATGCCATTCCTATTGCCAACTTGCAGTGGAATTAAGCATGCCTAACTAGAAACAGAATTGGCCCTGAAAAGAGTCTCAAGCTGAGGATTCTAGAGAAAAGTTGGAAAATGTAGACACCGAGTAAAAAGGGGTAGACTCAGACTTCTTTAATGGACACAGGCTCTGATGGTGTTGTGGAGGGTGTATAGGAAAAACTTCAGTTGCCATTGACTCCCTTGGAGTGTCCACAAAAAGAAGTCAAGTTGGAGACTAAGCATACTCCACAGAAATATCCACAGCTTAAGCTCATAGAAGCAGGATATCCAATTAAAGAACTTACTAATTTAGTATGTCCCCAACCCAAAGGCCTCCTTGAATTTAATTTTTGATGAATCTTCTTTTCAGTTTTTAATATCAAAATTATTTGATTGGCCTGATAAGGAACCCACTTCTTCCATTAATACTGTGAACTTGAGTGATGATAAGGAGTTCATGTCCATATATGAGAATAAAATGTTGATGCCTGAAAATATAATCTCCATCCTATAAATAAGGAGGGTTTTATTTTCGTTAATGATGTTGAAGGTGGCTTAGCATTTGTGGATGAAAAAAGCTCACTAAATTAGTATTAAGGGAAAAAAATCCTGTATGTCATTAGCACAAAAACACACTTGTAATGAGATATTGTTTGGTAGTAAATAACTATTGCTGGAAGGAGTTCCAAGAGGAACAAATGCCCTGTTAGTCAGTTTTAAATTATTGCCCTAACCCTAAACAAGGATTTATTCAATCCCTCAAAAAAATTGTTCTTAAGAGGCTAGTTAATGTGCACACACCAGATGTTATGCGCTACATTGAACTATTAATGTATGGGGTAGAATCGTAAGTGACTTGGAATGGCTTTTTATGGGATGGCAATTTACGTTTATTGATGCTAGGGAGGTGGGAGGACTAATCTTTGGGTGGAGAAAACAATCCTTCACCTACTCTAATTGTTGGTCATTCTCTTCAGATTTGGGTGCTAACTATACTGCCAAGACCTGCCAAGAGAACTTTCTCTCCTGAACATATATGGCCCATATACTGACAAAGTTGAGTGTTGGGACAGAGTCTTCCACCGGGGATGGCTTAACCAAGGTTTGACAATTTTGGGTGGGAATCTCAATTTCTCCTTGGGTGCTTCAGAGATATAGGGACCTGCTCATGTGGATTATCTATCAAAGTATAGTTTTGAAAAACAGATGAATTAGAGCTGATAGATATTGAGGTAATAAAGTTCTCCCCTACATAGAGAAATAAGAGGGCCGGAGTAGATAGAATTGTGAAAAGGCTGGACCATTTTCTTATATCAAACCTCTTTTTAGATGAAGCTATCAGATCAAATAGTCAGTCTTGTGTGTAGGGGACTCTGGCCACTCCCCTGTAATACTAGAATTGGCTCCTACTAAGAAAAAAGCCCTCGTCCCTTCAACCTAGATCCTGAATGGTTAAGGAGGAGAAATATGTCAAGAAAATAAAGGATGTCTGGATTTCATTTGATGGTTCTTCTCAGGGATCAGCTGCTCTACAATTTGAGTAGAACCTCAAAAGGGCTAAACAGGTCCATTGAGTTGGCAACTTAAAAAATACACAAGGAGAGGTTGCTCTAGGAAGTGGAGGCAAAACTAGATTCCCTGTACACAAGTGATGGTTTTGGTTTCTTAATTGAGTCACAAAATTAGAGGTGAATGAGCTGGAAACAAAGAAGCAATGTTGCGAAATTCAACATCAGGAGACAATCGGCAAGGGTCTAGAAAACCAAAAAATCGTAAAAATCAGGAAAATATCAGTAAAAATAGGCAAAAATTGGCCACGCCAAAAAATCGTGATTTTGAGATAAAATCGGGATGTTATCGAGATGTTTGCAACACTGCAAAGAAGAGGGCACTGCTTTTGGATAAAGAAAATTCCTGGAGTCTAAAAAGTAGGGCATCGTGGCTACAAGCTTGGGTTGAAAAGTCGTCAGTTTTTTCATCATTTGCAACCTAAAGGAAAAAAATACACAGTGGAGGGTAGAAAAATCAGACGGATTACTGGCAACTAGCTTCAAAGATATAGTGCAAGAGGGTGTGAGTTATTTAGGATCTATTTATAAGGGTGAGCGAAGAGCAACAATAGCTTAGGTTTTAAGAATGTCTACATTCTTCCCTAGTTTTGCAAATCCTGAAGACAACCAAAATGTAATGGATTCTTCAAAGTTTTCAAAATATAAGAGCCACAGACCTGATGGGCTGCCTGTGGAATTCTTATGAGGATGTTTTCATTTCATAGAAGAAGACTGGTGGAAAGTTAATGAGAAGTCCAGATTCTCTGGAAAAATACTGGCATCCTATAATGCTACCTTTACTGCACAGTGCACTGATTCCAAAGACTGATAACCCCAGTTCATTTCTAAAATTCAGGCCGACTTCATTCTGTAATTTCATTTATAAAATCATCTCCAAGATAACTTCCTGCAGGTAAAAGGAGATTTTGCCAAATCAGATTTCTGGTGAGCAATTTAGTTTCCTGGAAGTGAGGTCGATCCATGAGAATGTGGGGGTGGCACAAGAAGAATTACATTCTATTAAAGTGGAGAAGCTCGAGGCTATGGTGGTGAAGATGGAAATTTCAAAGGCATATGACAGTCAGCTGGCTCTACCTGTGATTAATGATAATACATTTGGAATCCTCTGCACAGATTGTTACATTTGTGATGAATTGTGTCACTTGTGTATCTTTCTCCACTTATTATAAATGGAGCTGCAGCTCAGTTTTTTAGACCTGAAAGTGAGACAGGGATGCCCCCTTTCTCCATTATTGTTTCTTATTGTAGCAGAATGCCTTACTGGTGCTTTGAAGGAAACTCTTAGGGTTCAAAATTCTTAGGGAATCAAAGTTATAAATACTTGTACTTTGTCAAATCTTTTTGTTGGTGACATACTTGTCACTAATTTTCTGCGATGACTCTAGGAGGGATGCAGCTAGACTCAAACATATTATAGATCTTTTATGCTTGGCAACAGGTATGCAGATCCATTTGGACCAGCACCATTTCCTTTTGTGGTATCACTGACGAGGATTAAGTCTTTCTGTCTCCTCTGTTTCCTCATTTCTCCACTATTGTTTCCTATTGTAGCAGAAGGCCTTAGTGGGGCTTGAAGGAAGCTCTTAGGGCTGGATATTTTAAAGAAATCAAAGTTGCAAATACTTGTACTTTGCCATATCTTCTTTTTGTTACTAAATTTTTGTGATAGCTCTAAGAGAAGTGCAGATAGACTGAAAGATATTATAGATCTTTTCTGCTTGGCAACAGGGATGTGGAACAATGACAATAAGTACCCGTTCCTTGTGGCATCATTGATAAGGAGCAAGTCTTTTATGTCTGCTATGTTTCCTTATCAACTGTTTGATATGGAGAGTGATATGGAGTACCTGGACTTTATACTTTACCCAAATAAATATCAGGAAACATGTCAGCAATGTCTTATCACAAAAGTGGAGAAAAAAATTAAACTTATGGTGCAATCATTGGTTGTCTAGAGGGGGTCATTTGGTCCTGGTCAAAGCAGTGTTAGAGAGCTGGATGTCTTTATCCTGGATACAAAAGGGAATTTTGGAGGTAATTAGAAGGTTATACTACAGATTTATTCGGTCTAAGTGCAAAGATAGAGAGTGTATACCACTAGTTAATTGGAAGAGGATATCAGTTCCAGAAGCCCAGGGTAGATAGGGACTTTAGAACATTTTCTTATTTTCCAAATCTTTATAAGCAAAAAGTGCATGGAGACTTGGAGTGATGGCTCACATGCCCAAGTGATAAAAGAAAAGTATATTTCCTATGAAGCAATGGATGGCTAATAAGAAATCCTATAAAGAGCCTAACTAATGGATGGTTGTCTTCACTTTTCGATTAGTAGGTAACAGACTTGTTTGGAGTGATGAGGCGAACAAGGGTAAAATTTGGGGTGGATTCCTGGGTAGGTTGTGGTAATGATTATAGGATTCCAGACCATATCACTCTGTATTTTCTATCCAGGGGCTTCTTTGATCTATCACAAATTGCCAATGTGAACAGAACCACTATTTGGCATCAAGTACTGGGAGGGATCTGGATCTTGGGGAAGAAGATGCAGATATATATTATATGGGATTTGTATATTGACAAACTTAGATCCAATTTTTTGAGGTTAAAGAATGAGGAAGATCAATTGGCATGGTCAATAAATCTTGTTGCACTCAAATTGTCAAAGTTCCAAGGAAGCGGAAGTACCAATTTTTTCAGCTAGATTGGATCACTTATCAGCAATCATTCTATCTCTTTATCCCACATCTACACAAAAAGGAATCATATGGCTGATGGATTGTCAAAGGAGCATCTCAGTCTAGATAGAAGTGGCTGGGTCATCATGGAAGATCAGGCTGAACTGTGCTCACGGTTTACTCATGCTTCTTTCTACTACGGTTTTCATTTTCTGTTGACAAGGCAATAAATAGCATGTTTTTAATGACTGAATTTGTATAAGAGAACTGTGCAGAAATATTTTTTGATGGAAAAATGGCAACAGTTATATTCTGTATTATTTTGATTACCGTTGATCTCCATTTTTGTAGAAATATGTAGGATGATATAAAGTGTTTACTATAAGGACAGTATATGATGGACATATCTATATCTTACTGTTGACCCGTGTTAAGGTTATTATGAATGATTTTATCATCTGCTGTATGTAATTTCACTCTATATGAAATAAAATTACATTTTTTTTGGTCGAGAAGAAAGGATTTCTAGAGATAACATATTTCTAAAAAGATTTTTAGGATGCAGGAATATAAGCACACTACACAACCAGCATCAGAAATTATTGCAATAGGAACAAACCTTGTTGCCTGAGTGCCAGCTTCCAGGGACCAACCGTTGTTTTTGTTGTTGTTTCAGCTGTTGCACTTGTGTCTGTTGGGATATGACTGGTTTTGTGCTACCTTCTTTACTGAATGTGGTGAAGTTCGGAGCAGATGCTGTAGACAAGGTCTGTTTTAACTCTTGGATCTCTTGCCTTTGAGAACGACAGATAGCTGTCAATTTTTCATACTTTGATGTGATTTCTGCCTTTTCTAAGCGCACCTGCTCCAGCTCTTCTTTCAATCTATCCACTTCTACTTGTAAGCTTTCTTTGCCAAACACACTAGTTCCAGTGGTGGGCTTATGGTTATCGAAATCTGCAACAAATGCATTAAATGAATCGTCATGAAATGGCCCACAAAATTCTGAAGCTGAAGCCTTCACTGGAGATACACCAGAGTCGATTGTGTTTTCATCCCCTTGGTCAGTATCTTCAGAGCTAAGCCTTATCTGGCTTATATCTGAATTCATTTCATCATATCCCTGCCGAGTTGTAGGTTGTGGTGAGGCATGCACCTTCTTCTTAAAGTTTGACATACCACTTTTCAAAATGTGTCCAGCTCTGGGCTGGTTTTCCTTTGGTGAACTTAAAATGCCTTGTTTTGGATGAGTTTCGGGGCTTTGTGACCTCTGCTTGAATACACTTTCACTCCCAGGATCCTTATCAAACACAGGGCCTTTGTCATCCACAGGCACAGATTCCTGTGCATACTGACTTGACCAAAATGCTCCTAAAGAGCTCCCACTACCAACACCACCTTGCATTGCCTTTGAATTTGGTTGTACCATAGGCGGTGACTGACGATCTTGGTCTTTCAATGTAGGTGGAGGTGGTGGTGTTCTGGATGGGAGTGGAGAAGTTCGCCTTGTTGCCACAGGATTACCTACAAAGTGATGTTCCAATTTGTCTGCATCAGGATAAAATACATAGCTACATGCCCACTCATACTTCTTCATTTGTCAACAATGAGTATAGACTCTACAGAAATGCAAAACTATTCCACAGTCATCTTACCATGATCTTGGGCATCCATAGAGGACAGTCTTATTCACTTCTGTCTGGATCCTAACAATGTGAATAAGACTGTCCTCTATATCTAGACTTCATCCTCTCTTGCCGCCTTGACTTGCTCTACAAACCATGGTTGCAACCATGTATTTGCAGTGGTGCCCAGGGATGAGTACTCCGCTTCCTTCTGCTGTAAATTTTCCTTTTCCTCCCGCGTGATCTAACATCTTGCTCGGGGGTTTCATCACTGTTTGCCCTAGATGATTGAAGAGGTCGAATGGGGCGGACAACACTGTTTTTCTGAAATCATTTTCCCCCTCACGAGCTGCTAGTCCTTCGCCACTTAGGTTAGGTTGCAACCATGTATTTGCAGTGGTGCCGAGGGATGAGTACTCTGCTTCCTTTTGCTGTAAATTTTGCTGTAAATTTTCCTTTTCCTCCGGCGTGATCTAACATCTTGCTCGGGTTTTTCATCACTGTTTGCCCTAGATGATTGAAGAGGTCGAATGCCCTAGATGATTGAAGAGGTCGAATGGGGCGCACAACACTGTTTTTCTGAAATGATATTCACTATGGCGCCCTTTTTATTTTCATATAGTTACACAATTGATAGGATATTCATTATGGCGCCATAGTTACACATTTGAATATTTATTATTATTTAAAAATATTTTAAATTAATAACATTAATTAATAAGAAAAATAGAATCTTATATAGATTTGAACGTTAATTTTATTTTTAGTGAATTACCAAATTAAATATTTATGATTTTTTACATATATTTTATTTTAAATTAATAATACTTAATTGGAAAATAGAATTCTTTATATATTAAATTGAAAATAGAATTCTATATAGATTAAATTGAAAATACTTAATTGGAAAATATAATTTTATATTGATTGGAAGGTTACTATTTTTAGATAGTTAGGAAATTGAATATTTATAATTATTTTCATATATTTTAAATTAATAATACTCAATAGTAAAATATAATTTTATATAGATATGTTTACAGTTCTATATAGATTTGTTTTGGAAATTTTAAATAAAAAAATGAGAAGTGAAGTGGACAAATTATTTACTTGATGGGTAGTAACCACTAATAAAACTATACATTTATAGTTGTACTTTTACACAAGTGTTAAGGACCACATAAATAATTATGGATATAATCCTAGTTAAGTATTCATATCCATTTTTTATGCAAAGATTTACTCAAATTATACTGGAAATTAAACTATGGTAAATATGTTATTAACTAGAGTATAAGCTATCTTCAAAGATTTTATTTTTAAATAATTTTTTTACAAATCTTAAGAATAAAAGATCAATGAAAATATATTTTGAAATCATGAATGAATATTGCAACCATATCCACGAATTATATATATATATAGAGAGAGAGAGATAATATTAATAATAAAAAGTTTCTTATAGTTAAAATATGTGGGTTTGTGAACATGACTAAGTGAACATGGCTTATGAAAATGACTAGGACTTAGGGTTGGTCCATGCTCCTTTCCTCAGTCTGCCTCTGTGACAGGTCTTGTGGGTGTGATACGACTAGTTGGGGTCAGGGCTCACCGCTCGACCCTTCCTCCCAACGCGCCCATACATGTCGTTCAAATATAAGTGGCAGACATTATGGTTGAGAACCACCTATAGGTGAGATGGTAAGGCTTTGGAGTTTGTTATGGCAGGTCAGGTTTGATTCCTGCCAAGGCCTTTCAACCTTTAACAATTTTTTAGCCAATGTGGAAGAGCCACGTGGTGGCCTCTAATTGGGCCACGTGGAAGCTTCCCATTGGGCCACCAAAATACACTGCAACCAATAAAATTCGACCAAATCACACTTCAATATCAAAATTGCAATATTTCATTTCTAGAGTGACACAATTAACAATTACTAACATAAATGACTAATTCATACACTTGTTGTACTTATTATTTGGTCATATATTTAGTCCTAGATTAAATTAGTCATTTTAGTTAGTCGTTTTTAGTTTGGTCACTTATTATCTAGTCATATATTTTAGTCCTGGACTAAATTAGTCATTTTAGTTAGTCGCTTTTAGTTTGGTCACTTATTATATAGTCATATATTTTATCCTTAAACTAAATTAGTCGTTTAAGTTAGTCATTTTTAGTTCTGTCACTTAAAATTTCTTATGGAGATCAAAATATTGCTCCATCTGTAGTATCCATGTTACAGGATCCTTTCCATCAAACTTCCTCATATCCATTTTTGGAATATGGTGGTTCTTCCCGCCAACATGAGAGGTTATGAAATCACGATTAACATTTATTTTGTTCTCATCATGAGGTTCTTCTACTATATTTCCGCCATTAGGAATTGTTTCTTGTTTTAAGCTTGTCATCAAGCCTTCCATGTATGCTTTTAGATCATTCTTCATGTTTTCCATGTTGTCTTTCATGTTTTCATCGATCTTAGCTTCCATGTCATCAATCTTAGCTTCCATGCCCACTTCCATGCCATCCATCTTAGATTCCAAACCATTCATCTTAGATTCCACGCCTTTCTTCAAACCATCCATCTTAGTTTCCATGCCTTTCTTCAAAACTTCCATTTCATGTTTTGTTGTTCTTTGCGAGAGCGAAATTTGTTGCACTTGCTCTTGTAATTTTGATATGTCATGTTGCCATTCTTCGTCTTCATGAGTCATAGTAGAGCCTTCTAAAGGCTTAATGGGAGTTGAATTATTTTTAGGGGCCATTTTAGAATCGATTACTGATATCTATTCTACAATATTCCCTTGGAATCAATTCAATTTGATTCTTCAAACAAGACTTATGCAATTGGAAAAAAATACACACCTTTTACTTGCTTTTTAGGAGCTCTGTATTGAAATTGAATTATATCTGTAATTGAGAATCTTCAATATCTGAAATTCACTGCTGTAGTATCCTTCTGAACTATCTTTCAAATGCCATAGATATGATCTGATTTGGATTCTTCAAGACAAAGTTATTTCCAATCTCCCACAATGACCCAACTTTGGACTGGTTCAGTAGAGCGAACTTGTACGGCTTTCCACGTGTAACTGTTTTGTCCTTCGTCTCTGAAATTGATAGCCAAGAAACTACGGTCCGTGTACTTGCAACCAATTTTTACGGCACTCCAATCCGATGCCCAGAGAGAGAGTTATTGAACTTTTCCCACGATCACCTCTTTGAGATGAAATTCAGGAGCCTGAAAAAGCACTACCTTCCACAGATCATATCTCCAAAAATATTGCGAACCAAGCTATGAAATTTTTTGAAGAATTTCCTCAAGATTTTAGCTTCGCACCATATGAATTTTAGATTCTGAATCTTCGTAGAAAATTTTTTATAGCGCAAATTCCACGATGACCTGTTTAGGAGCCTGAAAAAATACCTAACTTCCACAGATCATATCTCCGAAAATATTGCGAACCAAGCTCTGAAATTTTTATACAAACTTCCTCAAGATTTCAGCTTCGCACCCTAAAAATTTCAGCTTCTGAATCTTCGTAGAAAAAAAGTTATAGCGAAAATGCCACGATGACCTGTTTGGAGCAGCGAAACCCTAGAATCCAAAGCTCTGATACCAAATGTTGTGTAACCAGCTCCAAAAAGAGAAGAAAAGAGATATCAACGCCTTAGAAATGAGCCACTTCGAGGGAGAAACCTCCAATACATTACATAAATGAACAATTCTTGGATGATACAATTCACAAAACCTCCTTTCTATATATAGGAGTCCATGGGGCCATAATGTAATCCTAGTGGGCCACAATGTAATCCTAGCCGACCTAACAATAATAATTTAAGGGCACAATAATAACAAAATGGGGGTTACAAGGGTTAAATAATAACAATAAGGGGGTTAAACTAACCATAATAAAGGACTATACTAGTGATATAGGGACCTAACAAAATCACCCTGTTCTGTGAAGATTTAGATGTCAATCAATACACCTGTATCTCTGCCTCAAGGTAGAATTTCACTCATTAACAACCTGCTCTTCTTGGAGTGCAAATAAAACAACAGACTTATGGATATGCAGTCAAACTTCAGTGTAGGTATACAGTCACTGTCACAGTCCTGAGCAAAGATGACAGAGTTTGAAATACTTCAAGAGTTTTTTAGGCAGAAGCTATGTGAGTTTTCTCCCTTCAAAACAATCAATGGCTCTTTATAAATGTAACCCTAGCTTTTGTAGAAAAAAATCCTTTGTTCTACCTGACATCCGCTTATCAACCAAGCATGAAAACCCAAAGTCAATCAAGCAGCTGCACAGTGAAAACTGTCTTTGTATGAGGAGCAGGAGCCACCTTACCCTGTGGTATTTCAACTTATAAATTTCTGCTTGATCAAGAACCCTTTCTCTTACTAAACTTCACTGCTCTTTATATGTATGTCACTCCTTTAAACAGAAACAGGCTCATAAAGTCAACCCCGGTGTGAGCATACAGGCAAATTTACATTTAAAATAGAGGTAACAGCTTTTTAGGAAAGCTCCAAAAGCTTAAGCAGAGGCTGTGAGAGATTCCCTTTTTCACAATAATCAAGGCCTTTTTCAATGTGGAATAACAGTCATCTCTGGAAGAATGCCTTTATGACTTATGTGCCTTGTAGCTTTCAATAGTATAAACTTCTTTTAATCTATAAAACTAGTCTTCCTTGGGAAACTTCCTCTATACTTTGTGAAAACCAGTTTCTCAGAAGTTTATGAAGAGCCAACAAACACAGTCAACATTTTATTACAGCTTTACACCTCGAAAATTCACACAACAAACACTATTTCTTCAGCTATGGTGACAAGGTTCATAAGTTTTGAATGCAGAGTTGTAAAAATTTGTAGCAGTTTTAATAGTGAATAAGCTTTCCTTGGATCAAAACATCAAACCGCTTCGTATGCAGCTTACCAAAATGTGCATGTCAGTTAATTTGAAATTTGCCTTTAAAAATACGATTCTGACCAAAACACCCCCAACTGGATAACACTGATCTTTTACTAAAAATTGACTGTTTTGAGGATAATACTAGGTTTTGAATAACAAAGAAGGAGTGGCCTTTTTGGATAGGCCTTCTGTTGGTGAATATGAGCTATCCCAAACTCAGAAAAACTTTATTCCTTCTTGAAGGCAAACACTCAACTTAACTTGTTTTCAAACCTTATTTTTGGCTTCAAATATCAACAAGCAGTCACAAAATTTAGGGTTAAAGTGTGCAAATACCTCAAGATATGAGGCAAAACTCTTGTGGAGCGTCGGAGATAGCTCTGGAGGTCCTTAGGCATGCGCGGCACTCTGCAGGGAAAGAGCGGCGCGCAAAAACACCACCCGTGTGGCCTGTCGGGTCGGGGGTCGAGCGCCATGTACAAGCGCGTCGTGCAACTGTACAGGCACGTCGCGCCTACACTGACCGCTCATTGAAAAAGTCTGCCAAGTGCGTCGCGCGAATTTCCAGGCGCGTCGCGCGGCCACAAACGAACAAAAACTCTTTGAAATTGCTTGAAAACTGTTTTGATGTCTGAGAATTTCAGAGGCCAATCTTCAACTTCTTGCTTGGCGTATTGAAAATGGATGCTTGGACCTCTCCCCACTTCTTTAATATGTCAACCCCAATGGTCTTAAAACTTTGAAAAGTAACCTTGGCGTTCAGCTCTTTTTTTGTTTTAACCTTTGTAATGCTGCCTTGGTGTATCTCTTTGACATTTGAAATCGCGTTGGCTTTATTTGAGGGGTACTCCCTTTTTGAAATGATTTCGGACACAGAGTTTTATATGCCCTTTTTAAAAAATGTAAATAAAGTTTTCAACTCCTTTTCAAAGAAAACAAACACAGTTTTTCTCGAAAGGCCAGAACTCTGTCTATTTATGCACAGGTGTTCGAAAGGTGATTTCCAATTTTGTTCCTTGGGTGACACTTTAACACTGAACTTCAAATTTTGAAAAATAACTCCATAACCTTCATATCATCTCTACCACTGTTTTTAATGATGCTGGTGATATTTATGAAGTAAGGTAACCCTTTTTAAAACTGTCGGGAAAATACTTGAAAACTGCTTTGTTTCCGAAAGGGTAGGTTTTGCATTGTCAACTTGCTTTGACAGCCTCGGTGTTTGCTTGCTCCTTCAACCCTTTTCCTACTGTAGATGCCAAGTTTGCTGCAGTTTTTCATAGCTTGCTATGGTCTTTTAAGAAGGGCACTTTTCACTACATTCCTCTGCTTCACAACACATTATATAACATCTCTGTTTATTGAATACTGGAAACTTGCTTTGTTTCAAACTATCCATAACACTGACTGTCCATGAAAATAACCTCTTTGCCTATTCATACACTTGTATGTCTTTTGGGAACAAAACCTGAAATGCCTCCCATCATTTGTGATGTATATCTGAAAGGGAGACTTTTATGAGGTAGGAAAAACAGGTATCTTGGAAACACAGATATCAGTTCCTTTTAATAGTGCAGTGATCTTTCTTTGTAACAGAATCATCCATAATTTCAAACCTATCCACTGCTTTGACACTTTAGGTGATATTTTTAATAAGGAAAAACCATTTAAAATCTGTCAAAGAGCATTTGAAAGTTGTTTTGTTATTTAACAGGAGATGGTCTGTCTTCTTCTAACTTGTTTGATAATTTCTGCTTTCAGGTGATTTATAAGCTCCTCCTTGGATTGTAAGTGCCATCTTTTGGTTGCATCCTTTCATACTATATTTCTCTGTTTACTCAAAAAGGAGCTCTTTTAGACTTCTTGGCATGTGACAGTAAAGTAACTGTGTGGCCACTTCTCCTAAGGAAAATGCCCTTTTTTGTATCAATGGCCTGTATATTCAATATTGTCTCCTGTCCACTATAGGTATAGTTTGACAGACATTTCCATATGAATAGGAAAAACAATACTTTTTTGAAACATAAACACCATATGTTACCTATGCAATGACTTCTATTTTCCTTCTTTGTATCCTTCCACTTCACCTTTTGACCAATCAGTTTTCAACAACACTCAATGCCTTGGCCATCTGCTCATAAATGGAGGAGGCCCTTCACTTGGAAAAGTATCTTAAGATTATTTGATAAGGCTGCATGACAAGGGTTTTGCTTGGATTATGATGGTAAGCAACCAACTTGAAAAACATCAATACTAGCACCTCTGCTTGCAAACACTACTGTGCTTCAGAAAGAAAAAAAAAAAACCCTAGTCAAGGTGTTACTGTCTCAATGCACTGTTCTGAGGGGAGCTGAAATGTCATCATTTTCTTTGGTCAACTTATGACAAATTATTTGAAAGATGGTCTCTGTGACCATGGAGGTCAGCACCCTTTGAAAAACAAACACCTTTTCTTCTGCCTGTGAAATGACAAGTTTTGTCAGCATTTCTTCAAATTGGTCTTGTGGAAAAGCAGGCTGCTTATGATTAGAATGGTTTTTGCTAATGATGGCCTCTATAAAGTTTAACAATTCACATGATTTGAAAACTTCCAATGACTTGCTTTACAAGACCTGAACTCTGTTTTCCCTTTAACTTGCATACTTCGGACTGTAGCACTGCTGTGATTATCACTTATACTCAGAAAACCTAGAGTCTGTGTTTCACTGCTTAGTAAAAAACAAAATTGGGCTTTTGCAATCCTGAAAGTCAATACTGGCCAACGCCCTCTGCTTGTAGATGAAGGAGGCGCCCTAACCCTCTTCTTGTAAATGAAGGAGGTTCTGGGCAATGACAAATTACCAGTTTGCTGTGACAGTGGTGTTCTTCTCTTCCTGTGATTTTTCATGCTGGAAGGAAAATGCAAGGTCTTGATGAGTGACTTTTTGTTTTGCAGATATATCTCAGGCTCATGTTACATTTAGAAGTAGCTGTTCTTCTAACTGTAGATTCAAGCATTTCCTCCTGAGATGAAGTTATATTTCCTGTCTTTGTAGAATCCATAAAACATTGTGAAACACCTAATAGTCAGCTTGAGACTGTGGTTTATGCAGTGCTGAGACCTAGGGGTATAAGTGGCGTGACTTAGAGCTGTTATCAACTTGATTTGCAAAGTGGGAGGTCAGTCATGGTTGGTCTGTAGCAGATGGAGGCTTTTTGGCCTTTTGATGATTGCCAAGGGTAAAATGTCTTAAAGCGCCACTTCCCAACATAGGGGAGACTTTTGAAACAGACTTGGATTTGCCTTTTAAAGCTGATGGGAAGACCAGTAGGGCTGAAGCTAGATAGGATAGTGATAATGAGGTTTTGATTTTGACATGGGTGGACTGAAAAGTAGAAGGGCGAAAAAAGTTTTAGGATGGTTTTCTAGATGACATATTGACATAAGGAAATCAGCTTCTAGAAAACTCAGTTGTAGATATAGTCATCACTAACATGTAAAAAATACTAATGGCTAACACCGTCAACAACAAGCATGGCTGGGAGTGAATTGCTGCTACGAGCGCGGCCTGAAAAAATACCCAAAATACTTTGTTTTTGTCAATATGCTACACATCCTTTGAATCTCATAAGTTTGTGTATCGCGCCCCTTCATACATGTCTGGTTCAAGCTGAAGGAGGACCGATCCTTCAAGGGCTTCCCATGCAACCAATGCAATTAGGAGAAGCAACCAAGAGTAATAGAACACCTTCCCATGATCTTGGGCATCGCGCACATTTTCCAAAAACTCATTGCAAAGGAACTGCGACCAGTTAAAGAAGACCCCCTTTTCGCAGTGGCCAGCAAGCTGAATTACATAGGCAGGGACAGTCGTGGCTTGGCACTTGCGCATCATTTTAAAAGCCAGTAGTAGGGTACCCATTCGTACTCCAGGGTCAGTAATGGTGCTGATCAAGAACCCTCTGGTGTTTCGCTCAAGATGGTAGTTTTCCCGCACCTTATCAGTGATCTTTTGCACATACTTCTTGCTAATGCACTCCATGGGATTTGGCCCCTCCATGCGGAGATGAGTAATGTGGTGAATTAGGATGGCATCTATGGGAATTCGGTCTTGGATCCACAAGATTTTGTCATAGATCAGGGCTAGCAACTATTGCACAACTTGGTCAGTTACATTGTATCGACCAAAGTGAGGTATCTGCAGCAAGTTTAGTAATCTAGATCCTTCTAACCCATGCACCCATGGCATTGGTACAACCCTTAGCACATCATCCTCCAGTACTCTTTCGAGATATAGCTTAGGTGCCAATTCTGGAAAGGCCTCCATGTTGGCAAGGTCATGATCATCGAAATTAATTGAGGGAAGCTTGCCAAATTCTTCTCCAATTATGGGGACTTCAACCAAAATTAGCGGCATTTGCAAATAGGAGCGCAGACCACCGCGATTCTTGGGCGTGCACACCGAGGGCCTTTGGGGCTGAACATAGGGCAGTAGCTAAGTGATTGGGGTAGCGAGCCGAGCTTCCTCCTGAGTAAACTGAGGTTGCTTCGCTAGGTTAGGTGAGCATGACTTAGGTACCATTCAGGGAGATTGCATGTTCGGAGGGGAGTTGTGCAGCTTCCCCCTAGCCCATTTCATTTTCCTCCCCTTCCCTTGCTCCTGGCCTTTCCCCTTATTCTTATTTTTCTCCACCTGCTTCCCCTTGGTTGGTGTGGACACGACATCTTCGACTTTAGGGGTGACCTCCAATACTTCATGAGATACTCTCTCAGTAGAAGCCACAGTCTGCAATGACTCAACAGGATTTCTCGTAGTCATTCTCGCTCGAAAGATGAACTTGTGGTTGCTACTATCAGAGGGGGTAGCACACCCAGACATGAACAAAGCACAATAGTTATCGAAACTTTCAAAGCACGAGATTTTCAGGACATGCGGAACCCAATTCTGAGCTGCCCTCCTCCATTTATAGCTTTGAATAGTAAGCAACAGTCAGATGAAACTTATCTAAAACTTACCATCAGGGAAACGGTAAAAAATCCTTGGAAATCGCCACATTAATTGCCTAATGCCCGCTCCTTCCAACAGAAAATTTGTCTTTTTACCCAATGGTATTGTTCCAATGGCTAGTTTTCGTAGCTATGTATTACCCCTGCGCACCTAGCGCACCTTCCCAAGCTCCCTGACCTGTGGTCGACTCCTGCGTTTATAACGGGCCTGCCTACGTTTTTCCTCTTGCCTGTGCATATCCATCTCAATACAATTACTTCAGCCATATAGTCATTTTTTCTGCATCGAGTTGGTCTGGTATGGTTTGAGATGACTGCCATTAACATAGCCTAGTAGGGGGTCCCCACGTAGCGTAGCCAAACTCATCGCACTACCATTTGTAATTTCTATTACGATATAAGATCCCAACCAATGTTGGAAAATTTTCCCAGGGTGGCACACAAATTGGCTGTCATATAATAGTACTTGCTCATCTTTTTTAAAAGACTTCTGCAAGATATGCTTATCGTGCCAGGCTTTTTCCCAAGCCTTCTGAACTTGTTGATGAAAGTTAGCAATGAATCAATCTTCTTCCAAGGAGACTAGCTGCACTGAGCATTCCTCCATGATATCGGGCTCTGCCATGTTCGTAAAGGTTGTGATACGCAAGCTAGGAACAATATACTCTATGGGCATAATGGCCTTCTTCCCATAAACCATCCAGAATGGTGTTTTCCTAGTCAATTTCTTGCATGTGGTTCGATAGGCCCAAAGGATCGACGGGATGCGCACATCCCAATTGCTTCAATCGAAATTACAGACCTTGGTAAGTGCTTGTTCCAGAATTTTATTAAAAGCTTCTACTGTTCCATTTTCCTATAGGTGATATGGGGTAATTTTTTCATGGCGGATTCGAAACTCCTCAGTCAAAGCTTGTATTGTGTCATTAATGAAATGCGTACCTCTATCGCTCATCAAGATCTTTGGACAACCAAACCTGGTTAGAATATGCTCAAAAATAAAGTGCGCAGTGTTATCTGCAGTACAATCCTTCACAGCTTGCGCTTCTGCCCATATGGTTACATAATCATTCGTAGTGATGATATAGCAGGCACCTATCTTCTTACCTGGTGGGTTGATGGGCCCAATGAATTCTATTGCCCATTTATCAAATGCCTGCAGGGCCATCTGTGGTTTTAGGGGCATTTCATCCCTGCACGATGGTCTTCCCATCCTTTGGCATGTGTCGCAGGCTTTGCAATAGTCGTGAGAGTCACTATGCAGTGTGGCCCACCACAACCTAGCTCTTAATATATTTTGTGTTGTCACTTTTCCTGCGTAGTGACCTCCTGTTATGCCTTCGTCGGCTTCTGCTAAAATGGCTTGTCTTTCATGCTCCAGAACATATCTTCGCAGTACCTCATCAACTCCCACCTTATACAAGTGGCCTGCAATGATGGTAAAGTCAGTTGCATGGGTTACCAGCTCTTTTCTTTGTTGTACCGAATATTCTGTAGGTGCCATCCCCGTAGTTAAGAGTTGAATAATATTGGAAAAGTGCTCATAAACCACCTTAATAGCAAATAGCTTCACATCAGGAAATCCTTCCTCTAGGTTGATAGGTTCTTCACCACTCTCGATTCGGGACAAGTGGTCTGGTCCAGCATTTAATTTCCCCGGCTTCACAATTATCTCAAAGTCATTTTCTTGAAATAGTAGCAACCATCAAAAAATATTCCCCTCCAACACAGGCTTATTGACTAGGTACTTCAAAGCTGAGTGATCCATGAACATATTGAAGTGTCATCCCAGCAAATAATGCCGGTATTTCTGCAGGGCATACACCAGTGCCAGCCCCTCATGTTTAGTAGTGGAGTAGTTACGCTCCACGCTAAAGATTTTTCTACTAGTAAACACAATCGGGTGGTTAATGTCCCCCTCCTCGGGCTGCATAAGGATAGATCCTAGGGCGATTCCTGAAGCATCCACATGGACATGGAAAACCTTTGTCCAGTCCAGAAATATGAAGATAGGTGCAAAGACCATTTTTTCCTTGAGTAGCTCAAAACTCTTCTGACACTCAGCGTCCCAAAAAAATGATACATCCTTCTTCAGCAGCTTTTCCATGGGTGTCATGATCAGTTCGTACCCTTGAATAAACTTTCTATAATAGCCTGTGTGCTAGAGAATGGAGCGTAGCTACTTCTCAGTTGTGGGAACTGCTAAATTGATGATAACTGCAACTTTGGCGAGTTCAACTATCAGTCCCTACCAACAGACTATATGGCCTAACAAGATCTCGAAAGGCACGCAAAATATGCACTTCTTAATATTTAGGGAAATCTGGTTCTTTCTACAGGCATCTAACATCATGTGCAGGTTCAAGACGTGCTTCTTTACCAATCCAAATACTGTCCAATCATCAATGTATACTTCCAAGAACTTGTGAATGAACTCCTTAAATACTGAGACCACTACTCGTGAAAACATGGCAGGGGCATTTTTTAGCCCAAATAGCATGATGGTGTACTGGAAGGATCACCATTCGGTGGCGAACATAGTTTTTCTGTGATCTTCAGGTGTGATCCTGATCTGATGGTAGCCCAAAAACCTGTCAAAGAACGAGTATGCTTCATACCCTCCCACACTATCGAGTATTTCATCAGAGAATGGCTAGGGAAGGGATCATGTACGCAGACATCATTCAGCTTTTGCAGGTCGACGCAGATTCTTATTTATCCTTTAGTATTTTTCTCTTGGACCACCATAGGGCTTACCCGATCTGACTATTCTACTAGTTCGATGATACCTGCCGCTAACATTTTGTCGATTTCTTCCTTGACTTCCTGCTTATACTTTGGGTTCAATCGGTAAGGTCGCTTCTTGATAGGGTGAGCATCTGGTTTTAAAGTGATTCGCATGACCCCCAGTTCCCTTGTAATACCTTTAAGTTCTGATAATTTCATAGGAAACAGGTCCTGGTACCCTATGAGAAGCTCTGTGACTTTCCCAATAGTATCATCATCCCAGTAGTCCCAAATTCTAGCTAGCTTAGGTTGTTATTTTGTTCCAATGTTGACTTCCCTTAGCTTAAGAGGCTTGGTCACATCGATGGCTTGTAGTGGGGGTCCAACAACTGCTCATTCACCCTCTGATTTTGGGATAGTGATATTTCATGAGTCTTCTTCATATTTCTCCATTGATAGATTGCGACAGTTAGAAATATCTTGCATCTGCGTATCCCAAGCTGATGCCCCGTACTCCACACGAGGGCATGATTCATCAAATACTAGGGCATTTGTGTCTTGCAAGGCTTCATCTAATTCCTCAATTCCTCCTATCAACCTGAACGTCCCCACAAACTCATCCCTCATGGTCTCCCAGTGACAAGTGTGGTGATGTATCTCTACATCCAAATACCATGTAGTGGGGATTGGCCCCAAGGCATGAATGAACAGGTGGACCCATTCGTCCCTGGTCCTTTTTCCCACGTGGAAAAGTGCTTGCATGGGTCCCCTTGGCCAAGGAAGGTCTCCATGCATAGGTGAATCGGGGGTTCAAACCATAGGATCATCATCTTGCGACATTCCTCCTAATCCTGAAAATTCCCCTTATGAGTTTCCCACCACCGTGCAGGGGGTCGCACGTAGGGCTAGGTTAAGTGCCCACATTATTCATTCCCTTGGGACTTCTTCTTTGAATTCTCTAATAAAATTCCTAATACTACCCGAATCATCAAATTAAGGTAGCTCTCTTGCCTTTGAGGAGATACACCAGAAGCTCTTTATGATCCTCAGACACCATAGCGCAGATACATCATGTAATCAGTTCTGCCAATTTTTTATCTCCCCATCATAGTTAGAGAGGAATTCACTATCTTTCTCCCAGCAAAGCATGCCATTAGCCATAGGATTAATCCAATCTTCATCTTGGGTGGTTATTTTATAGATATGATCCACATCGTCTTCTTCGTGCACGAGTTCTGTATATTGTTCTCCCTCTACTAGGTATAGAGGGAATATTACTCTCATACCCTCATTCTAAAAAACCATGCTCCTTTGCTTCAAGTTGATAATGCCTCCCATGTCTATAGCCTAGTCCAATCCTAGGAGCGCAAGATAAGGGTCCGCATCCTCTACAATTTGAATTACCTAAAAATCCGCGTATACATTAACTCTTGCGAGATCTACCAAAATATTTGATATTCTTCCCAATGGTATGATGTTCTGTTGGTTAGCCATGCACAGCTATATAGTAGAACATTCCAGCTTAGATTCTCCCATCCTCTGCCACATCTATTTGGGCAGGACATTCGCATCAGATCCCAGATCCAGAATGACCTGATCCATTTCATAATCGCCAATCTGCGCAGTTAGATGCATTTCCCAACTAGTGTGTTTCTTATGCTTGTAAGGTTTGTGAACATCTTTAACTTCTGTTGGAGGGTCATTTTTTTCTGCGCAATTGTCTATTAGTGCTTGAAGATTTTCTACTACCTTCTAGTTATGTAACAACTTCATAAATGGCTGTAGGAATGTTTTAACTTCTTTGTCTACTTTTAGGTTTGTTGGAGCATTGGAAGTAGATGGCTCATCCTTGGTAAAGTCCTTGCGAGCTTTTAGGAAGGTTTCTTTCTCCTTCTGTAGGTCCAAGCTTTCCGTTTTGATAGCGGCTTTTCAGATAAGGGGTTTAGCTGCAGCTCTTTCCTCAGCTCCTCCAGTAGCCATGCTGCTACGCATAATGACATTAATATTGGGTCCCTCATCGCATGGTTCTGCCTTAACCCTTTGTACATTCTGCGTTGGTGTCTGTTGTTTTTTCTTTGTTTTTTTTTTCTAGTACCAAAAAATCTTCGATCACATGATCCAATTTTCTACAATATCTACAATATTGTCGTGTAGGTTTCGAGCAGTCCCTTGCGAAGTGCCCTACTTCTCCACAATTATAACAGATCAACTGCCCTCTTCCCCGACTTGCGCTTCCGCCTCTCCCCCCCCCAGGCCTCTGGCAGGGGAGCCTCCTCATCCTAAGGGGGATAGTGGTGATGAAGGGTCAGCCTGTACCCGGTACAGGTTTCCTCGTTATATCATTAATTCATATGTTGGGAATTTGTGCTCATCATGTCCCACAGATGAGCAGAATCGACACCATTATTGCTTCAACTCTGGAACATAGGCACCAAGTCGGGGGCAGTGGTTGGTATCATGTAGTCCAGCTATGTAGCAGTCAGCGCACCATAACGTGGGACTTCTTGGTCCCGCAGCCTCTTTAGGGTGCAATGGGTTGGGTCTCCCAACCTACATGTAGTCTACCAACAGAGGGCACTAATCCTTGGTGTGGCCTAACACCCTACATCTTATGCACCATACATCTGGACTAGCTTATTTTCCTCGCTCTTTCTGCAAATTATGGATTTCTAGGTGCATTTCCTCCACCAGTCCCTGGATTTTCTTTACCCCAAACTGGGCATTGTCTCTTGGCTCAGCTTCTCACTTCATGGCAATCTCCAAGGCTTTCTCTTGTGTATCGATAGCTTGTTGTCCCATAGGCCTGCGCAGGTGAGGTAATAGCATGGCAATGAACCATTCCATGTGTTTTCTATCCTCATGCTTCAACTCCCCATCTCTGATAACCTTCTTTAGCCACTAATCAACCTCCCATACTGACTCAGTGGGTCCTTGTTTAAAATCTTTCAATTCAACCACCATTTGAGCATAGGACTTATGCTTTTGAAGCTGTTGTTTTAAATAATCCTTAATTTCTTATATTGGTGGATCAACATGTTGGCCTACGTACCCCATGAACCAATCCAGGGCCCTTCCTTCAAAGGATATGGATAGATGTGCCCTTTTTACATCATCACTAGAAACATTCTGCGTAGTCCATACTAATTTCGCTACGAACTAAAATTGGTCCATGTCTTCGTCTCCCACACCCTTGAAGGTGCACAGCTTCATGTGTTTGGCCATATCTTCTTTCAGTAGTGGCAGAGGGATAGGGGATTTCTTGCCCTTATGCTGACTCGACGATGGTGTAGCTGGAGGACTAGTTCCTGCGTGCACAGATGGCTCTTTCAATGGGTTGTAGATAGATCTATCCCTTCTCGGTTGACTCGATAGTACTTACCACTTCATGTTGTACTCTCACCCTGATCAGAGGTCATTCATTCGGTGTGGCTGCACAAAGTTCCTTTTTTCACAGTAGTATCTTAATTAGTAGTGGAAATTTCCATAAGAACTTACCTTGGAATCCTTTGAAAAACCTCCGCTCCGCCTCAGAGTAGGATACAAAATGATCGACGATGAATTATGTTACAAATCCTCCTAGCACACTATCCACCCAATGATCTACAGTCCAGGTGATTGTGTTTTCAGCCTTCTCCAACTGTTGAATCAATTCCGAAGTCCATTGTGTAACCTGATCATCTTTCCAACATGTCTAGAATTCTACTAGCCTCGCTAGCCACTCCTGGAGCTCGTGTGAAAAATTTACAAAGAAAATTTCATATACTTCTGTGAAAATATATTTTTTCTTCCACTTCTCATCCGTTAGCTTTGAGTTGCGATTCTCTTTTATGGAAAATTCATGAATCTTTTTTTCGATCCAGTCTTTGATCTCCAATTTCTTAGGTCTCCAATGGCCTCATGGCATTACCCGATCTCTCTCTCAAAATTCTCTCGGTCTCGGAAATAGAACCATTTTTTGGCTTGATGGGTCTTGACCCAGGTTCGACTTTAAGGTTTGCCAAAAAATCCCTATACTACTAGCCCTTTCGGTAATGACCTACTTTCGCAGGCCAAGGTCTCACCTGAAGTAGTATGGGTGGGTGCTGGAACCAGGTTTCCACACCCTAGTAGAAAGTGGGTAATTAAGGCAGTTATGTTGAGATCTATTAGCTTCGCACAGAAACAAGCTTATTACCGAGCCCTTAAAATTATAACAGCATGTAAACATAACAAAAAGCTACTATTATTAAGCATATCTCAGCAACACCTTTGCATCCATGTGCGCATCAACAATTATCATCATAGAATAACATAATCACAACTAATTCGTATATCACAGACACAATCACAGCTTATTCAAATAACACAGAAGTACTTCAACAGTAAACACAATCAGTTCAGATACATAGATATACTTCAATAGATTTCGTGTTCATTAACATCCAAATCCAAGTTACAAACCCAAATCATAGCTCGCACACACAACTAATGGGGTCCGCACACAGCAGGATTGAGGATCTCCACGCACACAGCTAGTAGGAGTCCTTACCCAATACTACCCAAAACAGATCTTAATATTTCGCACTTAGCATCAATCTTACTTACTTCTAGACTCAAATTATCTATCTATTTATATCATCATATCCTGCGCTACCTTGTGGTCCACAAACCATGGTTTGTGGACTCTAGGTCTACCCTTTGACCCATTACAATACATTGGGGGCTTTGACCCGCCCCAAAGCCCCTACGTTATACTAATTACTACAAAAATATATCAAAAACACAGCTAGGGGACCCCATTCCAACAACATGTGAATGGCATGAAAAGGTTCTCAGTATGATGAGGAATCAAGTGGGCGAGTAGCCCTGGAAGATTTATGAGGTTAGTATCATGTGGATATGATTTGATATTATGTTCTTATAAATATTCATATGTTTATGTTGTGGTAGGAAATGTTGAAGGACACTTCAATGGAATGAAAGTAGTGTGATCTTCAGCATGCTGGGACAAGCATGGATAGTGGACAGAGCCACAAACCTGGGACTTGGGTTGTGGATGCACATAGTAAGGTATGGGAAAGACACTAGAGGCAAGCTTTCCTGGTAGATACAGTCTCGTCTTTGGATGTGTAGCAATTTTTTTTTGTACATGTTGTACATTTTTTTTTGTGTACATGTTGTATATGTGGTTTTTTTTACGTGTCATACATGTTGTGTTGTGTACATGTGGTATTGTGTCATGTGTATTGTGTAATTGTTTTATTTTGACATGTGTATTCATTTTTTTGTACTATGTGTATGTATATGTGTTGTTTTTTACACTATTTATGTGTATGTGTTGTGAAAGGGATTGGTTTTCGGGATCCCTAGAGGCTATGGATTGGGACAAGACCTTTAGACCCATGTAATACCTTGGGTTCCCTAGAGGCTATGGGTTGGAGCCCTGTAACAACTTGAGTTCCCTGGAGGTTGTGGGTTGAGATAGTGGTCCCTAAATCCTTGTAATGGCTTGGGTTCTCTAGAGGTTGTGGGTTGGAGCCCTGTAACACCTTCGGTTTCATGGAGAATGTAGGTTGAGATAGTAGTCCTTGGATCCGTGGACAGCTTTGGAAAAGACCAATATTGATTCACTGATATGGAGGGAGGAGGTGGTATAGTATTTGGATTCCCTTCTTGATAATAATAAATATGGAAGAAAAGGCATCAGGTGCTTACCGAGTGGAAACTGATCCAATGTGTGTGCGTGGTAAAAGAGAAGAAAAGGCACTAGGTGCTTGTCATGTTTGGAAATCGATTCAGTGTGTGCATGAAAAGAATAAATAACAAAGGAAAAAGAAAAGAAAGATTTTAAAGATAAAAATTCGTATTTTATTTTAGCTTTAATTATGCACATAATATAGGATTATGATTTGTGATAATTGAGTTTTGAGCTAACCAGATGTGATACATTTATACATGATGATTTGATCAAAGAGCTAATTTGACTTGTTGTGACAAGAAGTAGAAAAAAATTCAAGTGTACCTTATCGATGAACTATCAATGAGGTGTGATTTGAATTTATTAAAATTCCTTTTGAGCTTGATGGTAATATATGCTTGGTACAAGAAATCATGGAAATTCCTGGTTTGGGTGGTTGTAACTAACTGTAAGAGTGTTATCAACAACACTAGAAGGAATTGGAACATGCAATAATGTGTTGGTAAAGAATTTGGGAGAAGGGACATTGTGGGACTATAGTACCCAATAGTGTCTATTGATATCCATGAGCATGTTACGACCAATATGATGGTTTTAAGGTAGGGATATGTATTTTTTTTGGACCTTTCTATGTGAGTAAACCTTGCCAAGGGATGGATCACCCAAGGGACTCGAAAGAAAAGAAGGGGATGTCGGGGAAGTTGGAATGCGAGTAACTGCATGGGATGGGGTGATCGGATTTCGCAAGGGATTGGAAAGCAGAGAAGGGAAGGTTTTGTAATAAATTTGTTTTGGTTACTAGCATTTCCATATGGAAACAAAAACACATTGGGGGTGTGACCTCGAATAATGAGTTGATAATTTTTCACTAAGAGAACAATTAGTGCAAGGATTGTAGCACTAGTTATTGTAGGCATCCCTTGATCTTAGTAGTGGATTTTGGACTTCCTAGGAAGGAGGTGAATTCCTGGTACTACTTGAGGGTGCAAGTGTGAGCCTTTGGACTCCATTGCTATGGATGTGACATCATATCCTTTTATTTGTCGGTAAGAGAAAATATGCATATGTATATATGTGTATATTATTATAAATATTGCATCAAGTTGTGTTTATAAAGTTCCATAAATAGTATTAGTATTTGTTGGTTGAAGCAAATGTGTATAAGTATATATGTGTTATCATTTTAAATATCACATCGAGTTGTGTTATAAATCTCCAATAAGTGGTATGTTTATGATGTTTCAATAGTTTGTTATTATAAATACTGCATCGAGCTATGCTTATAAATCTTCATAAGTAGTATTTTTTACTGGTCATAAGTGTACTAGAACAATGGGGGTATTGTTACCCCTAGGGGAGGGGTTTGTAATAGCCACTAGTTAATTTTCCATGTAAATAAAATAAAACCATGGTCATGGGACACATATTCCAAGCTTAATGGTGGGTAAAAATTGTAGTGGGCATCACTTGTGGTTTAATAATGGCTATGGAAATTGGAAAAGGCATTGGAAAATATAAAGAGGGAAAAAATGGCATTTAACTAAGTAAATAAAGGAAAATAGGAGAAAAGGAAGGTGAATAGACACTAATATGCATGTAAGGGAAATTAGAGAGAAAATGAAGTAAAATGAAAGAAAAAAAAAAGTAAAACTGAAAGGAAGAGGCTAAACATCAATGATAAAAAGACACCTAAGAAACAGTTGACATATTTTTCTCAGATTTTGATCGGGTTCAAAAAAAGAGAGAGAAAAAGCTAGGGAACAAGCAAGCAATGAAAGAAAGGGTTCGCAAGAGGAATTTTGGAGAATGGCAAGTAAGGATAGAAATTAGTTGTGGATTATATGTAAATTTTGCATGTGATATTTAGCATGTTTGGATTTGAATGCATGGTGCATGCATTGGTTTATCGCCAATGTTCGTAGTCTTTGGCATGGGATTTTCCTAGATTAATAGTGGTTTCAACCTTGTGTTGTCATTTCCTAGATAGCCATGATGTATTGGGCTCTATACCTAAATTTTTTATTGGTTCTAAGGTTCCCTAGTGGTTGTGGGTTGGGATAGAATCTCTGGATTCCTGGAACAACTTGGGTCCCCTAGAGGTTATGGGTTGAGATCAGTTATCTCTAGAATAAGATAATAGCTTGGGTTTCCTAGAGGTTGTGGGTTGAGATAAAATCCTTGGAGCCCTGGATAGCTTGGGATGAGACCAATCTAGTTTGATGTTAGTGATTTCTAGACCGGTTTAGGTGAAATAATTGTAGCTGAGGGTTGAGGTTGTTTGTCCTTTGTAATCCCCAGTTGGCTCTACTTTGGTTTAACTCATATGATCCCACATTCATTCTTGGAATAGGGCATGGGGTTGATTAGCTGAAAGAGATATTTTGGTCCATTCAATATATGGTTGAGTGGTACGTGGAAGTCCCTAACTTGGTTGGATTTTTCATATGTATTAGTTAATGTAATGATTTTAGGTTTAGTTGGTCATGAATTATATTATGGTTATATGCATAGTTATGTGATTTTCTCTTACCATGGATCTTATTCATTATTTTACAAGTGATTGAATGGTTTATGAATGCATAGGCTAACAAGTGTTGTTGCATCTACCTTGAAAGGGAATTGGACCTTCTTGATAATTCTCTGATGAAGTTCAAAATTTTATGTTCAGATATGAATTCATGACCTATAGCTTCTATGTTTACTATTTATTTGATGAAATTTGCATCATGTATTAAGTATGTCTTGGTCAAGGTCTTGCTTGAGTATTTGTTTTTTGGACTTGTTATAATTTTTTATTTCATTCTAGAAAGTTATGGGCACTTATGAGAAGGGGTCTAAGGGCTAGCCCTGAAAAATTAGTATAGATATCACCATTGCATGCAAAGAAATGGGAGATTTAGGTCATAACTACATGTAGGTAGGCTTATGGGTGTGTTTGGAGCCTCATAACTACATTCACAGTGTTTCGTGGGTGCAGTTAGGGTGCAATCTTGTAAAAATGAGTTCCAGATTAGGAATCGGTCACCAGGAGTGGTTGTCAGGCTACTAAGTGATCTAGTATCGCTGAGGGGTAGTAGTATGTATTCGAGTTTTTAGGCCCTACTTCCATAACTATAAAATGGAGTTCATATCATGTCATAGTAGCACTCAACACATGTTTACCCTGGAGAGCTCGTTAAATCGGGTAAATGTGGGAGGTGGCATTAGAGGCGCTCTCGATCAGAAAAACCTAATAACCACTAGATGTTGATATCATTTCTGGAGTGGAGCTATATCTAGATATTCAACTTCAAAATCAGTGTGGATTTTTTCCATGTTTAGTAGAAGTGATTTGAGTTGTGATCTTACAGACAATACTTTACGTGTATTTTTTTACACGTTGGGATCAATGGAAACATTAGACCAGCAGCCCCTTGATAAGCCTCAAGATTGGATCAACCAACTAATTGATAAGTTTGTGAAAGCATAGAATGCATGTTGGAGCTCATGGATCAGTAGAGCTATTTGGCAGGTCAGGAAAGGGAATGAAACTAGCACTTTTGAACAAGAAATGTGAGTTGTTGTAGAAGAAATTTGAAAATATTTAGACATTCATGGAGGTAGAGGAAGTTGTATTAAACATCATAATAAGTAGACTGGAAGCCATGCTCAGTCAAGGATCAAAAATAACTATATGGATATGGATAATAGTGCAAATAAACCAAGGAAAAATTGTTGAGGAGCAGTTGAGTGAGAATTAGAGGTGTCATACAAAGATGATAATTAGACCAAAAAATCCCCTGGAATTTGGGCCATTAGGAACAGGTTAACTCCACATACTTAGTTTATGTTTTGCAAGTATATCATGTTATTATGTTTACTTGAAACTTTTATGGTAGATTTCAATTTAGGTGTATAGCTAGAACAACTCCCATGTGTAGGGAAAAACTATTTTAGATTGGAATGACCAATGAGGCTCCTAAGAAATATGAAAAACATAAAGGTTATGGAATAGAAATCTGATTATATTTTTAATATAAAATGATTCTCATTCCATTTAAAAATAAAAAAAATAACCCATCCCTATGAGCATCCAGATTTAGTAAAGGAAACCCTCAAAATATTCTAGAGAAGTACACTTAGTAATGCACACATAAACATACTAGGATTAGTGCGCCTTAATTAGACAAGTCTACTAAAGATGAAGCCTGGAGGATTTGATTGTTTTCAATCAAATGATTTACATTATAATTTGTTTAATATCTATTGGATAATGGAAGTAACAGAACTTTTATTAAATCTTACTAATACAGGGTTGAAGGCCTTATCAATGCTTGAGAAAGATTCCAATACTATTTGATTTTCTTTTTAGCAAGATCAATCATTATCATATTTGTTTCTTTCTTAAAGAAAATAAAAAATGTAATTATGGTTTTGTTGTTTTTATTTCAGTGTGTTATTAATTTCTTAGAGAGCCGATAATATTATCACAGACTGCTGAATAATGTTGAACACCATCATTATCATCATTTATACCATGCTTCAGCCAACCAAACATAGATATACCCCACTTATTAAACTAGTTATCCATATCCAGTTCCTCTTCAGCTAGACGTTTGAATTGGGCCTACCTTCGATTACTACTTATTTTGTTAAAATCCTTTGTTTTGGGGAATTTTTGTGGAGAAGAAGAGGTTTTGTTCTCCTAGTCTTCTTCAGATCTGCAACCTTCGGAAATTGGGAAACACATTCATCTATGCTTGATGTGATGGTGAATATTTATTCTCAATATGGGTTTACTAGGAATGTCATTTTTATCCTTTGTTTCATGAAAGATCTTGGATTTAGAGCCCAAGTTCAATCATATAATGCAGTTCTCAGTAAACTAGACTGCATAGACACAGTCTATGACGTCTTCGAGGAGATGCAGTGATGTAACATTTGTCTATATATTTATATACATATACGATTATTATTTATCATTTTTTTAAGCATCAAGTGTTGCAAGAAGCTATCGAAATATTACCTAGAATGGAATAAAATGGTTATCAACCTAATGTTGTTACATATAATAAAATTATGAGTGCACTCTGCAAAAATTGGCATTTACAAACTGCAAAGGATTTATTTGAAGGGATGTGTCAAGCAGGATTACTTCCTTATATGTTTAGCTACAATATCATGACCGATGTGTATTATAAAGCAGGCAATATGTGGGATCCTTTTAAGGTTTCCGAGGAAATTGTGGAAAATTTTATTTAACTTTATACAGTTATATACAATGTACTTATTAATGGATTTTGTCTACAAGGTAGAATGTAGCAATTGAATAAGATCTTAGAATAAATGTTGGCTAAAAACATGTGCCCTAACCATATTACTTATACCACTTGTTGGAACAGGGTCTCCTACAAGAGTTGCAAATCTGGTCGATTTTTGTATATTTTTTATTATATTTAGTCTAACACAGAGGTTTTGGGGTGGGTCAAAGTCCCTATTGCATTGTAAGTGGGTCAAGGGTAGACCAAGAGTCCGCAAACCACGGTTTTTGGAACCATTGGATGCATAGGCTAAAGTAGTATAAGTAGTTGAACCTTTTTGAGTTGCAAGATAGACTTGAACTAAGATTGGTGCAAATTGCGAATTAGTAGATCTTTTTTGGGTTTTTGGGGAAAGGACTCCTGTTGGCTGTGTGAGCGGAGATCCTCAGTCCTGCTATGTGCGGACCCTGCTGCTGTGTGTGCAGGTTGGGTTTTGGGTATTGTAAAAGGATCTGAAGGATTAATGAATGTGGAAGGTTGTTGAAATATCTAAGTCTATTGAATCTGTGGTATCTGATTATGTATGCTCTATGTCATTGATTTAAGCTATGAAAGTACTTGTGTTACTTGTTTATACTCCGATCTAGATCTATTATGGTATGCATAATTCTATATTGAGCTCCGCAAGTAACTGTGCTAAGTACTTATGTTGTGTTGACAATTGATTTGAATCTATTTATTATAATTTATGCAAGAATAGTTGCGATAGTTTCTTTGTTGTCCTATATATGTTATTCGTTGCGATTATACATGGTATTGTGCACGTGGATGTGAAGGGACTTATATATCTTGGTTCTGCAATATGTGATCTGATATTTGTGAAGTCGAATACAGCTCTGCCTACCTTACCTGCCCTCTCCCAGGGTGTGGAAACCTGGTTCTAGCACCCTCCCATACTACTTCAGGTGAGACTTTTGCCTGCGCAAGCATGTCACTGCCGAAAGGACCAGTAGTATAGGGGTTTGTTGGCAAACCTTAACCTCCGAACCTGGGTCAGGACCCCTCAAGCCAACAAATGGTTCTATTGCTGGGACCTGGAGAATTTTGAGAGAGGGATCAGGTGATGCCAAGACCGTACTAGAAACCTGAAAGAAAATAAATTGATGAATGGTTCGAACAACAAGTTCAGGAATTTGCAGTAAAAGAAAACCATAGTAAGAGGTTGACCACTGAAGAGTGGAAAAATAAGAATATTTTTATAGAGATCTATGAGATCTTCTTCGTAACCATTGCAATCGAGCTCCAGGAGTGGCTCGCAAGGTTGGTCGAATTTCAGAATTGTTGTAAGGACAAGCGGGTCACAAAGTGGACCCCAGAATTAATCCAACAATTAGGGAAGGCTGATAACACCATCACTCGCACCATAGTCCACTGGGTGGATAGCGTGCTAGGAAGATTCGTGAAGGAATTTGCCATTGATCAATTCGTATCCTACTCTGAAGCAGATAAAATATTCTTCAAAGGATTTAGGGGTAAGTTTCTGAAGATTTTACCATTGTTGATTAAGATATTACTGTGCGAAAAAAGCATTTTTTGTAGCCACACCGAATGAATGACCTCTAATCTAGACGGGAGTATGACGCGAAGTGGAAAATACTATAGGACCAACCTAGAAGGAGGTAGATCTGTCTACATCCCAGTAAGAGAAGCAGCTGCGCAGAGTCCTCCAACCACACCACTTTTGAACCAGCGTAGGCGTAAGAACTCACCTGCACCTCCACCACCAGAAGATGACATGGCTACGCACATGAATTTTCCTACCTTTAAGGGTGTGGGAGATGAAGACATGGATCAGTTCTGGTTTGTCACAAAATTAGTATGGACTGCGTAGAACGTAGCTAGTGATTCAGTGAAGAGGGCACAACTGTCCCTTACCTTCAAAGGAAGAGCTTTGGATTGGTACATGGGATACATCGGACAACATGCAAACTCAACCATTGAAGAGATCAAGAATGCCCTGAAACAATAGTTCAAGAAGATTAAGTCCTATTCTCAAATAGTGGTTGATCTAAAGGATTTCAAGCAAGGGCCTTCTAAGTCTATGTGGGAGGCCAATCAACGGCTGAAGAAGGTGATCAGGGAAGGAGGATTTCAGTACTATGAAAAACAACACACGGAATGGTTCATTGCTATATTGCTACCTCACCTACACATACCTATGGGTCACCAAACTTTTGAATCACCAGAAAAAGCCTTGGAGGTTGCCATGAAGTTAGAAGTTTCACCCAGAGATGATACCTAGCTAGGTGTCCAATAGATCCAAGGACAACTGGAAGCGATGCACATAGAGATCCAGAACCTGCGAAAGGAGCAAGGCGCAGAGGCTAGCCCTGAAATATGGTGCATACGATGCAGGATGAATGGTCACACCAAGGATAACAACCCTTTGTTAACAGACTACATGTAGGCTAGGGGACCTAGTCCATTGCAGCCTAGGGAAGTTGTAGGACCAAGTGGGCCAACACTATGGTGTGATGATTGCCGCATTGTAGGGTTACATGACACAAACCACTGTCCCTGCCTTGCTGCATACATCCCAGAAGTAAAACAGAAATGGTGCAAGTTCTATAGGTCGGTAGGACATGATGAACAGAAATTCTGGACATATGATTTGATGATCGATCGAGGGAATCTCTATAGGGTGTATTTGAATCCATCCTCACCAAGATCCCTCTTGAGCACAGGGGGCTCCCCAACAAGGGGTAGGGGAGGTGGAAGAGGTGGGAGCACAGGTCGGGGACGAGGGAAACTCATCTGTTACAAATATGGAGAGGTAGGGCACTTTGCTAGGGACTGTCCAAACCCTACAAGACAGTCTTGTTAGTATTGCAGGTAGCTGGACCATGCGATTGAAGACTGTCTAGTCTTGATAGCAAAGATGTAGGAAGAAAAACCGACACCTATGAAGAATGTTCAAAGGGTTAAGGCTGAACTATGAGACAAAGATCCAAGTGTGCATGTCGTAACATGTAGTGGGATGACCACCGGGGGGCTTGGAGAGAAAATTGTAATCGAGCCTCTGATCCGACCAGCAGTTAGCAAACAGGAAGGTTTGGATCTAAAAAAGGAGAAAGAAACATGTATCACAGCTTGAAAAGACTTTGCTGAGGCAAAGGCAACTACTTCACAGCCACTTGAAGACCTCAAGGCAGATGAGGAGGTCAGACCCTTTTTATAGGAATGTATGAAGCTGCTGCACAACCCAAAGGCTGTGGAAAATCATCAAGCATTGATATATAGCTGCGCAACATGACCTATCCTCCCTCCAGAAGTCAAGGATGTACACAAACTCTATAGGTATAAGAAACACACTAGTAGGGAGATGCAGTTGACTCCGCAGATCGGTGATTACGAGATGGATTAGGTTATTTTGGACCTAGGTTCAGATGCGAATGTATTACCCAAACAGACTTGGCAACAAATGGGGAAACCTAAGTTGGAATGGTCCACTATCCAGCTGCGTATGGCTAATCAAAAAAATATCATTCCATTGGGAATACTATCAAAGATTTTGGTGGATATCATAGGGGTTAAGGTCCAGGCTGACTTTGAAGTAATTCAGATTGTCGAAGATGAAAACCCCTTGCGCTCCTAGGCTTGGACTGGGCAATCGATATGGGAGGCATCATTAACCTAAAGAAGTGAAGAATGGTATTAAAGAATAATGTTACAAGGGTAATGGTACCATTATATCCAGCTGAAGGTGAATGATACACAGAACTAGTGCATGACGAAGAGGATGTAATATCCCAAAATGGGAATAACTACACTATTGGGAATATTTTAATATATTACCAATCTGGAGCTTTAGAAAATCATGAGCATAACAATGTATATCAGTTCATAATATTCACAAGAAATATTTAACCTACAAATGAATGATTAGTGGCAGATATTTGCCTCACTATCCTCTCCCGGCATGAGGAAACGCAGCCTTCTGGACCATAAAAACATAATTTTTAGAAAATAACGCAATAACTATGGTAAATGGAACTTGGATCCCATTTTTTATACATTATAAAACTTCAATACCGAATTTGAGCTCAAAATAATCATTCTAGCTAAGTTAAACAGATCTCCCCAGCTAGAGACAGCTCAGAAACACCCCAATCCCATGAATTTCAACTGAAGCATTTATGAAGAATATGAGAGCGTAATTACCATGAGTGTTTCTACAGAAAATGATGGAATAATACTGATCAGAATTTTATATTAATCATATATCAAATAAATGGAGGTTTAACCTCTTTTACAGCAAAAACAAGACACCCGACAAGGGTTTCCAACATTATGCATGAATAAAAAGCAACACTGCAGAAAATAACGCAGTTACTGCATCTCTATATTACACATGGCTGAATATGACATAATATAGCTAAAAAATATAGAAATATGGCCCTAGGCCCTTCTTATTAGAACTCTCAGAGGGAAATAAACACCTCCTCCTCAGACAAGCACAAAGTAGCAGGGTTTAACCCGGAAACTACTGCAACTGCAGAAAGGACACAGTTTATGAAGGGAATTGTGTTATATATGAATATTTCTGAATGACCCCAAGCCAAATTATTAATTGAAGCTCATATCCTTCCCTCTTGATCCCTTAAGCAAGCTGACTCAAAGAGAGGATGGAATTCCCGCACGGGAATTATTTGCACTAAGCAGTGCTGCAACCATAACTAAACAGTTGAAGCATGCAAGAATTCAAAGTACCAAAGATAGCTGAATACTCAATGATCTCCTTGATTCTATTCCCTCCTTTTTATCTTTGGTGAGCCTCCTCACCCTGGACCCCACACATTATTGAGGTGACTTCCTAGTGAAGATTCATCCTCCAAAACTGCGCTGCCCTAGTTGGCTTCCCTCCTCTTTGTAGCAGTGTTGTTGACTTGTTCAAATGAGACTAATCCACCTACAATTCCTCTTTTCACACTAAGGGGTCTTCAATCCAGTTCTCATATGTGTGTCTAGGCTGATCCTTGTTCACATTGAGCTAGTTTATTTGGGTGATCTCTTCCTCCTCAATAATGCATGTTGAATTAGTCAAACTTGACTATGTCCACATCATATTTTACCCTTGTTCACCCTTGGAAGTGTAAAACCTAGCTCCTAAGGTGATCTCCTTCCATACTAAGGTGGAATTTATTCATATCTTTATTGTTCATGTGTAACGTTCCCAAATTGGGATTGCACAACACGCTTGGAAAAATAACGCACTCCTTGGAAGATTTATGTACAGAAATGAGTTTGCAGCCCTTGGATCCCTTAGATCAGCAGATATAGATTCTAAATCCAAAAGGGGGGGAAAAACAAATGAAACTAGGTGTGGTAAACAGGTCTCCCACAACCTAGTCTAGCTGGAAAACACCCTACAAGAGGGGTTGCAGCTATGCACAACAAACTCCTTCAAGAATAACGCAGGCTTGGACCATATGAGCAGGAGGCCATAAAATATGATTAATAAATGAATGTACAGCAGAAAATCAAAATTAAAGTTAAGCTCTTTCAATATACAGTAGATTACATGAGACAAGAGAGCAAGATATCTTCCGAAAAGAGAGCTACAACATATATATATCAGTAGAAATGGCTCAACGGCGTTATTTTCAGGAGCTGTAGCAGATGCATATTAAAACTCAGATCTAGGATGGATATGTGGACAAAACATCATATCTATTTCAGATCTGGAAACTAGATAGTTTTCTTTACAAGATCCCCTTGGGGTTTTGACCAAATCATGCATGAATAAGAGTAGATCTGAGATACAAGTTGTAGATCTCTAAAATGTTGCAGTAATTTCTGAATATAGCATTATATTACAAAATATCATATCTAAAAAAAACATGGATCAGCGAGCTAATCCATGGATCACCAAAATGAAAGGCAAAGCCCAGCACCAGATATCTTTGATCAAAACTGGAATCAAAACACCATAAAGAACCTCATATCAAAATAACGCAGTCCATCAATGGAAACAATGTTGTAGCTCAAAATGACATGGATTTCCACTGCCAAGTTACAGATCTGAAGTATAAATAGGAGAGGCAATCTTCCAGGAGGTTAAAAGATACACTCTATGAGAAGAGGCTCCCAAAACAAGCTAGATCTCTGTAGATCTAGAATCCCACTTGCTACAGCTTGCAAGAGAAACAGAACCCTCAATGGATTAGCACTGCAATTTTAAGTAGAGCTTGGCCTCAAGCCTGATAGTGGATCAATTTAGCAAATACTCCTCCAATAATCCTCAAGGAAGAGGTGAAATCCCTGCATAGGAACTCCAAGCACAATCCTCCACTAAACAACAGAGAATAGTATTTTTCTAAGTAGAAAAAATACTTAGAAATATGATCAATCAGCAACCCTCTCTTGCTACCTTCCCTTTCCTTTTATAAGATGAGAGCCTTTGCAAAACCCTAAACCACCTTGATGAGTTAGCTCTTTTCACATGAGGGGCCTCCTTCTAAAACTGCGTTATCCCTTTAGGAGATGCATTGAACCTAGACAATGCTGTAGATTTGGTCAAGGTTGACCCAGTCTCACAGCTCAAACCCCTTTCACACCTACAAGTGATTATTTACATGGCCCTGATTTATCTGTGTTCACATGGGCATTGATTTATTCAGTCTTTTTAGGAGTTTAACATGTCCTCCTTTATTCATTTATTCATGCAACAGAAAATAAAACAAAAATGAATATTCCTCTTAGCTTAGGCTAAATAGGAATATTACAGTCCTCCCCTCCAAAATGTTGATTGTCCTCAAGCAACTGATAGGGTAAGAGTTGTAGTTCTTCTCCTCCTCCATTGATGGCATCATCAAGGATCAAGTCCTCATCATAAGCCAAGTGCTCAACAAGCCAATGCATCATGTATTATTCCTCCACGGCCAACATAATATGTGCATATTCCATCCCTTCGGGAGTGAAAAACTCAATAGAAATAAGCATGGTTGAAGCAATGCTACATCTAAAATAGGTATCATGAAGTATAGGTATAAGTTCTAAACCATGTGGTACATACACACTGCTGATCCTCTATCCATACAACCCCATAAACAATACAACTATATCATCCAAGTATGGAAGCAAGAATACATTTATGCGAACTGAAATTTTCACTTGAGGAGGTGGGTCACAATCCCACATGTGATGCCAGCGCAACGCACCTCTTATCTTCATTATATCTAGGTGTGGCAAGTGGCATTCCCACTACACTTCCACTGCATGAGTCACCTTAACATGGCTAAAGGTGTTACATAAGTTTGGTGCCTTTGGGAATCACCCATCATGAAAAGGAATCTCCCTTTGCACATCAAGGGAGTGGCCATGTTCAGAATTTCCATTGGCCCCCAACAAACTATGAGATCCACATGATATCTCACTCCCTTTAGGAGTCTTATCCTGCAAAAACATGGCAAAAGAATGTAATATATTAGAAAATACAACTTGCTTATCATTATCAAATCCTTTACCATCATATTCCTTCACACACATGGAGTTGTGCATGAACATTCCCTTCCTCTCAAGCAAAGGAAGAGCTGGCTGAGATGACTCTTGCAAAGAGTCCATTCGCTACCCGAATCCTCCATGGCTATTGCACTCTCGAAAGTGCTGATGTAAGTCCTCTCTCATGCCTTCCCAATCAAAACTCTTCACGATCAGGGAATAGATCTTCATTGAATACATATGGCTGAGGAAGAATTCTTCATATGCTCCTTGTAGGATCTTCTGCTTGAGCTTGGAGGCTCTAGCCAACAAGACCTTACCATGATAATATATGACTCCCCCTTGCACTAGGTAGCCCTCTTCTTGCTGCATGCCATCTAGTATCATACTTGTGTGGAGATCTTTGGAATACTCTACCAGTAGTTGAGATTTCCAATAAATATCCACACTACTCAACAATGACAGCACTGTTGATGCATCCATGGGAGTGCTTGCCTTGTTTTTGATTTTTTCTTTGACATTTCTCATGCCAAAATGGTTTTTTGGAAGGTTGATCCTCCCATTCCTTTCCTCCCATAGTGTTGTAGCTTGGTCTTCCATTGCTCCAATCCTTCTTGGATCTAGATTTGGAGCAACACTTTTTGAGGCTCTCCCCACAAGATCTGAATCTGATGGCATTCCAGGTGGCTTGCCATGAGGTAAGAATGTCCCTTGCATAAGTCTCATGAACATGAGAGAAGGAAATGTGAGATCCCTGCTTCCACTGCGCAAATCCATCTTTGTTTTTTGTGTGGGAGCATTAGGTGAAGGATAAGTGTTCATGCCTTGAATCATTTGTGGTTTCCCACTCTTCAAGTCCACCCATTCCATCTACAAATCTTTCCAATCTGTGGTAACCTTCCCTAAGGTAATTAACCACTGGACACCCAAAATGATGTTGGTGTCTGGAATGTCAACTAAAAAGAAGTGATCCACCAAAGTGTAGGATCCCATAGTGATAAAGAGTGAGGGGACATATTGCATGCATTGCATGGTCCTATCTCCTGGGACCAAAATAGAAAATCCCTCAAAATTATCAGTGGGGATTCCTCTTCTTTTCACAAGGTGAGCATCAATAAATTTTTGGGTTGCCCCACTGTCAATCAGTACAAATACTCTCTAGTTCATGATTGAACCTTGTACTCTTAGGGTCAAGTACTTAGGCACTCCCCTCAAAGAGGCAAGAGTCCTACTCATTGGAGAAAAGGTTCCCTTTCCATCTCTGGATGGTGTTTGATCTCCCTCATCTTCATCATCAGCGATGTGACCCCTCCTGTGTTCATCACCTTCATCTTCCTCCTCAAAATATGAGAATACTTCTATGTAGCATGCTTTTCCAGCAGCACATATGTGTCCTAGTGCCCATGACTCTTGGCAAGTGAAGCACATTATCTTCTTCCTCAATTCCCTCATGAGATCAATATCAAGAGGTTTCTTCAAAGAGCTCTCCTTGGGAGGAGTAGCTTTTCCTTCCTTCCCCTTAGAAAAGTGAGGGGCCTTGCTTTGGAAAGTTGCCTTTGCTTTTGGCAAGGCATCTTGGAGATCTCTAGCCCTCTCAATGGCATCATGCAAAGTGATGGGCTTGGTACATTTAACCAACCTATTCAAGGGTTCCTCCAAGCCATCGATGAGCATGTAGTCTTTCCTTGCTACAGATAGATCAGGGACCATGACTGATAATCTTAGAAACTTAGAGATATAAGTCTCTGCATCTCCTGACTACTTTAGCTTTGCAAGGCTTATGAAGGGTGCTTCAGGATCCTTCCTATCAAATCTCTCCATCATTATTCTAGTGAAATCAGCATAGGTAGTCACATTGATGTGTCCCAATGTAGACAACCCATGGAATCACCAATTGTGTGCTTCACCTTCAAAGTGCAGCGCTGCAATCTTGATGGATTCAACTTCAGTTACTTTTTTCAACTGAAAATAGATATCAAGATTTTCTACCCATGCCTTGGCAGAGCTGGAGGATGTTCCATCAAACTTGAGCAAAAAGAATCTTCCCATAGTGTGGTGTCTTCCATGAAAGAATCCACCATCTCTATACTGCTGCCCTAGTCTTCTTATGTTCTTGAGGTGACAAAAGTCTTGGAAACTCAAGTTATCCTTGAATCTCTGAATCTGAGAGTCATACTCCACAAATTAACCTTGAAGGGAGGCTTGATCTTGTGGTCCTTCATTCTCCATAGCCAAGAAGGTAGGCATAGTGGAGCGCTATGAGGCTTGTGGAGCTTGTGGCAGGTTCATTGGTTGACCAGTCCCATGATGAGACATGTCAGAGCTTTCTCCTTGATGGAATCTTCCAAGAGATTCCCTCATTTTTTCCACCCTCATCTCCTTGATCTCCTTGGTAAGATCTTGCATGGAAACTAACAAATTTCTTTCAAACTCTTCTCCTTTATTATCACTGGTAGTTTCAAGGGCTTTACCCTTGTCTTGATCTTCAGTAGAATAGTCATACTTCTTATGACTTTTGTTTTGGTACCTCTTCTCCCTCTCATTAAGAGGATCATATTCTTCTGAATGCAACATGGCTGGTGCTCCAAGGCAAGCATAGGCTGTGCCAAGAAAGGAGCTCTAATACCATTGTAACGTTCCCAAATTGGGATTGCACAGCAGGCTTGGAAAAATAACACACTCCTTGGGAGATTTATGTACAGAAATGATTTTGTAGCCCTTAGATCCCTTAGATCAGCAGATTTGGAGTCTAAATCCAAAAGGGGGGCAAAAAAAAATCAAACTAGGTGTGGTAAACAGGTCTCCCGCAACCTAGTCTAGCTGGAAAACACCCTACAAGAGGGGCTGCAGCTATGCACAACAAACTGCTTCAAGAATAATGCAGTCTTGGACCATATGAGCAAGAGGCCATCAAATATGATTAATAAATGAATTTACAATAGAAAATCAAAAGTAAAGTGAAGCTCTTTCAATATACAGTAGATTAGATGAGACAAGAGAGCGGGATATCTTCAGAAAAGAGAGCTACAACATACATATATATCATCAGAAATGGCTCAACAACATTATTTTCAGGAGCTCTAGCAACTGCATATTACAACTCAGATCTAGGATAGATGTGTGGAAAAAACATCGGATCTATTTCAAATCTGGAAACTAGACAGTTTTCTTTACAAGATCCCCTTGGGGTTTTGACCAAATCATGCATAAATAAGAGTAGATCTGAGATACAAGTTGCAGATATGTAAAATGTTGCAGTAATTTCTGAATATAACATTACATTAAAAAATATCAAACCTAAATAGGACATGGATTAAAAATCTAATCCATGGATCACCAAAGTGAAAGGCAAGGCCCAGCACCAGAGATCTCTGATCAAAACTGGAATCAAAACACCATAAAGAACCTCATATCAAAATAACGCAGTCCATCAATGGAAACAATGATGTAGCTCAAAATGACATAGATGGCCACTATCAAGTTATAGATCTGAAGTATAAACAGGAGAGGCACTCTTCCAGGAGGTTAAAAGACATATAGCATGAGAGGAGGCTCCCAAAACAAGCCAGACCTCTCCAGATCTAGAATCCCACTTGCCGCAGCTTGCAAGAGCAGCAGAACCCTCAATGGATCAGTGCTGCAATTGTAAGTAGAGCTTGGCCTCAAGCCTAATAATGGATCAATTTAGCAAATACTCCTCCAATAATTCTCAAAGGAAGAGGTGAAATCCCTGTATAGGAACTCCCAACACAATACTCCACTAAATAGCAGAGAATGGTATTTTTCTAAGCAGAAAAAATACTCAGAAATATGATCAATCAACAACCCTCTCTTGTTGCCTTCCCTTTCCTTTTATAAGAATTGAGCCTTTGCAAACCCTAAACCACCTTGATGAGTTAGCTCTTTTCACATGAGGGGCCTCCTTCTAAAACTATTGTGTCCCTTTAGGAGATGCATTGAACCTAGACAGCGCTGTAGATTTGGTCAAGGTTGACCCAGTCTCATAGCTCAAAACCCTTTCACACCTGCAAGTGATTATTTACATGGCCCTGATTTATCTGTGTTCACATGGGCATTGATTTATTCAGTCTTTTTAGGAGTTTAACATGTCCTCCTTTATTCATTTATTCATGCAACAGAAAATAAAACAAAAATGAATATTCCTCTTAGCTTAGGCTAAGTAGGAATATTACAGTCCTCCCCTCCAAAATGTTGCTTGTCCTCAAGGAACTAATAGGGTAAGAGTTGTATTTCTTCTCCTCCTCCATTGATGGCATCATCAAGGATCAATTTCTCATCATAAGCCAAGTGCTCAATAAGCCAATGCATCATGTATTGTTCCTCCAAGGCCAACATAATATGTGCATAATCCATCCCTTCAGGAGTGAAAAACTCAACAGAAATAAACATGGTTGAAGCAATGCTACATCTAAAACATGTATCATGAAGTACAGGTAGAAGTTCCAAACCATGTGGTACATACACACTACTCATCCTCTATCCATACAACCCCATAAACAATACAACTATATCATCCAAGTATGGAAGCAAGACTACATATATGCAAACTAAAATTTGCACTTGAGGAGGTGGGTCACAATCCCACATGTGATGCTAGCGCAGTGCACCTCTTGTCTTCATTAGATCCAGGTGTGGCAAGTGGCATTCCCACCACACTTCCACTGCATGAGTCACCTTAACATGGCTGAAGGTGTTACATAATTTTGGTGCCTTTGGGAAGCACCCATCATGAAAAGGAATCTCCCTTTGCACATCAAGGGAGTGGCCATGTTCAGAATTTCCATTGGCCCCCAACAAACTATGAGATCCACATGATATATCACTCCCTTTAAGAGTCTTATCCTGCAAAAACATGGCAAAGGAAGTTAATAGATCAGAAAATACAACTTGCTTATCATGATAAAATCCTTTACCATCATAGTCCTTCACACACATGGATTTGTGCATGAACATTCCCTTCCTCTCGAGCAAAGGAAGAGCTGGCTGAGATGACTCTTGCAAAGAGTCCATTGGATACCCCAATCCTCCATGGCTATTTCACTCTTGAAAGTTCTGATGTAAGTCCTCTCTCATGCCTTCCCAATCAAAATTATTCATGATCAGGGAATAGATCTTCATTGAATACATATGGTTGAGGAAGAATTCGTAATATGCTCCTTGTAGGATCTTCTGCTCGAGCTTGGAAGCTATAGCCAAGAAGACCTTACAATGATAATAGATGACTCCCCTTTGCACTAGGTAGCCCTCTTCTTGTTGCATGCCATCTAGTATCATACCTGTGTGGAGATATTTGGAATACTCTACCAGCAGTTGAGATTTCCAATAAAGATCCACACTACTCAACAATGAAAACGTTGTTGATGCATCCATGGGAGTGCTTGGCTTGTTTTTTATTGTTTCTTTGACATTACTCATGCCAAAATGGTTTGTTGGAAGGTTTATCCTCCCATTCCTTTCCTCCCATAGTGTTGTAGCTTGGTCTTCCATTTCTCCAATCCTTCCTGGATCTAAATTTAGAAAAGCACTTTGTGAGGCTTTCACCATAAGATCTGAATCTGATGGAATTCCAGGTGGATTTCCATGAGGTAAGAATGTCCCTTGCATCATTCTCATGAACATGAGAGAAGGAACTGTGAGATCCCTACTTCCACTGCGCAAATACATCTCTTTTGTTTGTGTGGGAACATTAGGTGAAGGATAAGTGTTCATGCCTTGAATAATTTGTGGTTTCCCACTCTTCAAGTCCACCCATTCCATCTGCAAATATTTCCAATCAATGGTAACCTTCCCTAAGGTAATTAACCACTGGACACCCAAAATGATGTTGGTGTCTGGAATGTCAACTACAAAGAAGTGATCCACCAAAGTGTAGGATCCCATAGTGACAGAGAGTGAGGGGACATATTGCATGCATTGCATGGTCCTATCTCCTGGGACCAAAACAAAAAATCCATCAAAATTATCAGTGGGGATTCCTCTTCTTTGCACAAGGTGAGCATCAATAAAGTTATGGGTTTCCCTATTATCAATCAGGGCAGATACTCTCTGGTTCATGATTGAACCTTGTACTCTTAGGGTCAAGTACTTAGGCACTCCCCTCAAAGAGGCAAGAGTCCCACTCGTTGGAGCAAAGGCTCCATTTCCATCTTTGGATGGTGTTTGATATCCCTCATCTTCATCATCAGTGCTGTGACCCCTCCTGGGTTCATCACCTTCATCCTCCTCCTCAAAATCTGAGAATACTTCTATGTAGTGTGCTTTTCCAGTAGCACATTTGTGTCCTGGTGCCCATGACTCTTTGCAAGTGAAGCACAGTCTCTTCTTCCTCAATTCCCTCCTGAGATCAATATCAAGAGGCTTCTTCAAAGATTTCTCCTTGGGAGGAGCAGCTTTTCCTTCCTTCCCCTTAGAAAAGTGAGGGGCCTTGCTTTGGAAAGTTACCTTTGCTTTTGGCAAGGCATCTTGGAGATATCTAGCCCTCTTAATGGCATCATGCAAAGTGATGGGCTTGGTACATTTAACCAACCCATTCAATTTTTCCTCCAGGCCATCGATGAACATGTATACTCTCCTTGCTATAGATATATCAGGGACCATGACTGATAATCTTAGAAACTTAGAGATATAAGTCTCTGCATCTCCTGACTGCTTCAGCTTTGCAAGGCTTATGAAGGGTGCTTCAGGACCCTTCCTGTCAAACCTCTCCACCAGTCTTCTAGTGAACTCAGCATAGGTAGTCACATTGATGTTTCCCAATGTAGACAACCCATGGAACCACCAATTATGTGATTCACCTTCAACGTGCAGCGTTGCAATCTTGATGGCTTCAACTTCAGGGACTTTGTTCAACTAAAAATAGATATCAAGATTTTCTACCCATGCCTTGGCAGAGCTGGAGGATGTTCCATCAAACTTGGGAAAAAATAATCTTCCCATAGTGTGGTGTCATCCATGAAAGAGTCCACCATCTCTATACTGATGCCCTGGTCTTCTTCTATCCTTGAGGTGAAAAAAGTCTTGGAAACTCAAGTTATCCTTGAATCTCTAACTTTGAGAGTCATATGCCACAAAGTAACCTTCAAGGGAGGCTTTCTCTTGTGGTCCTTCATTCTCCACAGCCAAGAAGGTAGGCATAGTGGAGCGATGTGAGGCTTGTGGAGCTTGTGGCAGGTTAACTAGTTGACTAGTCCCATGATGAGACATGTTAGAGCTTTCTCCTTGATGGAATATTCCAAGAGATTCCCTCATTCTGTCCACCCTCATCTCCTTGGTCTCCTTGGCAATATCTTGCATGGAAACTAACAGATTTCTTTCAAACTCTTCTCCTTCTTTATCACCGGTAGTTTCAGGGGCTTTACCCTTGTCTTGATCTTCAGTAGTATATTCATACTTCTTATGACTTCTATTTTGGTACCTCTTCTCCCTCTCAGTAAGAGGATCATATTATTCTGAATGAAACATGGCTAGTGCTCCAAGGCAAGCACAGGTTGTGCTAAGAAAGGAGCTCTGATACCACTGTAATGTTCCCAGATTAGGATTGCACAGCAAGCTTGGAAAAATAACACACTCCTTGGGAGATTCATGTACAGAAATGAGTTTGAATCCTTTGGATCCCTTAGATCAGTAGATTTGGAGTCTAAATCCAAAAGGGGGGCAAAAAAAAATCAAACTAGGTGTGGTAAACAAGTCTCCCCCAACCTAGTCTAGCTGGAAAACACCCTACAAGAGAGGTTGTAGCTATGCACAACAAAATGGTTCAATAATAACGCAGTATTGGACCATATGAGCAGGAGGCAATCAAATATTATTAATAAATTAATGTACAGTAGAAAATCTGAAGTAAAGTGAAGCTCTTTCAACATACAGTAGATTACATGAGACAAGAGAGCAAGATATCTTCAGAAAAGAGAACTACAACATATATATATATATATCAACAGAAATGACTCAACAGCGTTATTTTTAGGAGCTGTAGCAGCTGCATATTACAAATCAGATCTAGGATAGATATTTGGACAAAACATCATATCTATTTCATATCTGGAAACTAGATAGTTTTCTTTACAAGATCCCCTTGGGGTTTTGACCAAATCATGCATAAATAAGAGTAGATATGAGATACAAGTTGCAGATCTATAAAATTTTGCAATAATTTTTTAATATAACATTACATTTCAAAATATTAGATCTAAACAAAATATGGATCAGCAAGCTAATCCATGGATCACCAAAATGAAAGGCAAATCCCAGCAGCAGAGATCTCTGATCAAAACTGGAATCAAAACACCATAAAGAACCTCATATCAAAATAACGTAGTCCATCAATTGAAACAACGTTATATCTCAAAATGACATGGATGGCCACTACCAAGTTACAGATCTGAAGCATAAACAGGAGAGGCACTCTTCCAGGATGTTAAAAGACACACTCCATGAGAAGAGGCTCCCAAAACAAGATAGATCTCTGCAGATCTAGAATCCCACTTGCTACAGCTTGCAAGAGAAGTAGAACCCTTAATGGATCAGCGTTGCAATTGTAAGTAGAGCTTTGCCTCAAGCCTGATAGTGGATCAATTCAGAAAATACTTCTCCAAGAATCCTCAAAGGAAGAGGTGAAATCCCTGCATAGAAACTCCAAGCACAATACTCCACTAAACAGCAGAGAATAGTATTTTTCTAAGCAGACAAAATACTCAAAAATATGATCAATCAACAACCCTCTCTTGCTTCCTTCCCTTTCCTTTTATAAGATGAGAGCCTTTGCAAGTCATAAACCACCTTGATGAGTTAGCTCTTTTCACATGAGGGACCTCCTTCTAAAACTGCACTGTCCCTTTAGGAGATGCATTGAACCTAGACAGCACTGTAGATTTGGTCAAGGTTGACCCATTCTCACAGCTCAAACCCCTTTCACACCTGCACGTGATTATTTACATGGCCTTGATTTATCTGTGTTCACATGGGCATTGATTTATTCAGTCTTTTTAGGAGTTTAACATGTCCTCCTTTATCCATTTATTCATGCAACACAAAATAAAACAAAAATGAATATTCCTCTTAGCTTAGGCTAAGTAGGAATATTACATCATGGGCCTCCTTCCCATTTATTCCTCCTCTAAGTGAAAGCATCAAAATCTAATATTCCAATTTGCTTGTTTGCAAATTTTAGAATATTACAGTTCTCCCCTCCCAAATGTTGCTTATCCTTAAGCAACTGCAAGGATAGGACTAAAAAGCATCCTCTTCTCCCCTATAGCAACCTCATAAGATGAAATCCCCCAAGGATCAAGGTGTTGTATCATCAATATATCTCCAAGTTTCCCCTCCCAAGTGTGTAAGCTATCTAAATAGCTAGCATTATGTGACAGTGGATCATCCATGGAGGCAAAAATGGGTTGTTTGAAGTTCCTCTTGGGGCATGAAGGCTGATATATATTGGGATTCATCATCCCCATTTTAATCTCTCCTCCCCAAGCTATCAACCAAACAAAATGAGTCACCCTCCAGTATGGCAACTCATGAAGGATCTCTTCCACCTTGAGCTCATGCAGAATAGGTGGGCTGAAAATATGAACATGGTAGACAAGATAGCCTACCCCACACTGTCACCCTCTCCACTTAAGATAAGTGTAGAGAATTTTTTGATCTTGGGCTACAATAATATTGTCCTGAAATGGCAAGAAGGAAACTAGACCTCCAAAGGTCCCTTTCCCAGCGTTGTGCATCAAGCTGGCCCAAACCATCTCATACATGATGGATAAGAAATCACCATCATATGGCATTCCATCCATATCATGGCCCTCCTCATGAAGGAACAAAGAGTCTGCTGTAGAGGCCATGTCTCTTCCCATGCTCCCCTTAGAACATGTAATGCAGAAAGTGTGGGGATGCTTCTCCCCCAAGGACACATCCATCCAGTGTGTTCCTCCTCCAATCATGCTCCCCATAAATGAAAGAACATCATCAGCAAATGGGATCATGATCATCATTGAAATGAAAGAAATAATGAAGGTTTCATGTGATGCTGGAAAGTACCAACAGTCTCCCAAGTGGTCACAGCACAGTCTTTCCCACTGCAACTTCAGAAAATAGCATGGCAAGTTTTTTCTTGATATATGGCTAGTTGTGTAAGTCACCACATCTACTAGCAAGCAGTAAATGGCTGAGTGTATCAACTGAGAACACAAGGAGTGTCCAAACACTTGCCCCAGATAATATAGTAGATGGTTGTCTCCATCATAATAGCTGGCCAAAAATGGTCCAATGAGCCTAAAGAGAAACTTGCCCCTTTGTGGAGCAATGCACTGCAAGAAAGTGGTAAGAGCATGAAAATATTGTATTGAAAAATCAATAAGTGCAAAAACAAAATTCTTACCATGTAATGAAAGTAAGGTGGTGACAAAATCTACAGATGGATCCTCCATAGTGGTATGATATACCCATATGAAGAGGAATGAACCACATGCTGCATGAAAATCCTCCTTTTCATGCTTGGAAATCCAAGTCAAGGAGAGCATGCCAAAATAGAAAATGAGTCCATCCACTATTCTACCAATCTCACCTCCTCTATGCCCACCGAGTGCATCAAATATGAAGTGATCCTGGGAACACTCTGTTGCGCATGTCAGCCCTCCGATCTAAATTTTTGGCCTAACGCTCCCCCATAATCTTTCAAACCTATTATCATGGCCAAAACCCCTATTTTTTGCCTATCACAACCCTTTTGCGCCTGGAAAATACACTCTACAAAGGCTAAAAACCCGCATTCAAAAACATATCGAGCCTAGCCCTTTAGCCTTAGCCACTCTTATTTTGTCTTCCATGTGACCCAGGCGCAAAACCATATGCCTGAGAGAAAGGGGCTTAATGTTCAAATTTTCGGGCGCGTCTGGAGCCGTCAGATCAAAAACCAATCAACGAAGTGGAGTCTTGCTTACCCTGGTGGTCCCCGCGTCCGCGTCCCCTTGTGAAAACCGGTGGTCTACTCCGCACCGCCTACTTGGGGCAAGCGGTATTTCCCTTGGAGCCAGCGATTCCATTCAATATGGGCCGCGTGTCCCTCTGAACATCCCGAAACCGCTTTATTTTCGCGCATTAACGTCCGGTCAGTGGTCGGGTAGTGGAATAAATGGTGGCCGTCAGATCTCGGAGCCTCCATCCGATGGCCATCGTGCCCTGAAGGTGCACGCGCTTTATCTCAGGCCTCCGCTCTCCCCGCGCATTAAATTTTGGCCAAAGGATGTGCAACGGAATCAATCATCGCCGTTCGATCCTGCGCCTTTCATCCAACTGTAGTTATCTTCCAAAGCTGCAGATGTTTTAACTCGTGTCTATCGCACCCATGGCCCACCGTTCCATCACCCTGATGCATTTGTAACCATTGATCTTGTTTCAAGAATGCACTGCCCAGATCATTTCCCTGCCACGCTGTTAATCCCGTACTCCTCCACGTTATCACCCCCGTGCATTTTTCATATTTCATTTACCATTACACCTCTCATTCAAATTTAAACGTTTTATGATATAAACTTTCGCCTGGCTTGTCCATCACCATTCCTCTGTGTTTTTCATCATCCCCCATTGTTTCGCCATGCCTACGAGGCTTCACCACCACGCTCATGGATCCCGTCACGCCATTTTCCCTGTACCAGGTTTCCTTTAACATGTTTGTGGATTTTTGCAGGATACAGCGATGGGAAATCACCATTAACCTCCGCCTCCATTATAAAAATCAAAGATGTACTAGAAGGTCAGCTTCCAGAGGGAAAATTTAATGAGACAAACCCGGGGTAGTTGCTGTGGCATGACCTTCATTAATGAAACAAGGCATAGATCTGTCATGCACCTCAGAGCATTTCAAAAGGCAGATTCTGGTAGCTAAAGACATTAATTTCACAACAAAGAATATCAGTTGAAGATCAAGGAAATCCAGCATCCAGAAGGCAAAGGGTACAGGTGCATAAAATCATATCCTCCAGGTTCTTCTTCAACAGATTTTCATCCCAGAAGAGTATAGAAGGTCTCATATTTTATTCTTCATACCCTATCCCTGGAGGAATTTGAATCTGCAGCATTTACTTCAGAGAGTCGACCTCAGAGTACATACAGCACATCACATTAATTGAGTAGTATGGGCGCGAATATTTTCCGCCATTTCATTCAAATTAGGCAAATTAAATGTACATGACCGACCTTGTTTTTCTAGATTTTTCTGTTATTTCTATAAATACCCAGAAATAAGACATTGTAAAGGTTCCATATTTCTATCAGAAAACTGTGCAGTGAAAGGCTTTTGTATACATCTTGTAAAGTTTCTGTATGAAGGCTCAGAGCCCGTAGGGTTTTAGTGAGGAGGAGTTATAACTGTAATGAGGATTCTGGTCTTTGGTATCCCACAGTATGTAATCTTTTCTTATGTGTTACTATAATATCTCATTTCATGCTATTTATCTTCTTGTATCATGTTCTAGAATGCGAGTGGCTCACTGGTCTTAAGTAAGGATTCATCCTAGTTGGTGCCCATACTTGGATTAGTCAAGCACTTTAAATAGGCCCAGTCATGATATACTGTTCCATGTTCTTTTCATCCATATTTTCTGCTATATTAGTTACTTGAGGAGGGTGCTTTTAAAACGCCATTGTCATGTATGGATTATTAGAATGATAAGCCCATATGTGGTTCTGTTGTGTATCTGGGTATCAGCCTCATGCTAACTAGTATACTCTTCATGTTTCTTCACTGCATCCACTTTCTGATATTTGATTTCTGTGGCATATTATTTGAACTGGCCCTCTTTGCAGTAAGCTGTCTCTTAACTGTCTGATGCTTTTGTATTGGACTTTTTCATGCTATTCCTACATTATTCTTATCTTTGTATCATCTTCTGAGAGAGTTTGGTTCCATTTAAACTAATTTCCTTGTTTTGCAAGAGATAGTAAGAGAGCTTTTGGATTGACAACCCAAGCTATATTATGAGCTCCTTGCTATGATAAGATGTCCTAGGCACTGGTCTATGGCAACTCTAGGCTGTCTCTAGGGGTGAAAAAATTGTCGACAACACACTCCATCAATAATTCCTTGCTCCAAAGTGACAACGTTGTTGGTCTATGCAAATAGGCTCCTTCCAACTCATAAATCCATTCTTTGACATGCCCCATGTCAAAGACTCCTCCCCTAATGCTGCTGCATACAAGAAGTTCCTTCCAAGGTGGAAGTACTTCCATATCATCTAAGGCTAAGGAGTAGCCCCCTTGCACTATGTTAGTGCCATCCTCTACTCCTACAACATCATGCCAAGTGTGAGAGAAAATCTTCCCTTGCTCTCTCCCAATCCTCCAAAGCAACAAAAGTCTTTGTTGCTTCCTCATACCTCCGTCATACAACCCATGTGGTGAAAACATAATGATCACATCATCATAATGCATCCACACTCCTTGCTGCCCCATGATGCAAGTACCCTGCCAAGTTCTCTCCTCCCACATACCCTTGGAAAAAGGATATGTCTCATGATGGTCAAACTCTCTCAAGAGTAGCCAACGCAGTTTTGCCTCTCGCCTCCCAGTATCATAGATTTGCAAGTAGCTCTATAGCTTCTTGCTCTCTATCCACATCCACTTATCCATCGATGGATGCCTCCTACCATTCTCCATCTTGGTACTGCTCCAAATAAGATTACCATCCTCCCATATCAGATTTTTCTCCTTGCATTCCATGGGATGCTAAAATGCAACTCCTTGGAGATCTCCTAGAAAAGATCTCTCATCGATGATCATCTTGAACCCATAAGAATCAAAGTGGGTTTAAGGCAAAGCCTCCTCATTGCTACCTCTTGACAGCGCTGTAACCCTCCTCCAGGGTGTTAAGGTATCTCCTGTCTCAACTCCCAGATGAACATTTGATTTTGCATGAATTTGTTTGGAGCAAATTTCACTCCATCCTCCAAGAATTCACACTCCAACCTCAAGGGTTGTGTGCAACTCAACAGGGGTCCATGAGAATGATGGTTCATCTGCTCCTTGAACCATTCAAGCTTGCACAGCGAAGTGCAGTCCTGCTGCTCTACCTCAGTAATAATATTTGATCCTCGGCCATATGAAGACATATTTCCACAATTTTTAGAAATATTTGCTGCAGTAAGTAAAAGTGGAAATCTCCCCATACCTTGGTGAGATGCGGGAACCTCATGTGGTGCTACAAGGGCTCCTCCCTCCAATGGAATGGCTACCCTAACTGCTGATGTAGAAGGTTGCTCTCCCAAGGTGGTGACAACGTTGGTACTTGTCTCCTCCCATGGTGGTGTGGGCCTCCTCTCCTCTGACCTTTCTCCATCAAAGGTTTTGATCAGCCCTTGAGTGAACTCAGGAAAAGAAATCACTCTTGTATGGCTTAAGTGACTAAACCACCAAGCATTGGCTTCACCCTCCAGGTGCAGTGCTCCAACTTCTACTTCCTCCCTCTCTACCACTGGATGAAGTAGGAAGAATGCCTCAAGCTTCCTTTCCCAAGCTCTTGCTATAGTTGACCCATCAAATGTAGACAATAGGAATCTATTGCCTTTAATTTCTCCTTTGCTACAGGGTCTTCTTTCTTCTCTCAATTGAATAAACTAAGGAAAATCTAGGGTCTCTTTGAAAGCCCTAGGTTGGCACTTGTATTCTGCCAAATACCCACTCAGGATTCTATGCTATAATTGTTCTCCTTGCTCTCCACTTCCTCTATGAGAACAGGAAGTGCATGCATCTTCTTCTACCTCCTGAAATCTTCTAGAGGTCTCATTGCAGCTCTCTCCTCCTTGAAACCCTTTCGGAGTTTCAATGCATTTCTCTTCTTTCTCCTTAGATCTAAAAATAGATGATATTAATCTCATCCTCTCCATAATTTTTTTCTCCTATCCTTCTTATCTTCTGATTGGATCTGAAATCCACAGGCTGAGCGAAGATGGTAGATCTGATACCACTGTAATATCCCAAAATGGGAATAGCTACACTATTGGGAATATTTTAATATATTACCAATGTGGAGCTTCAGAAAATCATGAGAATAAAAATTTATATCATTTCATAATATGCATAAGAAATATTTAACCAGCAAATGAATGATTAGTGGCAAAGATTTGCCTCACTATCCTCTCTTGGCATGAAGAAATGCAACCTTCTGAACCATAAAAACATCATTTTCAGAAAATAATGCAACTATGGGAAATGGCACTTGGATCCCGTGGTTTATACATTATACAACTTCCATACCGAATTTGAGCTCAAAATAATCATTCTAGCTAAGTTAAACAGATCTCCCCAGCTAGAGATAGCTCAGAAACACCCCAATCCCATGACTTTCAACTGCAGCATTTCTGAAGACTATGAGAGCGTAATTCCCATGAGGGTTTCTACAAAAAATGATGGAATAATACTGATCAGAAGTTTATATTAATCATATAGCAAAGAAATGGAGGTTTAAACTCTTTTACAGCAGAAACAAGACACCCGGCAAGGGTTTCTGGCATTATGCATGAATAAAAAGCAGCACTGCAGAAAATAGCGCAGTTACTGCATCTCTGTATTACACATGGCTGAATATTACATAATATAGCTGAAAAATACAGAAATATGGCCCTAGGCCCTTCTTATTAGAACTCCCAGAGGGAAATAAATACCTCCTCCTCACACAAGCACAAAGTAGCAGGGTTTAACCCGACAACTATAGAAAGGACACAGTTTCTGAAGGGAACTGTGTTGTAGATGAATATGGTTGAATGGCCCCAATAAAAATCATGAATTGAAGCTTATATCCTTCCCTCTTGATCCCTTAAGCAATCTGACCCAAAGAGAGGATGGAATTCCCGCACGGGAATTCTTTGCACTAAGCAGTGCTGCAACCACAGCTAAACAGCTGAAGCATGAAAGAAGTCAAATGACCAAAGATAGCTAAATACTCAATGATCTCCTTGATGCTATGTGCTCCTTTTTATCTTTGATGAGCCTCCTCACCCTAGACCCCACACATTATTGAGGTGACCTCCTAGTGAATATTCCTCCTCCAAAACTGTGCTTCCCTAGTTGGCTTCCCTCCTCTTTGTAGCAGCATTGTTGACTTGGTCAACTGAGACTAATCCACCTGCAATGCCTCTTTTCACACTAAGGGGTCTTCAATACGGTTCTCATATGTGTGTCTAGGCTGATCCTTGTTCACATTGAGCTAGTTTATTTGGGTGATCTCTTCCTCCTCAAGAATGCATGTTGGCTTAGTCAAACTTTACTATGTCCACATCTTATTTTACCCTTGTTCAAAATTGGAAGTGTAAAACCCAACTCCTAAGGTGATCTCCTTCCTTACTAAGATGGAATTTATTCATATCTTTATTTTCATGGGCCTCCTTCCCATTTATTCCTCTTCTAACTGAAAGCATCAAAATCTAATATTCCAATTTGCTTGTTTGCAAATTTTGGAATATTACAGAGGATATGGATCATATCTATAAGTTGATTGCACGAGATGAAGATTGGATCAACCTCACATCGGGGGGGTTACTCTGCTAGGAAAAGGACAGTGAATGTTTCTTCGACTCTAATGGGGAGATAGAGAATTGGCAAAACCGGTTACATGATGTCTCTGCGCTACGATGTCTTCGGATCATGAAGAACTTCCGATGCATCTCCTCAGAGGTAAGATATCTACCTTATTTCGATGGTTCTGGTAATGTTAGTGTTAGAAAATTATATATTACAGAGCAATGAAACACATAAAATATGTGGAAAACACAAGCACACAAAACACATAAAACCAAAGAGACACAGATATACATGATTCACCTAGTTTAGGCTATGTCCACCCCAAAAAACTAGTCCTTCCTTTCTATTATCCAGCAAAATGAAGAGACACAACCTACAGCAGATCCAATGTAATATCCTTTGTTCTCTCTCACAGTCTCCCTATCTGTTTCTCACTCCGAGAATACACATACAATACACAGCCACAATACAATACCCTCATACAAGAGAGGGGTTGCCTTCTAGGGCAAAAAAACCCTAAACGAAACATAACTTCTACCGTCAAATCATTCGCCTAATGAACTGCCCAGATTGACTAGAAATTACTACACTTTTAGAAGGCAATTTTACATCTGTTTTTAGCTTCGGGGGAACTGCCCTCGAAACCCCCTGCCGAGGGGGGTTCCATAAAGTCGAAGCTGCCCCCCCTGGACCCCCTAGTTAGCATTTAATTATGGGCGGCATTGCCGCCCCAATTAAGGTACAAGGGCCCAACTCTATGATACAAAATAAACAAGATAATCAGGCTCCACACCAGAAAATCTTCCACTTGGAGACTGATTGTAGCAACTCCATCGCTACTTCATTTGCTGGACAATGACTCCTATTTGGACCTGGTTGTTTCTCATCTTCATCGTCATCCTTGAAGACCAATTTAAACTAAGCATACTCTCAGTTTCTCCCTGGTTACAACTTTTGTTAGCATATTTGCAGGATTTTGGCTAGTGTGTACCTTTTCCAGCTTCAACTGTCCATCTTCCAATACTGGTCGTATGAAATGGTACTTGAGGTGTATGTGTTTAGTCCTGGAATTAAATGTTGAGTTATTTGCAAGATGAATGGCACTTTGGCTATCACTCTATAACGTTCCCATATCATGCTTCTTACCCGATTCATCCATAAACCTTTGTAACTAAATCATTTCCTTACTAGCCTCGGTAGCAGCAACATATTCTGCTTCTGTTGTTGAAAGTGCAACAACACTTTGGATTTTTGAAACCCAACTAACAGATATTCCACCTACAGTAAATACATATCTTGTAGTGCTCCTCCTATTATACTTGTCACCTGCCATATCTGCATCAACATATCCCTGTAGAGCAATGTTTGAGCCACCAAAGCATAATGCTTGATTTGTGGTACCTCTCAAATATCTGAGAATCCATTTTACTACCATCCAATATTCTTTTCCTGGATTTTTCATGTACCTACTTACAACTCCCACTTCATGTGCAATATTAGGCCTTGTGCAGACCATTGCATACATTAAGCTTCCAACTGTTGATGCATATGGAACTTTAGACATATAGTCCATTTCTTCTTGGGTCTTCGGGCACATCTCCTTACTAAGTTTGAAATGGCTAGCAAAAGGTGTACTAACTAGTTTTTCATTCTGCATATTAAATATTTTCAACACCTTTTGTATGTACTCATTCTAAGACAGTGTTAATTTGTGATTTTTCCTGTCTCTCGTTATTCTCATTCCAAGGATTTTTTTGCAGCTCCCAAATCCTTCATTGCAAATGAATTTGCCAATTTTCTTTTGGGAACATTTATTTCCTGCATGTTAGACCCTACAACAAGCATGTCATCTACATACAATAACAATATAATATAGCTACCATCATTTTTCCTTTTCAGATAAACACAATGATTAGAGTGACATCTAGTATAACCTTGTTCAGACATAAACTTGTCAAATTTTAGATACCACTGCCTTGGAGCCTATTTTAAGCCATACAAGCTCTTCTCTAACCTGCACACTAATTTTTCTTTCCCTTTGACCTCATATCCTTCTGGTTGCTCCATATAGATCTCTTCCTCCAAATATTCGTGGAGAAATGTTGTCTTTACATCTAACTGTTCAAGATGTAAATCTTCCGCTGCTACAAGACTTAAAATAGTTCTGATTGAAGTCATATTAACAATAGGAGAAAATATTTCATCAAAATTAGTACCTTTCTTGTGTGCAAACCCCTTCACCACAAGTCTAGCTTTGTACCTCTGTTTTCCTCCATCTTCTTCCTTCAGCCTGTAAACCCATTTATTCTGCAATGTATTTTTACCTGCAGGAAACCTGACTAAGTCCCAAGTCTATTTATGCATTAAGGAGTCAATCTCTTCTTCCATGGCTAGCTCCCACTTCTTCCTGCTTTCAACCTGCATTTCTTCTTCATAACATTCAGGTTCACCAGAATCAGTCAACACTAAATAATATAATGAAGGAGAGTATCGTTCAGGGGGTCTACTTATCCTGGTAGATCTTCTAACACCACTTTCAGGTGTTTGAGGTGCCTGTTGTTATTATGGTCGTTGCTGTTGTTATGGCTCTTGATTATTATTATTTTCAAGCACCTTTACCTTTTCTATGATCTCATCAAGAACTGTGTATTCTTTGTTTTCTTTGTCCTGTTTCTTTTCCTGCAACTGATTCTTATACAATACCTTTTCATTGAATCTTACATCTCTGCTCCTAATGATTTTGTGATTTTCATAATCATATAAGCGATAACCAAAATCATTAACACCATATCCAATAAAGGTACATTTCTTTGATTTTGCCTCAAGCTTTGTTCTATTTTATTTATTAATATGGACAAAGGCTTCACAACCAAAAGACTTTAAAAAAGAGTAGTTTAACATTTTACCTATCCATGCTTCCTCTGGAATACCACCATCCAAGGAACTTGAAGGCCATCTGTTTATTAGATAAATAGAATTATCTATAGCATCTGCCCAAAATTGTAAAGGCAATCCTGCATGAAATCTCATGTACCTTGCACGCTCCATGATTGTTCTATTCATCCTTTCTGACACACCATTTTCTTGTGGTGTTCTTGGAACTGTCTTCTCTCTGCGAATTCCATGCTCTAAACACTACCTATCAAACTCTTTACTGTAATATTCACCTCCATTGTCTGATATGAGACACTTCAAGTTCTTTCCTGTCTCAATCTCAACCAAAGCTTTCCATTTCTTGAAAGTATCAAATACATCAGATTTATTCTAAATACAATAAATCGAATTTTTTCTAGTTGCATCATAAATAAAAGTAACATAATAACGAGAGCCATCGAGAGATGATACCTGAGCAGGTCCCCATACATCTATATGCACAAGCTCTAATTTTTCGCTCTTCTTTTCTTTCCCAACTCTGAGAAATCTGAATCTCTTCTGTTTTCCATAAACTCAATTCTCACAGAAATCCAAATCAACATTCTTCAAACCCAGAAACAAATTTATTGAGTGAAGAATCTTCATCCCCTTCTCACTCATGTGTCCAAGCCTATGATGCCATAATGTTGCATTTTCTCCTTTAGAAGTTAAATCATTAACAGAGTTAGAAATACCATTCCATAAATACAATGTACCAACCTTTTCACCTTTTGTTACCAGTGCTCCTTTGGTGACCTTCCAAGTTTTATTTGTGAAAGTTGTCACGCAACCTTCACCACCTGACTGCCCTATTGAAATCAGATTTTTCTTCAAATCTAGAACATGCCTTACCTCCTTTAATAGCCATTGGTTTCCATTCTGTTGTTTTACAAGAACCTTACCCATTCCAACAATTTTATAGGGTCTATCATCACCCAAATGGACTTGTCCAAAATGTCCTTGAACATAGTCATGAAAATATTTCTTATCAGATGTGGCATGGAATGAGGCCCTTGAATCTACAACCTAAGAATTAGTAACATTTTCGAAAGAAAGATTCAAAGCATCTTGTAACACATCACCTATCACATTTGCTTCATGATTGTTTTCTTATTGTGTGTCTCCTTCTTTTCCCTTCCGAGATCTACAGTCTTTCTTTAGGTGTCCTTTCTTTTCGCATTTCCAGCACACTATCTTGAATCTGTACTTGGATCTACCTTTCCTTGATTTACTATGATATCCTGAGCTATTTCCTCTTTCCATTTTTCTTCCCCTAGACTCTGCACTCAAAGCATTACCCGATGTCTCACCGGAGCTTTTCCGTCGCATTTCCTCGCTAAGGATAGCACCGAAAACATCATCAAACTTTAAAGTACTAGATCCAGAGATAGAGTCACTAATGGCCATAACTAAACCATTCCAGCTTTTTGGCAATGAGCACAAAAATAACAGAGCTCTAACTTCATCATCAAAGTTTACCCTATAGAACTTAACTGACTGGTAACTGTATTAAAATCATTTAAATGGTCTACAACAGATCCACCTTCCGACATCTTCATATTAAATAAACGTTTCATAAGAAATACCCTGTTTGAGGCAGAAGGTTTTTCATATAGTTTTTCCAATGCCTTAATCAAACCCTCTATTGTTGTTTCCTTTGAAATATTGAAGGCTACCGATGCCGCGAGGCACAACTGTACTATTCCAAGTGCCTTTCTTTTAAGAATATCCCATTCTGCGTCTGTCATAGTCGTCGACTTCTTTGTTTTTCCACTCAATGGTAGGTATAGATCTTTCTGATACAGATAATCTTCCATCTGCATCTTCCACAGCGGGAAGTTTTGGCCGTTAAATTTTTCGACCCTAAATTTACCATCTTCTACCATTTCTCCCACTCAAACCACGCACCCTTATTTCCTACGAGTTTATCAGCCAAATATAACTTCGGCTTTGATACCAGTTGTTAGAAAATTATATATTACAGAGCAATGAAACACATAAAATATGTGGAAAACACAAGTACACAAAACACATAAAATCAGAGAGACATAGATATGCGTGGTTCACCCAGTTTGGGCTATGTCCACCCCGAACAGCCAATCCTTCCTTTCTATTATCCAGCAAAATGAAGAGACACAACCTACAACAGATCTGTTGTAATATCCTTTGTTCTCTCTCACAGTCTCCCTATCTGTTTCTCACTCTGAGAATAAAAATACAATACACAGCCACAATAAAATACCCTCATACAAGCGAGGGGTTGCCTTCTAGGGAAAAAAACCCTAAACTAAACATAACTTCTGCCGTCAGATCATCTACCTAATGAACGGCCCAAATTGACTAGAAATTATTATACTTTTACAAGGAAATTTTACGTAAGTTTTTAGCTTCATGGGCGCTGCCCCCGAAACCCCCCGCTAGGGGGGGCTCCATAAAGTCGCAGCTACGCCCCTGGACCCCCCAGGCAACATTTAATTACGGGCGGCATTTCCGCCCCCATTAAGGTACAGGGGTCCAACGCTATGATAGAAAATAAACAAGATAATCAAGCTCCACACCCAACAGTTAGGGACTTTTCGAGGGCATTCAAAGCCGAGGTTCCCCAAGAACGATGACTATGGGCCTGTAAGCTGGCCATGTGTGGATCACCTACACAATGGTGGTTAACACATGAGGAGGGGTTCCAAGATTGGGAGGAGTGTCGGAATATGATGATTCTATGATTTGAGGCCCCAGCCGACATGCGAATCAAAAATTTCCTTGGACTCGAAGATCCACGCGAATATTTGTTTGCTTGGATAAAACAATGGTGCGATAGAACTGCCTAGGAGTGGGTTCATCTGCTTATTCATGCCCTGGGACCACTTCCCACTACATGGTACTTAGATACGGAGCTCCATCGGCGCACCCGCCACTGGGAGACTTTGAGGGATGAATTTTTGGGAACATTTGGATTAATAGGCGGGACAAAGGCACTTGACGTAGCTCTATAGAACATTGACACTGTAGCATGGGGTGAATCGCACCTATTTGTCACACCTGAAATACCCAATTGGGAGCTGTGGACACCAAGCATGATCAAATATTGCAGCCTAGTTCCAAAAGAAGGTAATAATTATCCACGAAAGGGTCCTGGCTCAGAATTGAACAGGGTGCGCATGGTTACCAAACCACTCGGGCTGTGAACAGATAGCATTGAGATGCATCCCATAGTGACAAAAATTAGGGATATGAATATTATATATCCGCAAGCTCCCACAACAAAGGGGCAGCTGTGCTCACTTTTCGGCCACGTAGGTTATTACAGATATTTTGTTCGGAAATATGCAATGATCATAGCACCGCTGGAAGATTTGCTCATGAGGGTGGCCCGGTTCTGTTGCAATGACACAAGCCGAGCAAACATACCTTTGGGTTTGAAGTACTTAGGGCTTAAGCATGTGTTGGGGGAAGATGAAAAGGAGGCACAGGTGTTTGAACCAAGCGTAGCAGAAACGCCAAGCATACCGGAGGTGCAAAAGCTAGCCTTTGGCATAGTAACCTCTGGTAAAAAGAAAAAGTTACCATTAAAAGGAGTGGGCCACTGGCATTTAATGGGGCAGATTTTGAGGATTTTTTACCATTTATCTGATGATAAGTTCCAATTAAATTTTACCCTACCATTGGATACTTGCAGACGCTATAAAAAGTGTCAAATAGCTCAAAAAAGGGTTCTGTCTCACTTGCATAACTTGCACCTATCCTCTTTATCTCGTGCGAGCCTGAGCTATAAGATTTTTTCAGTCTGCACTGTTCCTCTCATGTCATATCAACCTCCCCCTGCTAATAATAGCCACACAGAGTTAGGATTCATTTTTCACGCTAGGATGACATCCACTAACCCAACTGATTCCTCAGCACCTACTGCCCCAGAAGTTGAGGAAGTAATGGAGATCGGGTTTGAGGATGAAGAAGTGCCCTCAACACTGGTCACTAGGAAGAGAAAATAGTAGGCACAGGGCTCACGGAAGCCCCCCAAAGCTACTAAATTGTCTTTAGGGAAGCCTAGGACCTCCCCAAGGCATGCCAATTCCCCGTGAGCAACGCCTCAGGCTCAGGCTGTGCAGGAGGAAGCCCTGCCTGCCAATCCGATCAACTGGTTACCTCCCTTCATTCGTCCACGTAGGCCCTTGACGCACACACCAAAGAACCTTGATGGCCTGGTTACCTATCTGTAGATGCCGCTAACCCCGAGAGAATTCCCTAACCTGAGTGACCCCTGCGGGAAGCTCCATGAAGTTAAATTATGTTAGAAAATTAAATATTACAGAGCAATGAAACACATAAAATATGTGAAAAACACAAGCACACAGAACACATAAAACCATAGAGACATACATATATGCGGTTCACCCATTTTGGTCTACGTCCACCCCAAATAGCTATTCCTTCCTTTCTAATATCCAGCAAAAATGAAGAGACACAACCTGTTGGGGTTCCCATGTTTTGGCCAAGTTGGCAAGACCAAAAGATGAGACAACATAAAACCACTTTCAGACCTTAGGATCTAGCCCTCCTAGGTCCAGAGAGGGATCTCTCTATACAAGTCAAAGGATATATCTTTGAAGCTCTAAGTTGTGATTTTAGGCTAGTTGTAGGCTTATGGTTGTTTGTTTGATTGTTTGTGTTTGGTTGGAGGGAATCAGGAAAAGAAGGGCCAATATAAGACAAGGACGAGCAAAGCGGAAGCGTAGGCAGAGACAGATGACTCAGAGAACATCAAAGCCATTGGGCTATAGAGTCAAGAAAGGATTTATTTGTAATCAATGTGCAAGCTTTCAATTGGGCTAGTCATCTAGAGCATTTGGATCTTGAAGGAGATATTTGGAATGGGACATTAAGGACAGAAAATGAAAGGAGGAGAACCAACCAACTTTGTCTATAGATCAGGTCAGAGGTCATTTAACTCCAGACCTACTTGGACAAAATCAGAGGTGATACAAGGGATCTTGGAAAGGGTTAATTGAGATGGACAGATCCTAGAGGGATAGAGACCAGGTTCTAGACCTCTAGTGTTCTCAACACTTTCAACTAATTCGAACAAGAACATCTAAACACAGATTTCATTAATTCATACATCAGAGAGCAGGCAATAACATCCACTACACTGGTTAAACCATTTGAAATCAATATTCAGATACACATATAAGCAGAAAACATAAAAGGCTGGGAGAGCAGCAACATAAGGTACCTATCAAGGACAAATCTTATGCCAAAATTTTGATGCAAGCCTGAAGAAACATGATGAAATGAAAGCAAGTCAATCACAAATACAGAGAAAGGAAAACATCACCAGCTGCTTTAGATCAGGATCCAAAGAAACATGCTTGTCATATTAAAAACAACACCAATCAGGTACACCACAGCCCATAGCTTGAGCATTCAGTCTGAATACATCTATTCTCAGTCTATCTTACAATATTACACAGAGAACTTGTCTCAAGAGGAACAATGCTTGCATTTCACTAATATCTCATCAACAACCATTACAATGTCTTCCCTCTATGCTTTATAGCAGCTGATGAATAGAAAATTGACTGAGAAGGTAGGTGAAAATTAAATGTATCATTAAACACAGAGTAGAGAAATAGGGCCGAGGCCCATTCTGTTTTAGGACTGAGTTTTAAATGTCTGTCACCTCTATATGCAGGGATGATCTTCTACAGATTTTCCTTTACTCCAGACATGACTTTGCTGCATTTTGGTGGCCATACTTTGTTGTACTTGTAGGGAATAAACAAATGGTAAACAATTGCTGAGAAGTTTGTTCACATAAATATTCTGATTGTTTTGAACTGCTATTAGGGTGGAGATCTTTTCAGGGACATGGTGTGTAATAAAAGCAATATGGGTGCCTTATACTTTGATAAGAAAAACATTCTGCTGATGAAAAACCCGGATATTACCTTTTGCCTGTGCTCGGGATCCTTTGATCGATCCTCGGGGTCTTCAAACTACTGCTTTGCACTCTAAACCTCTGATTAAAGGCTTAAGATCTTCATTAGCTGTCTTTAATCTCCCTCTGCTCTGTACTGGAACGTTTTTCCGCTCTATTTTGGTTCTGATGAGGTAGCTCGGGTCTTAGTGGCGCTGAAAGGTTTTCAGTGCTCGAAATCTACCTCTTGTCCTTGATGCAAATCCTACCAGCTGCTTTCTTTTACAATTCCGTGGCAGTACCAACTCTTGGATTTAATACTGTCTGCACAGCTTTGCCATGTAGAATCACGGCAGTCTTTCACCTTTGGAAACCCTGCAAAACAACGAATTGTGAAGAGAAAACATGGGCAGGAACGGTGAAGGTGACGAGGACTACGATCATGGCTATGCTGACGAGCTGGAGGAGAAAATTGCAGAAGAAATGGTGAAAATTACTCTGGTATATGGTTGGTGGAGCACGAAGAGAATAAACGCAAAAAATGAATGAAAAAAACGTAAAAAGACATGAAAAGAGCCAATTATACGTAATGGGCAGGGAGGGAGTATGGAGTGTGCACGTGGGGCTGACGTGGTGAGGCGGGGTGACGAGGAACGGTCAACAGAAGACAAACGAACCTGGGCCGTCCATCGGGGTGGAGATCGACGGTTGAGAACGACAGACAGTGGGCCAACGGGTACGATGATCGAGTGTTAACCACTGCGCCGGTTCGATGAATGAGCGTCGTTGGATGAGGGCTCCAAGATCTGACGGTTGTCATTTATTCCGCTACCCGACCACCGACCGAACATTAATGCACGAAATGGGGGTGGTTTTTCCCTGGTACAGATGCCACGTGTCATTTACTAAGTGGAATCGCTGGCTCTCCGTGGAAAACCGCCTGTTGCAGATGGGTGGTGCGGAAAAAACCAGTGGATTTGGAACAGTGTAGCAGGGACCACAGGGTGGATGGGCTCCGCTCCATTGATCTGTCTGGCGAATGGACGACGAAGATGGACTACGGGGGGCCAAGGTGTACTGGCACGGGAATTTCGTAGCGACACCCCGTAGTGAATAATAACCGTTTGATCGGGTTTTCCCACATCCCGAGGAGTCAACTGCGGGGACTCCATGGTTTGACTCTACGGACAGAGAAAAACCCCCGCAGGTGTAAGCGCTTTGGTCACGGTGCCAGGCTATATGGAGCAGAAAGGTGCGGGGCTAGCGGAGAATGGGGCTTAGGCCTATTATAAGATCGGAAGTGGGTTTTTATGCCATTTCTAATGTATTTTGAGGCCTCCGAAGGGTAACGATAAGAAGATTGAGGGGGAATTTGGGCAAACAAAGGGTGTAGGGATTTTTAGAGGGGATTTAGGGGAGGTAATAGGGGGAAATAGAGGGGAACAGAGACACTTTGACAGAAGGAGAAAAAAGGGAAAAGGGACATTTTGCAGGGGTGCAAGGGGTAAATGAAGGCTTCTTGAGAAATGGATCAGCAGAGGGGCTATATGTTAGGCACAGCACAAAGAGACTCCAAGGAAGATGAATATTCAAGGGAAAGGCATTCCTTGGAGGCTCCAGAACAATCTAGCCCCCAGCTTGCTTGTCAAGAATTTTATAGGGGGGCTAACACAACCTACAGCAGATCCGTTGTAATATCCTCTATTCTCTCTCACAGTCTCCCTATCTGTTTCTCGCTCTGATAATACACATACAATACACAGCCGTAATACAATACCCTCATACAAAGAGAGGGGTTTCCTTCTAGGGAAAAAAACCCTAAACTAAACATAAATTCTATCGTCAGATCATCTGCCTAATGAACGGCCCAGATGGAATAGAAATTAATATACAATTACAAGGCAATTTTACATCTGTTTTTAGCTTCAAGGGCGCTTCCCCGCCCCCCCCCCTGGACCCCCCAGGAAGTGTTTAATTTCGGGCGGCAATGGAGTTTCCACCCCATTAAGGTAAAGGGGTCCAACACTGTGATACAAAATAAACAAGATAATCAGGCTCCACACCCAAAAATCTCCCACTTGGAGACTGATTGTAGCAACTCCACCACTGCTTCATTTGCCAGAAAATGACTCCTCTTTGGACCTGGTTGTTTCTCATCTTCATTGTCATCCTTGAAGACCAATTGAAACTGAGAATGTTCTCAGTTTCTCCCTGGTTACAACTTTTGTTAGCATATCTACAGGATTTTGGCTAGTGTGTATCTTTTCTAGCTTCAACTGTCCATCTTCCAATACTAGTCATATGAAATGGTACTTGAGGTGTACGTGTTTAGTCCTGGAATGAAATGTTGAGTTCTTTGCAAGATGAATGGCACTTTGGCTATCACTCTATAACGTGCCCATATCATGCTTCTTACCCAATTCATCCATAAACCTTTGTAACCAAATCATTTCCTTACTAGCCTCGGTAGCAGCAACATATTATGCTTATGTTGTTGAAAGTGCAACAACACTTTGGATTTTTGAAACCTAATTAACAGCTATTCCACCTACAGTAAATACATATCTTGTATTGCTCCTCCTGTTATCCTTGTCACCTGCCATATCTACATCAACATATCCCTGTAGAGCAATTTTTGAGCCACCAAAGCATAATGCTTGATTTGTGGTACCTCTCAAATATCTGAGAATCCATTTTACTACCATCCAATATTCTTTTCCTGGATTGTTCATGTACCTGCTTACAACTCCCACTTCATGTGCAATATCAGGCCTTGTGTAGACCATTGCATACATTAAGCTTCCAACTGCTGATGCATATGGAACTTTAGACATGTAGTCCATTTCTTCTTGGGTCTTGGGGCACAGCTCCTTACTAAGTTTGAAATAGCTAGCAAAAGGTGTACTAACTGGTTTTCAATTCTGCATATTAAATCTTTTCAACACCTTTTGTATGTACTCATTCTGAGACAATGTTAATTTGCGATTTTTCCTGTCTCTAGTTATTCTCATACCAAGGATTTTTTGCAACTCCCAAATCCTTCATTGCAAATGAATTTGCCAATTTTATTTTGAGCACATTTATTTCCTGCATGTTAGACCCTGCAACAAGAATGTCATCTACATACAATAACAATATAATATAGATGGCATCATTTTTCCTTTTCAGATAAACACAATGATCAGAGTGACATCTAGTATAACCTTGTTCAGACATAAACTTGTCAAATTTTAGATACCACTGCCTTGGATCTTGTTTTAAGCCATACAAGCTCTTCTTTAACTTGCACATTAATTTTTCTTTCCCTTTGACCTCATATCCTTCTGTTTGTTGCATATAGATCTCTTCCTCCAAATCTCCATGGAGAAATATTGTCTGTTAGTCATCAGTATTTTTCACCTGTTGTTGATGACTAGATTCCTTAGCTGAGTTTTCTAGAAGCTAATCTCAATCTGTCAATTTGTCATCTAGAAAACACCCCAAACAAATTTTTATCCTCTTACCCCTCCCTGTCAGCCTATGATAAGAGAAATCTTCAGTTTTCAAGTCATTTCTTGTTTCAGCAAAGTATCCCTATTTATAACTATCTTAGCCTTGTTTCTCTGATATCATTCTTCCTTGTTTCTCAATGCAATTCACTATCCAACATTTGACAAAGTGTCTTCTCTCCTATCCCTCATCATCTGGTCAAAAACAATCCGATCATGCCTGAGAAAACAATCAGAATCTATGAAAATTGTCCCTAAGTTAGATAGTGGTGTTTAGGGAAATTGATCTTGACAAAGTCATCCTAAGCCAAATACCCTATGTATGTTACCAATTAGCCATGAATTGTCTTCCTATTCTACAAAACAAGTCTTGATCCATCCATAGGTCACACACCACTAAGAGGTCATTTTGTCTCATTTCAGAAGAAGTTCAGCAAAGATCCAAATCAGGAAAAGATGAGGATGTTCACTGTCTGAAAGAAATACACTTAGATCGGGAAAAATCTCCATGAAACACCAAAAGAGCTCTCCAAGGTTCAAAATCATTGGTGTTTCAACATTGGTGCTTCAGCATTGGTGTCTCAGCTTGGGGTGTTTCAGCTTAGAGTGTTTCTTCGATTAAGCAAAAGGACAAATTTCAACAATTCCTTCCTGCTGAATTATTTTGCCATTAGTGAAACAAATGGAGTGTAGTGAGTGAAGGGCAACTAATAAGTATGGTTTGAAATCCAAAGACTGCCTGAAGAACAGAGATCATCCTCCAAGTCACATAAGTACCAAAAACTGATGTAATGCTGATCAGAAGTGTTCCAAATATCCCCTCCAAAAGAAGTGCTGCATAGTCTTTCCAAAAGGTATCATCATGAAAAGAATAAGAAGATAGTTGCTTCTTATGTTACTTTGAACCTGAGATGTGAAGACCAATCAAAAGAAATTTCAAGGTACCCCTGAAAACACAGTCAAAGAAAATTAGGCTCAATGATGTCTAAACAGCAAATACTCTCCATATACAATTCACGTTGTTCCTGATATGGGGTTCACAGGGATATTTTACAAAAAGGATATACATCTCAGACAAATGCCTCATAAAGCAAAGAAGACATTAGGTTCAAGTGATTCTACCAATGAAAAATGCCAAAATTCACTTTGTTTCCTCTTGGTATTCTTCAAACAAAGACATATACTACAAAGAAATGACACAGTGTTGAAATAGGTAAGATTTCATGTGTGTGATGATAACCTCCTTCAAATGAAAAGTACATGGTTACAAGAAAAATGATATAACCTCCTTCAAAAGCAGATGGTTAGGAATACGATGATAACCTCCTCCAATAAAATGTAGATGGTTAGCAGCAAAATAATAGAACCTACTTCACTTAAAAGAAGAGGGTTAGAAACAGTGATGTAACCTCCTTCAAAAGGAAGAGGGTTAAGGTGTTTTTAACTAACTTCAGAGATTTTTTTGCGCCACCTCCTCCAAAAATGAACAGTGGATGCATTAGCAGGGTTTCAAAATTGTGTTTGATAAAGGTCCCTGTTTAAAAAACAAGTTGGGAAATAATGATGAAACAAATGAGAGATGATAAGTTAAAGGCCTCTGTTCTTATGTTTACAAAAGCCTCCCTTCAAAGGATAAATCAGAAGTTATAATTTTTAACTAAAGTGCAACCTCATCTAAATGGTCAAGAAGGTAGAGCTAGCTTGGTTTTATAGTGATTTCTACAACTGAATACAAAGAGATAGTGTGAATGCGAAAGGGCATAACACAACGTTCCAAGTTTTAAGACAGCCTTCGAGGAGATAAAACACATCATGGTCTTGGAGAAAACCTTAAATGTGAATAAGAACAAACACTGTTGTTTTTATATGGTTTTAAGAAGTTGCATTAGTGGTTTTTAAAGGTCACCTCCTTGATGAACAACAGTAGGTCAAGTCTTGGTTTAAAAGGACCTCCTTACTTCAAAAAAAAATGGATACATGGTGTTTTCAAAGGCTGTAGTGAGAATGTTTTTATTAGACCCTTTTAGATAATGTGCTAGGTCACAGTTTTGGAGAAGACCATTGCAATCTATCCAAGTGCCTTTCCCAATGGATAGAAAAAGAGCACTTTCATAATCAAAACCATGTTTCTTGTCTGAAATTTCAAAGATACACAGTGATAAGAGAGACAGATATCACAGGCAAAGTCTTAATGAAGAATAGAGGGGCTATTTGAAACGAGATGATTCAAAATGACAAGTGGAAAAAACCCAGCTACTCCTTAAAATGATCTATTCAATGAGCAGAAGTTTAAAGACACTTTAATATAACCTCCTTCAAGAGAAGATAGTTAGAAAAAACACAGTGTTTACAGGCCTCCTTCACAAATAAGCATAGGGCCCACAGTTGTTTAAGGATATTCAAGAGTGACAAATGGAAAGATTACATGTTATCCCTAAATGACCTAGTTAAAAAGTAACAAAGAAAACAAGCAGTTTTGTGCTTGGTACCTACATTATATGACAGATACAAGGTTCAAGGTTTGAAGAGAAACTTCTTCAATTGATAAAAAGGTTGGGCAAAGTTCTATCTATAGGGAAATTTTTGCAAATGATAAACAAGAGAAGTTACAAAGCCAGTTTGTTTAAAAAACATTCCTCATTTATAAAAAAAAGACAGGCCCTTAGAAAACTATAAGAGGTCTAAAGCCTAATATATCAAAAGGCGCCCATGCAGTTTTTCAAACAGATGACCTCCTCCAAAAATGTCATATGAGTAGAGGGTTAGAAACACATTGAAAATTCCTCCTTCAAATTCCTCCTTCAAAATAAGCAAAAAAAAAAACAATACAAGCCATGAGTCTCGCCCAGGGCCAGTTTTATTTCAAAATGAGTTTCTGACCAAACAGAAATGAAATTGACAAAAGTGAGAGAGGTTTTTGTCCATAATAGGTTCAAGAAGAAAAACCTCCTTCAGTTTCTACACAGGTATCATGGTTTGTGATAAATGTAAAAAATACAGGTGTCACGGGAGAATTTCTGCACCAGGATTCACCATTTTTGACCAGTGTTGGGACAGTCAATTTTTGAACAACCAAATGGACACCAAATTAAAAAAAATAAAGCATATTTGGAAATAATACTTCCATATCTTTCCAAAGATCCATCTCAGGCCCAATTCCAACACCGGGAAGGCATCCAAAAGTGGCCTGCAAACAACACTATCCATTTCTGCACCAGGATTCACCTTTTTTGACTAGTGTGGGACAATAAATTTTTGAACAACCAAATGGACACCAAATGAAAAAAATAAAGCATTTTTGGAAATTAGACTTCCATAGCTTTCCAAAGAGTCATCTCGGGCCCAATTCTGACACTGGGAAGGCTTCCAAAATGGGCTACAAAAGCGTGCGGCACCTGAAGAATTGCGCGGCACGCCTGTAAGATTCTACAGTGCATTTTGACACACAACACAGCGCACCTGTGTGATTGCGCGGTGCGCCTATGCAACGCCCGAGAGCCTGGGCCACTGTCAACACGGATTTGAAAATATCCCTCAATATTTCCAAAAACTCCAAATTTACACAGAGGGGTCATCTCAATGACATCAAAAGACATGGTTAACAGGTATCTATAATTCCTCTTTGCCTAAATTTGTGATTTAAAAGAATGATTAAATCAATTTTGCTAAAAGGACAAACACAAAAACTGTCATGTTTATTAAGATAAAGAGAAACAGTGAATAAGAGGAAGGGCTTATTATCAGTTTAGAAATGGTTTTGAGTAATTAAGAGAACAAGAGCACAGTTTGCTCTCAAAACATATCTTGTTTGCCAGCCTAGGAAAGAACAAAGTTTTTAAAGGGAAAACACAGCTTGCTTTTCAAGCATATCATAATTTTCAAAAGAAGGATGAATGGTGATTAAAGGAGGAGGGTTAATGTGTCACTTTGAAAGGGGTTTTTCTTTTTATGAATGGCTAAGAATACACACGGTCTATAGAGAAAACAAAGTTGTTTTGAGGACTTTTTACTTAGTAACAAGAGGAGTTATTGATGTGGACAAACTAATTGATTTTCATCAAAAAAGAATTTTTTTTGATAGCTTTAAATAACAACAGTGATCATCCAATATAAACAGTGGTTGGGGATAAGGGTTTTGTGATCAGTTTGAAAGAGTTTTGAGTGGTAAAGGGAAACATTGTTGTTTTCAAGAGTAAACTGTCCCTTTCATTAAAATCACAGATTAACAGTGACTTTATAAAAACAGTGATTGAGGGGAAATATTTTTAGCATCAAAAACAAAAGAGGACTTGTCCTAAAAAAACAAAAATAGACCTCATTAAAATCCCTTTTCTCACAAAAAATTTCATAAGAAGGGAGCTTGTTTTCACTTAACAAAAAACTTGTTTGCCAACTAAGGGAAAACTTAGTCTTACAAAGAGGAAAAGGTGTTTTTGGTTGAGGACCATATTTCAGTGATCATTTGAAAAAAAAATTTTGGTATGTCAGTGAAGGGTATCAAAACCAAAAATGCCTCTAAGGAAGGGCAAAGAGGCAGCCAGCATAGTGAAGAGGAGGAACATGACAGTCCTCAAAGAGATACTAATGATGGCAAGCAAACACAAAACAGTGAGCATTCTGAAGGGAGCAGCATGAAGCAAAAGGAGCAAGGCAGCCCAAAGAAATACATTGGAAACATAGAGCATGAAGAAGATTCTCCAAAGCATGTGCTAGCTGCCTCTCCTAGGCAAGGGGCCATGACTTCTTCGCCAAAGACTCAAAATGCCAAAACAACAAGGAAGAAAACCAAAAAATGAAACAAACTCAAGACTGCCCAAAGAGGGCGCCCGGTGAGAAAAGATGGAAAAGACACATATATACTTGGAATTTTGGCCCGAGCTTCTAGGCATGTTTCTAAAAACCCTTAAGGAGTTTTCTCACCAAAATTGAGCAGTTTTTGACAAGATTTTGTTTTTTGTGTTTTTTGGCCATAATTGCACATTTTTCAAGGCGCTGCCATGGGTGCTAGGAGCATCCTCAGCTCATGAAACTCATTTGGTTGGATGGAATAAATTTAGGGGCAGATACTCACAATTTTTTAGATCCAAATAAGGTTTTTTGGTCCCCCAAAGAGGCAAAAAAAATGATTTTTTGACTTTCTGCCTCACACATCAGGAAGGGCTATTTTTTGGTTTTTTCCACTCATTTCAGTTTTTTACATACTTCCAGGGATTAGTTTGGGAAAAATAAAATATTTCTAGAAACTAGACATCCAGGGCTTTCCAACGAGCCATCACAAGCCTTGTTTTGACATAGGGAGGTTCTTCAAAAGTTGTCTACAAAACAGGGAATTTTCTGCTGCTACATTCCTGTAGCATTTTGGCAAAAAAGGCAGTTTTCTGAAGTGGCTCCTCCAAATGTGCGTTTAGCCTTTTTTGGCCATTGTCAGTTAGGAAAATTCAATTTTATTTCATTTTTTAGCATTTTAAGATATTTTTAAAGATATTTTGTGCCTTGGGCTTTGCAAAGCCTCAAGGAAAAAAATCAAATATTTGTAATAGGCCAATGGCCTTCTAGATGCTCTTGGGTAGGTTATTTCTCTTTAACCTATATATTCCAAGAGATTTCATTGTATGAAGAGGTTGAACTTGATGTTATAGAGAAATACATGGTTATACAATCTTGGAAGAAATACTTTGTCTCATGCAGTGGATAATTTCTTGTGTGTTTTGGATGGTGGAAGGGGACTGTTGTAGGATTCCTTGACTTGGTAAAATGGTATAGTGTTCCTTCTCTGTTATGTTTCATTAGTTATCACACATATTTTCATGTTTCTTGATTGATATAGGACAATAAAGAATAGATTTGATACATGCCCATGGAGGCACCTTAAGTTTCCTAATTCATTACAACTTCTATGTTTGTCTTCTTTCTTAGTTATGTCAAATGAATTCTTAAATGCTCTTTGATACCCTAAGAACTTGTTCTCAATTTCATTAATGGTTATTATGTATGCTATAGAGTATGATTCACGGTAAGCCCTGTTTACTCTTAGTTAACCAAAAACCCATTACTGAAACCTTTCTCTGAATATTTGATTGTCCTAGTTGAACCAAAGAGGTCTTGTGTCGATCTTGCCCTTTGCCTATACTCTGCAATCTTAGTTCAAAGTTCCCGATAGCTCAAAATATGATGTCTAGGAGTTCCCTCTTTGTAGATTGAGTTATTTTTTTGTCTTGTTTTTTTCCCCAAATTCTGATGGCGATTTTCCTAAAGTTAGAGGGTCTTGTACCTCTATGTATCGTCTGAATGTTTATTTTATGCATCTATCAGTTTGAAGTTACATTTATCGTGATTAATGGTTATGCCTTACCACATGGATGTCTACTGTAAAACTATCTACGTTTAAAACTCTTTGTCCTTCACAAAACCTAGTGTCCATCCCATTTCACTTCGCCTAAAGAATCCATTTTTACCTTGACCAAATCAGCCCTTCAATATACCTTGTCCACCATTTGAGGCTTTCTCGACCTTTTCGACCCCATAGCCCAGTTGATCTAACAATCTTTTTATCTATTTTAGTCTTTGATCAGTTCCTCCCTCAAAAACCTAAAAACAAACTAAAAAACCTACTTAACAACTAGCCTAAAATAAAAAACATAAGAAGCAAACAAATATACATCCCTTGCATAAATAGAGAGAGCCCTCTCTAAGTCCAGGAAGTCTAGGTCCTTGGGCTCCAAAGTTGGTTTGATGTTACCCTATCACTTGGTTTTCCAATTTGCCAAATCACGGGACCCTAACACTGTCTTTACATCTAATTGTTCAAGATGTAAACCTTTTGCTGCTACAAGACTTAAAATAGTTCTGATTGAAGTCATCTTAACAACAGGAGAAAATATTTCATCAAAATCAATACCTTTCTTCTGTGCAAACACCTTCACCACAAGACTAGCTGTGTACCTCTATTTTCCTCCATCTTCTTCCTTCAGCCTATAAACCCATTTATTCTGTAATGTATTTTTACCTGCAGGCAACCTGACTAAGTCCCAAGTCTGGTTATGCATTAAGGATTCCATCTCTTCTTCCATGGATAGCTCCCACTTCTTCCTGCTTTCAACCTGCATTGCTTCTTCATAACATTCAGGTTCACCAGAATCAGTCAACAATAAATAATATAATGAAGGAGAGTATCGTTCAGGGGGTCTACTTATCTTGGTAGATCTTCTAACACCACTTTTAAGTGTTTGAGGTGCCTGTTGCTGTTGTGGTTGTTGTTGTTGTTGTGGCTCTTGATTATTATTATTTTTAGGCACCTTTAACTTTTCTATGATCTCATCAAGAACTGTGTATTCTTTTTTTTTCTTTTTCATGTTTCTTTTCCTGTAACTGATTCTCATACAATACCTTTTCATTAAATATTACATCTCTACTCCTAATGATTTTGTGATTTTCATAATCATATAAGCGATAACCAAAATCATTAACACCATATCCAATAAAGGTACATTTCTTTGATTTTTCCTCAAGCTTGGTTCTGTTTTCTTTATTAATATGGACAAAGGCCTCACAACCAAAAGGCTTTAAAAAAGAGTAGTTTACCTTTTTACCTGTCCATGCTTCCTCTGGAATACCACCATCCAAGGAACTTGAAGGCCCTCTGTTTATTAGATAAACAACAATATCTACAACATCTGCCCAAAATTGTAAAGGCAATCCTGCATGCAATCTCATGCACCTTGCACGCTCCATGATTGTTCTGTTCATCCTTTCTGACACACCATTTTCTTGTGGTGTTCTTGGAACTGTCTTCTCTTTGTGAATTCCATGCTCTAAACAGTACCTATCAAACTCTTTGCTGCAATATTCACCTCCATTATCTGATCTGAGACACTTCAACCTCTTTCCTGTCTCAATCTCAACCAAATCTTTCCATTTCTTGAAAGTATCAAATACATCAGATTTATTCTAAATACAATAAATCCAATTTTTTCTAGTTGCATCATCAATAAAAGTAACATAATAACGAGAGCCACCAAGAGATGATACCTGAGCAAGTCCACATACATCTGTATGCACAAGCTCTAATTTTTCGCTCTTCTTTTCTTTCCCGGCTCTGAGAAATCTTACTCTCTTCTGTTTTCCATAAATGCAATTCTCATAGAAATCCAATTCAACATTATTCAAACCCGACAACAAATTTCTTGAGTGAAGAATCTTCATCCCCTTCTCACTCATGTGTCCAAGCCAAAGATGCCATAATGTTGCACCTGCTCCTTTGGAAGTTAAAGCATTAACAGAGTTAGAAATACCATTGCATAAATACAATGTACCAACCTTTTCACCTTTTTTTATTACCAGGGTTCCTTTGGTGACCTTCCAGGTTTTATCTATGAAAGTTGTCACACAACCTTCATTGCCTAACTGCCCTGTTAAAATCAGATTTTTCTTCGGATCTGGAACATGCCTTACCTCCTTTAATAGCCATTGGTTTCCATTCTTTTGTTTTACAAGAACCTTACCCATTCCAACAATTTTATAGGGTTTATCATCACCCAAACAGACTTGTTCAAAATCTCCTTGAACATATTCATGAAAATATTTCTTATCAGGTGTGGCATGGAATGAGGCCCCTGAATCTACAAACCAAGAATCAGTAACATTTTTGAAAGAAAGAATCAAAGCATCTTGTAACACATCACCTGTCACATTTGCTTCATGATTGTTTTCTTGTTGTGTGTCTCCTTATTTTCCCTTCCGAGATCTACAGTCTTTCTTTAGGTGTCCTTTCTTTTCGCATTTCCAACACACTATCCCCGATCTAGACTTGGATTTGCCTTTCCTTGATTTACTGCGATATCCCGAGCTCTTTCCTCTTTCCATTTTTCTTCCCCTAGACTTTGCACTCAAAGCATTACCCGATGTCTCACCGGAGATTTTTCGTCGCATTTCCTCGCTAAGGATAGTACCAACAACATCATCAAACTTTAAAGTACTAGATCTAGAGACAGAGTTACTAATGGCCATAACTAAACCATTCTAGCTTTTTGGAAATGAGCACAAAAATAACAAAGCTCTAACTTCATCATCAAATTTTACCCCTACAGAACTTAACTGACTGGTAACTGTATTAAAATCATTTAAATGGTTGCAACAGATCCACCTTCCGACATCTTCATATTAAATATATGTTTCATAAGAAATACCTTGTTTGAGGCCGAGGGTTTTTCATATAGTTTTTCCAATGCCTTAATCAAACCCTCTGTTGTTGTTTCCTTCGAAATATTGAAGGCTACCGATGTCGCGAGGCACAACCGTACTGTTCCGAGTGCCTTTCTATCAAGAGTATCCCATTCTGTTTCTGTCATAGTTGTTGGATTCCTTTTTTTTCCGCTCAATGGTAGGTACAGATCTTTCTGATATAGATAATATTCCATATGCATCTTCCACAGTGGAAAGTTTTGGTTGTTAATTTTCTCGACCCTAAATTTACCATCTTCCACCATTGCTCCCACTCGAACTAGGAACCCTTCTTTCCTACGAGTTTATTAGCCAAATAAACCTTTGGCTCTGATACCAGTTGTTATCAAATTAAATATTACAGAGAAATGAAACACATAAAATATGCGGAAAACAAAAGCACACAAAACACATAAAACCAGAGAGACACAGATATACGTGGTTCACCCAGTTTGGGCTACGTCCACCCCGAACAGCCAATCCTTCCTTTCTATTATCCAGCAAAAATGAAGAGACATAACCTACAATAGTGTTACACTAAAAATTGTCACCTTGACATTTTACTGACTGTATGAGCTCATTAACACTCATACATGCCTCCTTTGCAAGTCTTACAACCTTTGTTCCTCATTCCAGTTCCTAAAAATGGAGGAAAAACCCTTAAAACTCAAAAAAGCCTTGGGTACGCAGGTAACATGAAGCCTACATGCATTTTTAGCTAGGGTACGCAGGTAATGTGAAGAGAAACTGCGTTCTAGAATGCATTTTTCCAGTGTAATGCCTGCGGTACCCCAGTAAAGTTAAAAAAGCACGAAATTAAACTGAAAAAAGTTGATTTTTGGTCAATTCTGGAAGGTTCTAGATGAGATTTTTTGGGGATGAGTATGCTTTAGTAAGGTGCATGTATCCTACACCTTAAGGAACTAATCCCTTGATGTGAGGAGCCTATCCCTTTGAAGGAGGGTTCTATCCCTTTAAAGATGGAATCCTAACCTCCTCATCTGCTCTATAAAAGGAGGCATTGGGTAGCCTCAAAGGGTTAAGTTAAGTAAAGTTAAGAAAACTAATGGAGGATTGAAGAGGTCAAGCTTAAGAAGATTTGAGATTGAAGTGCTGTTGAGATTCATACTTAGTTTAACAAGACTTTTGTGAGGAGAGATTGCATACCTCTATTTGTCTTGGTTGAAAGAGTGCAAGACTTATCAAAGTAGAAGAGATTCCTGCTTCGGACCCCGGGAAGGCCTTTCAAACATCAAGGCTAAGGTTGTAAGGTTCTTCTGTATATTTTAAGATTAATACAATCAAGTTTTGTTTTTCTCAATAAATTGTCGTTCGATTGTTTATTTCAATACGCTGTTGTTTGATCATTTATTTCATAGATTCCTTGATCACTATGATAGGTATGTTTTATAATTATTTGTTATACAGGTACTATTTGATATTTTCTTGTTTGTGATTGTAGATCAACGAAAGATGATACTTTCTTGCGACAAAAGAGCTCTTGTTGCGATGAAGGATTATTGATGCGACGGAAGCACTACGACCGTAAATAAGCATTTGGATCTAAGGTAGGATCGACACCTTCATAGCATTTATTTGTAAAACGAATATATCTAGAGAAAGACAAACTTAGTTGTTCGTTTGTTGCTAGATTGTCCTCTGACACTAGGGATATCGGTCTTGTCCGCAAGAACGATTTATCCGGCCAACAAATTGGCGACTCCGCTGGGGAAAGAACTTGTTGTTTTTGGTTCTCTTTTATTTTGATTTGAGGAAAAGTTTTTCCTGGTTTTTGATTGATAGACATCCGCCTGGGTAGCTTAGGTTTTCTCTGTTTTTGAAAATTTTGAGATTTTTTATGTTTTTCTCTAATTTTTCCTCGGACCGCACTTTGCCTTCTTTGGACAGTGTGGGCAGTTTCGCATGTTTTCTTTAGTAAACAGTGCGGGACCGCACCTGTTACTTCTGGAAGCCTGCGGACCGTGTTAAATTTTGAAAAAAAATTAGATTTCTTTCTTTAGTTTATCTTTATTTTTTATTTAGGATTCTTAGCATCTACCCAGATTTGTATTTTTCTGTCAAAAATCTCTTGTTTCTGAATTTCTTTCAGCAATTCTTCATCTCATCAATCTCCATTAAGTTAACTGGGTGTTTTGAGTCTCTTTTTTGAGAAATTCTTAATTTGATTTCCTTTGGTCATTACTTAGAGGTTTGTCTCAATCTTTTCACAATTTTGCATCTTTTTGCTTTTGTTAATCACCTTTGAGTGTTTTTTGATCTTTGGAACTCTCACCCGATTTTCTTGACTTGCACTTGATTGGTTCTTATATCACATTAGAATCATCTTGTGTTTGAGAATTCTCTTGCATAGATCACATTTGAATAATTAGAATTCTCATTTTCAGAATATGAATGAAAAATGTGCATAGATTACATTTGCATACTTTTCATGGGAATTGTGCATAGATTACAACTGCATAGTTTACATTCTGAAAAATTAATCGTAGATTTAGATCAATTTTCTTTGATTTGAATTTAGATGTTTTTATGCTTGTTTTAAAAAACACAAAAATAAAAAATTGTTTTGGGATTGATTTGCATTAGTTTTTCTTGATGAAATTAGTGCATTAGAGAATTTGTTATATTTTCTCTTAGTGATCAATTTTTGCATTGTCGGAAGTGAATGGAAACTCTCTCCTTACTTTAGTTAGGATTCATCGAATTGAAAAGATTACATTATCATATTCGATTGTATTCAGTTTTGGTTCGGGTCATAACACCATTGGTTTCATATCTATTTACCTTTTGAGTAATAACAGCCTAAATAACACAGCGCTTAATTAAAATTCATCTAGTAATTTTTACATTTTTAGGGCTCTTTCCACCAACATAGCTTAGGCTAGTATCTTGGAGTAGGGAGTAATTAACTCTCCAAGATAGAAAAAACAAACAAGTAGATAAATTTTGCGGTAGGAAATAAATCCAATTGTAATTTGTATAATCTGGGAAGCTTCTCTTAAAGAAGTCAATCACGAGATCATGTCCGAACCTTTGGAACAATCAATTTTGTTTCATTGGGGAAGATAGAAGATTTTGCGCGCATTATAAACGGCAAACCTCGGATTAACCATTGTCGAGGAGCCTGGGGTCACTTGTCGGTAAACCTCGAATTAACCATGTCAAGGAGCCTTCAAGGGGATTGAGCTTTGTTACTCTGCCCTTGTGCGTGGGATCGGATCGTAGACTGTTCCCCCAATTGTATTTTTTACTGTTGGTAACCTTAGTGTCCATAAACTTAAGATTATTTCCTAAGGTGACGGTGAAGGAAAGATCTCACTGTACCTGGAGCAGACGTCGACTAGACTCACTTGGACTCTCTAGAGGGTTCTCTTCACTCGAGATGGTTTTGTGAAGAAACTTGTGCCAGTCTGTTTCATTAAGCAGGTTGTCGGGGTAACTGTTCCAACCGCCCTTTCTATATTAAATTCTACGATGTTGGATTTCATCACCAACTAGTGTTTTTAGTACGGGAAGTTACTGTTTGTGTGTGGTTTGACTCCTAGATTTGATAGCGCGTGTTAATTTGTTTGTTTTTACTTTAGAGACCATAGGTGTGAATTGTGAATTTTAATTATTAGGTGTGAATTGTTAATTGTTAATTTTAGTTTTTAAATTGTTAATAAAATTCACTGAAGTTGAATATAATGGCAACTGTTCCAGAATTTACCAACCAAGGAACCCCTCTTAATGAGAATCCTAGTACTTTTCCTTGCTTTGGAAATGTTGGTCCTCCTTATATGGCTACTTTGTCATTACCTGGATTTACAATAGGTTTATCGATATGGTTATTTTCAACTTCGTTGGCCCTGAATACTCCAATTGTTCCACCTCAACCGAATGCTTCACCTAAACAGAGTTCACCATCTCAACATCACCAACCTTCTGTTGACCCTTTACCTTCTTCGCCTAATATTTCTTCCTCCATTTCTTCCTCTTCGCTTGGTAAAAGCCTTGATGCTAGTAACCAGGTGGCTAAGAAGAAGAAGAAAGGGAAGAAGAAGAAGAATAAGAAGCAAGATAAGAAAGAAGTCAACCAACCAACCATGGTTGTACGTTTTAGTTGTGTTGAGGAAACCTCCAACATGCATCGTAAACCCAAATACCCTTGCAGGCTTTGTAAGGGTGACCACTTCCTTGTCAATTGTCCTGGTATTCCTAAGGTCTTGGAAGCATGGTTAGAAAAATCTCATCAACTTTCCGTTGATCCATCAACCAGTGATAGTCAGGTTCCTAGGAAAAAGGGTAAAGTTAGGTTTCCTTGTAAGTTATGCAAAGGGAGTCATCAAACTCACATTTTCCCTCACATGGATGAAGCCTCAAAATTTTTGGAAAACCTTACTGTTCCACAGCAAGAATTTCCAACTGGTTACCATAAAATTTCTCCCAACCTACCGTCAACTAACGGAGTGATTGATCTAATTTCAATTACAGTCGATCCCACTCTTCCATTGGAGATTGAAACTCATATCACTCAGGTTGATGATCCATTAGTTGATCAAGTGGTCGATTCGATTTCACATTCGATTGATCCCATTCTCCCTTTAGAGAGTGAACTTCATACCACTCAGGTTCTTCTTGTTACATCAGATTCTTCTACGTCGGGGGGCATTTCACTTGTTTCTACAGAACCCCCTCCAAGTACTAAGGTCTTTTCCTTTGATTGGAATAGACTAACAAAACCTTGTCTTCCTTCATCCATCCCTTTCCAAATCATTGTGAAGTTTGGTGGTAGGGACATACATCGCACACAGGTAGATGAGGGTGCTTCTGTTAGTATTTTATCCTCAACTGCTTGGAAAGCTTTGGGTTCTCCTCAGCTTGTGCCTATTACGCAGAATCTGAAAGCTTTTAACAGAACCATTAATGAACCTTTAGGGATTCTTCCTAAGTTCTCTATTACTTTGGAAGGTAAAACTGTCTGTATTGATCTTATGGTAGTTCGAGGTCCCTTGGATTTCAATTTACTCCTTGGGCGAGACTATGTTTATGCAATGAAAGCTATCGTATCGACACTCTTTCACGTGATGTCTTTCCCTCACAATGGCAATATTGTGACTGTAGACCAGCTTTCATTCCCTAGTCTTGTTTCGACTACCAATAATATGACACCCCCAAATGTTCCTGATTCTAAAGTGGTATCTACCCCGCCACGGGTTAATTATGTGGCAACTAGTCCCATGTTTTCAGTTATCGATGTAAGCGAGCCTCTTACTGTTTGCTCGTCTTCCTTTGACTTAGATCCAGTAATTGACATGGAAAACTCTATGGGATTATTTGAACGCGATGTTCTTATCCCTTTTGAGTCCCTTGACATGTGTTCCTTCCATAGGACTATTCTTCCTTCTGATGAAGACCTCTTGGAAGCCATGATCAAGGTGTGTCCATTGACATGTGTTTCTTCCAGTTGGAAGCCATAATCAGTGTGCGAGGAGAGTTCCTTTTACTGTGTCAACCTTGTTAAAAAATGAATCAGTGTGTGCGAGGAGAGTTCCTTTTACTGTGTCAACCTTGTTAAAAAATGAATCAGTGTGTCCGAGGAGAGTTCCTTTTACTGTGTCAACCTCGTTAAAAAATGAATCAGTCAGTTTGAGGATGGTTCCTGTTACTGAGTCAACCTCGTTAAAAAATGAATCAGATACGAGGATAGTTATTTTCCTGTGTCAACCTCATTAAAAAATGAATCAGTTGGTCTGAGGAGAGTTCCTTTTACTGTGTCAACCTCGTTAAAAAATGAATCAGTGAGTGTGAGGACAGTTCTTTTCCTGTGTCAACCTCGTTAAAAAATGAATCAGTTGGTCAGAGGATAGTTCATGTTACTGAGTCAACCTCGTTAAAAAATGAATCAGGTATGAGGACAGTTCTTTTCCTGTGTCAACCTCGTTAAAAAATGAATCGGTAGGTTATATAGGTAGATTTTAGAAAATAGATATGAGGATAGTTTCTTTTACGGTGTCAACCTCGTTAAAAAATGAAACATGTAGAAGAGGAAAGTTCCATTTACTATGTCAACCTCGTTAAAAAATGAAACACGTTTCCATGAGCGTAGTTCTTCTCCAGTGTCAAGCTCGTTAAAAAATGAAACAAATCCTCCCCTAATTGAGTCGAATATTTGACTAAATCTCATAAATGTTAAGTCATATTTAGGTTAGTTATTTCAGTTATTGCATAATTTTCTTACAGTTTTAGGTTGGGTCTTTCATATGATCTCGTAAATGAACCTTCATTCCATCCAGCTATTAATTACCATCTGTGTACTTAGTTGAATGAAATGAAGCTGGGGGGGCATGCGCTCTAGCAGTTACGCTTAGGGGGCATCAAGCACAATTTTCTCTTTGTTTCAAGCTTTTGTAAAAATGAAACCTATCTTGAGTCAATTTCGGTTATTATTTTCAAGACTCGTTAAACTCATGAAAATCCCGAGATTATTTTGCTATCTTTCATTCTCGTAAAACACATGAAAATGCCGAGTTCTTTCCGTCTTTTCCTGCTCGTAAATTAAATTGAAAGTCGACCACAGGAGTACATTTTTATCCCTTTTTCGAACTCGTTAAAACTTACGAAAAAGTGAAAACCATGAGTACATTTTTATCCCTTTTTCGAACTCGTTAAAACTTACCGAAAAAGTGAAACATTTGAGTCCTCTTTTAAGCCCTTTTCAGACTCTCTAAACATGAAAAGATCGTCGAGTACTTGATTATTCGAACTCGTTAAAGTAAATGAATGATCGTCCCTTCAGTATAAGTTTACCCCTTTTCCGGACTGAAATGGACTATTTACGAAAAAGGTATACGTTGACTAATTACGGTCAATAGAGTTCTCTCTCGCATTATTTTATCCTTTTTCGAGCTCGAGAGACTAAATTTATGAAAAAGTACACCCACGGAGTTTTCTTAAGTTTTTCTTCTGACTCCCTAAAATTGAAAAACACCGAGTTTCTCCTATACTGGACTCGTTAAAACTTAACAGTAAAGGACCTGTTCAATTTTAAACAAGAACGAACCACTCCTTCTTAGGGTTCGAATCTTAAACTAAGTTGGACTCATCCGAAGGATGAGCTTATAAACAAGCAAATGTTATCCTCCTCAAGCTTGTCAAAAATAAAGAGGTACTTGCCAGAAATGGTGGGGGAAAAGAGAGAAAAATGAACCTGTTTATTACATTTTGATTATTCGGAAAATCTTTAATCACTCCTGAACACGACACTTTTTTGTTCACCTGGGTTGGGAAATCCTTTGCCTAACAGTTAATCAAACCATATTGAAAGTCTTCAGCCGGTTTCTGGGTATTAGCTTTGGGTCAATTGTCACCAAGCCATCTGCAGTGTCGTTATGTGTTCAAGAGGACAGCTCAAATAAACCATTCATCTGCAAAATATCTGTCATCCATTTTGACCATCCCTGAGTCAGTCCTTGCCAATATATTTCTTCAAAACTTGATCTATGATTTCGTGTTGTGGGTTTGCCTACGACGGATCACTTTCTATCGACGACAGCTCATTATCTAGGAAGTTGATCCAGAAATCGTCAGTACCTTGAAATCTTCATGCTTTAATGGCAGGTTTCTCGCCTTCGACGATAGGTTACATCATTGACCTTCGATCCAATGATTCTGTGACATGTTCGACTTCAGCTCATTGATTCACATTTCATGGATTGTACTGAGTACTTTGAGAGCCATTGACATTACTGGTGGTTTCTCTCACACTTGTTAACAGTTCGCATCATTGAACTGGTAATCAAGCGGTTTCTACCATGTTCAACTTCAACACATTTAATCGCATGGATAGAATCGTACTAGTTCGGGAAGCAGAAATCAAGACCCTGGATCTAGTTTCCATCATCCAGGCTGCGAGGAGTTTTATTATTATATAGTAGACTACTCATTACATATGGATGTGCCCATGCTGTGTCTACACTATTGATGTAATATTAAAATCATTTCTGTATCAGAACAAGTTTATTTAGTTTTGATCTGAGTATGGGAATGCCTACCTCAGCGATGATATGATTACATATATATATTTTGCATTGAATGTTTTTACAGGTTCCGACTGGGGTGTCCACATGATGATCCTTGAAATGATAAAGTACTTCACTCTTCATATATGACAGACTTCATCTTCATCTATTCCAGACTTCGCACTTTAGGGGGCAATCTGTTACACTAAAAATTGTCACCTTGACATTTTGCTGACTGTATGAGCTCATTAACACTCATACATGCCTCCTTTGCAAGTCTTACAACCTTTGTTCCTCATTCCAATTCCTAAAAATGGATGAAAAACCCTTAAAACTCAAAAAAGCCTTGGGTACGCAGGTAATGTGAAGAGAAACGGCATTCTAGAATGCATTTTTCCAGTGTAATGCCTGCGATACCCTTGTAAAGTTAAAAAAGCATGAAATTAAACTTAAAAAGTTGATTTTTGGTCAATTCTGGAAGGTTCTAGATGAGATTTTTTGGGGATGAGTACGCTTTAGTAAGGTGCATGTATCCCACACCTTAAGGAACTAATCCCTTGATGTGAGGAGCCTATCCCTTTGAAGGAGGATTCTATCCCTTTAAAGGTGGAATCCTAACCTCCTCATCTGCTCTATAAAAGGAGGCATTGGGTAGCCTCAAATGGGTTAAGGTTAAGATTTTTGGGTTAATTGAAGAAAACTAATGGAGGATTGAAGAGGTCAAGCTTAAGAAGATTTGAGGTTAAGTGCTGTTGAGATTTAGACTCAGTTGACTAAGACTTTTTGTGAGGAGAGATTACATACCTCTATTTGTCTTGGTTGAAAGAGTGAAAGACTTATCAAAGTAGAGGAGACTCCTGCTTCAGACCCCGGGAAGGCCTTTCGAACATCAAGGCTAAGGTTGTAAGGTTCTTCTGTATATTTTAAGATTAATACAATCAAGTTCTGTTTTTCTCAATAAATTGTCGTTCGATTGTTTATTTCAATAAGCTGTCGTTTGATCGTTTATTTCATATATTCCTTGATCACTATGATAGGTATGTTTTATAATTATTTGTTATACAGGTGCTATTGATATTTTCTTGTTTGTGATTGCAGATCAACGAAAGATGATACTTTCTTGCGACAAAAGAGCTCTTGTTGCGATGAAGGATTATTGATGCGACGGAAGCACTACGACCGCAAATAAGCATTTGGATCTAAGGTAGGATCGACACCTTCATAGCATTTATTTGTAAAATGAATATATCTAGATAAAGACAAACTTAGTTGTTCGTTTTTTGCTAGATTGTCTTCTGACACTAGGGAGATCGGTCTTGTCCGCAAGAACGATTTATCCGGCCAACAAATTGGCGACTCCACTCGGGATCGAACCCAGAATCTCTGGTTTCGCAGACCAGAGATGACAGATATTTTGCAGATGAATGGTTTATTTGAGCTGTCCTCTTGAACACATAACGACACTGCAGATGGCTTGGTGACAATTGACCCAAAGCTAATACCTAGAAACCGGCTGAAGACTTTCAATATGGTTTGATTAACTGTTAGGCAAAGGATTTCCCAACCCAGGTGAACAAAAAAGTGTCGTGTTCAAGAGTGATTAAAGATTTTCTGAATAATCAAAATGTAATAAACAGGTTCATTTTTCTCTCTTTTCCCCCACCATTTCTGGCAAGTACCTCTTTATTTTTGACAAGCTTGAGGAGGATAACATTTGCTTGTTTATAAGCTCATCCTTCGGATGAGTCCAACTTAGTTTAAAATTCGAACCCTAAGAAGGATTGGTTCGTTCCTGTTGAAAATTAAACAGGTCCTTTACTGTTAAGTTTTAACGAGTCCAGTATAGGGGAAACTCGGTGTTTTTCAGTTTTAGGGAGTCAGAAGAAAAACTTAAGAAAACTCCATGGGTGTTCTTTTTCGTAAATTTAGTCTCTCGAGCCCGAAAAAGGATAAAATAATGCGGGAGAGAACTCTATTGACCGTAATTAGTCAATGTATACCTTTTTCGTAAATAGTCCATTTCAGTCCGGAAAAGGGGTAAACTTATACTGAAAGGACGATCATTCATTTACTTTAACGAGTTCGAATAATCAAGTGCTCGGCAATCTTTTCATGTTTAGAGAGTCTAAAAAGGGCTTAAAAGAGGACTCAAGGGTTTCGGTTTTTCTGTAAATTTTAACGAGTTTGAAAAAGGGATAAAAATGTACTCATGGTTTTCTCTTTTTCGTAAGTTTTAACGAGTTCGAAAAAGGGATAAAAAGTACTCCTGTGGCCGACTTTCAATTTAATTTACGAGCAGGAAAAGACGGAAAGAACTCGGCATTTTCATGTGTTTTACGAGAATGAAATATAGCAAAATAATCTCAGGATTTTCATGAGTTTAACGAGTCTTGAAAATAATAACCAAAATTGACTCAAGATAGGTTTCATTTTTACAAAATCTTGAAACAAAGAGAAAATTGTGCTTGATGCCCCCTAAGCGTAACTGCTAGAGTGCATCGTTTGTTGTTAGATTGTCTTCTGACACTAGGGAGATCGGTCTTGTCCACAAGAACGATTTATCCGGCCAACAAGTAGATCCACTGTAATATCCTCTGTTCTCTCTCACAGTCTCCCTATCTGTTTCTCGCTCTAAGAATACACATAAAATACATAGCCACAATACAATACCCTCATACAAAGAGAGGGGTTGCCAAAAAACCCTGAACTAAACATAAATTCTACCATTAGATCATTCGCCTAATGAACGACTCAGATTGACTAGAAATTACTATACTTTTACAAGGAAATTTTACATATGTTTTTAGCTTTGGGGGCGCTGCCCCCGAAACCCCCTACCAGGGGGGGGCTCCATAAAGTTGTAGCTGCCCCCCCTGGACACCCCAAGCAGTGTTTAATTTCATACAGTGTTGCTACCCCATTAAGGTATAGCGGTCCAACGCTGTGATACAAAATAAACAAGATAATCAGGCTCCACACCCAAAAAATTCGACAATCACGACTTGGAAAATTACAAAGCTTTCCCTGAGGTTACCCCCGCATTTTAATTCAACACAATTTACACGAACGGTGGGTTCACAGTCATTCCTCAACGTTGGGTAAGCAGATTGGCCAAATCCGGGCTCTTGAACCTGCTGCATATGACCCAATTTGGCCATTACAACGTCACGGATCGACTGGCCCGACAGCTGCTCGCCCTAATTCACAATGGCTACCTGTGGATTAGAGATAGGGTCCCCATAGATGCTGCATTGGTTCATAGAATCACGGGCCTTCCCATGAATGTGCCACACCCTCTGGAGCGTGTGGGAAAGAAATGTTAATGGGACACCACTGAATATTTGCGTAAGACCTACCATGTGGAAAGGAATACGTGGGGCTTCGTCATAAAATCCATCAGTGACCCGGCTACGTAGATGGGTACCATATTACTATCTTGCAAATGAATGCAAAAGTGCCAGGTCGCAACCATCCCTACCTATGTCATTCGGCTAGCTAGTCAATGTGCGAAGGGGGTATGCCTCAGTTGGGCCCAATAATTATGCGACGAGTTCTTAGCCAACGTCCGCGAATTGCAGGAGTAAGGGAAAGATTTCTGCTATACCTGGCTACTATTTCTTATAGCCCTCTTTTCTTGGGAAAACCCTGCGGATTTGGTCTTCCCCGAGCTCCCTCTAGATATGTGCGAAGGGGCTTGGTATGCCTATTTGTGGGATTCCAAGGATGCGCAGCTCATAGAAGATAACTGAGTCTTATGGGTCCTCTTCCAGAGTAGCGTGGCTGCAGCCATCAATTCTTGACCTCGGTTGTCCCCCACAATATATGACAAGTACAAGAGTATTGCAGCATTCCAGGTTACCATGAACAACATTCAAATCTGCAGCCACAAGGATAAAACCTGGACGTCACTTCCTTATATGGTAGAAGATGAGGAAATTGACAATGTGATTGTGCTATGGCCTCCTGCCTGGAAGATAGGCTTCAAAACCAGCACCAGGGGCACCGCTGGTACTAGCATGACACAGGTACCCCCACCCGTTATCACCGAGGAGACTGGAAGCATAGGGAAAGACTCAGGCACAGCCACGAAAAAGGACACACAACCTACACAGACCACCACAAAGAACACCAAGGTTGAGACCTAGGTTTATTTGTAGCTAGGCACGGAGGAAGTGAATGTCGGAGGTACGAAGAAAACAGGCGAGCCTATCAAGGGACCCTGAAAAAAGCAGTGTGCCCAGTAGAAGGAACCAGATGAGACGGTTATGTTAACGGATGGAGATCTCGAAAAAATCGCAGATGCCGTCACACTGGCCACAAAAGAAAAATGGGTCGCTTTATAGGAGCATTAGAAGGCTACAATCAACGCCATCCAGGAAGAGCTTCAAACCTTGCAGCTAAAGACAGAGATAATAAAGACCAGCGTGGTTCATGGATGAATTCTCTTAGCATCTAGCAGTACAGCGCTACCCACTGAAGAAAGTCGTCTCTGTCCCTTACCTAGCACCGCCCTTGTGATCAGTTCACCGGAACAAGAGATCTGGCTCCAATCAGGTGTAGGGGTGCAGCTGAATCTTTCCAAGCTACCCCACGCAACATTATAGAGTCTCCATGCTGCACTATTTCAGGAGATTCACCATCGAGACCAGCAAGTAAACCACCAACTTAGTATGGCCGAGCAAACCATCGCACAGCAAAACGCAGAAGTACTCTTTGCTGTCGCGCAGCAAGTAGAGCTTGAAACTTTGATCCACCAGCTATGTATAGAGGTTATAGAAGAAATCCTAGCCGTAGCCACCCCCAGGCTAAAGTGGAAGGATTGGTCGGAGCATTGAATACTTCCAGGACAGAAATGCAGGTCATTAAGACACAGTTGCAGCAGCAAATCTCTGACTTACAAGCCAAACTATACCCCGAAACACCCTCGGAAGTATGAGCCCAGCATGTTGCGCTAGTGACCGAGGCTACCAACACAATTACAGGACATATTTCTCAGGGTGCCCAGTTACTCGAGGATGCCATGTAGTTTTGGACCAAGATCCAATGTGATCTGGTCCTCTGGAAAATCAATCAGGACTTGCGACAAAAGGAGGAAGCTTTCAAACAGATTGAGGCTACATTACCTATCTTGGTCCCTACACAACGTTTGGCACGATTACGGACCAGCAGCACCCTCCAAGATGAGATTGAGGGACTTCGCCATAAGAAGCATGTTATCGGAGAATGCTTGAAGCCTTGGGCTGTTGTAGCCTTCCATCATTCACAAGATGTTGATGGTGCTGTGAAGTGAATAAACCAGACACTAGAAAGTGTCACAACTGCGACAGAAGGGTTGACCTCATAGAATCTTGTAGATATTGCACAGAGCGCTGCTGCTCAGAGTCAAGAAGTGTTGCCCCCATTGGTTGCAGCTGTCAATGCACTGTGTGTGTAGGTGGAGACCCTACCACCACAGTGACTCGGGACGAGTCACAAGATTGTGTTGGGGGACTGTTGGAACAGGGTCTCCTACAAGAGCTGCGAATCTAGTCCATTTTTGTATATTTTTTATTATATTTAGTCTAACGCAGGGGTTTTGGGGTGGGTCAAAGCCCTATTGCATTTTAAGTGGGTCAAGGGTAGACGAAGCATTAGGGGAATTTTGAGGTCTAAAATGGGCCTCATAAGAAAAATGTACAACAAAAATAAACTTTATAACAACCAATAGGATTCAAGATGATGATGTCATCCATAATGGATGATTCACCATTTTTGGAGTAAAAAAGTAAAAATATTAAAAAATAATAAAATAATAAAACAACTTTTTCAACTCGTATTTTAAACTTATCTCCCAAAATTTTTACTCAAATTTTGAGTGGGAGTACTCATTGGATGCGGAATTTAATTCCTCATCCAAGGAGTACCCATGTTGCATACTTTCGATGAACTCTTCTACACGAAAAATGAGAAATACATTAAAAACATGATTGTAATCACGTTTTTTATGTATTTCTAATTTTTCGTGTAGTAGGACCCATCAAAAGTATGCAACATGGGTACTCCTTGGATGGGGAATTAAATTCCACATCCAACGAGTACTCCCGCTCGAAATTTGAGTAAAAACTTTGGGAGATAAGTTGAAAATATGAATTGAAAAAGTAGTTTTTTCATTTTTCCCTCTAAAATTTGATGATGTCATCAAATCTTATTAGATTTTTTCCACTATTATTTTATAATTTCCTTAGGAGGCCCATTTTAGACCTCAAAATTCCCCTAATGAGTCTGCAAACCACAGTTTGCGGACCATTGGATGCGTAGGCTAAAGTAGTATAAGTAGTTGAACCTTTTTGAGTTGTAAGATAGACTTGAACTAATATTGGTGCAAATTACAAATTAGTAGATCTGTTTTGGGTTTTTGGGGAAAGAACTCCCGCTGGTTGTCTGCGTGGAGATCCTTAGTCCTGCTGTGTGTGGACCCTGCTGCTGTGTGCATAGGTTGGGTTTTGGGTATTGTAAAAGGATCTGAAGGATTAATGAATGCGAAAGGCTGTTGAAATCACTGAGTCTATTGAATCTGTGATATCTGATTATGTATTCTCTATGTCATTGATTTAAGCTGTGAAAGTACTTGTGTTACTTGTTTATACTGCGATCTAGATATATTATGGTATGCATAATTCTATATTGAACTCTGTGTTGTGAAACCAACTCAAAAAATAGAAGAAAAGAGATATCAATGCCTTAGAAATAAGCCACTTTGAGGGGGCAACCTCCAATACATTACATGAATGAACAATTCTTGGATGATACAAATGAAAAAACGTCCTTTCTATATATAGGAGTCCATGGGGCCACAATGTAACCCTATCCGACCTAAAAATAATAATGTAAGGGAACAATAATAATAATATGGGGGTTACAGGGGTACAACAATAACAATAAGGGGGGCTACACTAACATAATAAGGCACTACACTATTAATATAGGGACTTAACATGCCCCTCTCCTTCAAACAAGTGTTGTCTCAACGCTTTATTATTTCTTGATGCTTCTGTATAAAATTATCATCCTCTGATGTGGAATATTATACAGGAAAGTTCTTCCACTTGCTGAGATACTCTGAAATTGATCGTACTTGTTGATTTCTTGTTTCTGTGATTGCTTCAGAACTTCTTTCAAAGTGATGTTGATCTTCTTGTTGTTTCACTAGATTCTGCACCAAAGTTAGGTTATCCTTTGAGAGTTGGAGAACTTTTTGTTGATGCTCGATGTGATCTTCCACTAATTTATCATCCATATTAGCTATTATTTGATCCTTCAAACCATCCAACATAACCTCCATTTCTACTTTTATACCATCTATGTCATCTTCAGTTTCTCTTCATAAGATTGAAATTTGTTGCACTTGGTACCATAATTTTGATATCTCATACTGCAATTCTTCCTCTTCATGCATCATAGTATAGATTTTTGAGGGCTTAAAGGGTATGGAATTATTTTTTGGAGGCATTATAGAACCCAATACTGATAAAAATTCTAAAATATGCCCTTGGAATCACTTCAAACTTCTTTTTCAAACAAACGTTATGCAATTTTAAAAACCAAATACACACCTTTTTCTTACTTTTGAGGACCTTGATTTTGAAACTGAATTATCTATATTAGTTCAAATTGTCAATATCTGAAATTTGGTACTGAGGTAGCCCTCTGAATTCTCTTTCGAATGCCACAAGTCTGACCTGATTTGGATTCTTGAAGGCAAATTTGTGCCCAATCTCCTATGATGACCTAATTATGGACTGGTTCAGTAGAGTGAACTTGTACAACTTGCCACGTGTCACTGTTTCCTCCTTCGACTCTAAAATTGATAGAAAGGAAAACAAATTCCATTTACTTCAAGCCAATTTTTACAAAATTCCAATCTGTGTTAAGAATTACCACAGGAATAATAAACAATTTTACTGAGAGAAATAAATATAAAGAACCCAGCAAAAAATTATAAACATAAACACAATTTTTTATCTGGGAAAACCCCAAATCCAGGGAAAAACCCAACCAATTAAATTTCATTAACCATTGGCCACAACCCTGGCCAATCCAGCCAAGTGAGCCTTCACCGCTCACCTCCAGGCCTGCATTACAATGAAGTATTCTCAGCCTCTTATAGGCTCCATTACATGCAATACCATGGGCCAAAACCATGGGTGCACAAAACCATGTACCCCAAAACCACTACTATTTACCCTAGTCAACATTGACTCTACCCCGAGTCATGTTTACCTAACAATTCCCCCCTTAAACTTGACTTGGGGATTATTGACTAAATCCAGCCAAACTGCTAAGTGAGACAACCCCGCTCACTATAGCCCTTTCCCCCCTCAATATTTTTACCCATGGTAATTGTTAACTTGACATCCCCCCTATCACCTAGGTCTAACCTAGAATTTACCAGTGATTACCTAGGGGTACGCATGCCATACCAGGTCTTACAACAGTATGCCCATTTACATGTAATAAATTAACTCCATCATAATATATATTTTGGTTTCATTGTTGCTGTCTTTGTACATATGAAATCAATGTCCATATAAAAAAAATCCATCTACCGGATTACATGGGTCACCAGCCTCTGTAACCACCATTCCTCTAGGAATTCTCTTCAGATACATGGTTCATCAATTTTAATTAATTCAACTGCAAATATCCTCTCTCATTTGACATTATTTTCTCTCCTAGCGCAGCAAAATTCGATGGCTTCCCTTTTCAAAATGTGGTGACTTCATCTCTATCGGATTAGCATATGTTTGCTGAGATCCAACTGTAAAAGAATATAAGACTCCTGCCAGAAGATCATGATCATTAACAATGACGATGATGTCCAATTGTTTTCTGCACAACACTTAGATCTCAACTTTGCCAACAATGCCCACCTGCTCATAGTGCTTCATGGATTTTTCCATAATGTGTCGACTTCCACATATATCTACACACAAGAATCCATTATATCTACACTGCTTGAGCAAGCCTATTTTGCATGTTTGATCTCATCTTGAGACAAAAAAACCATGGATTTGTGCACAAATACTCCTGCTGCTATCTTTCACGGCATTGAATGCTCAAATAAATTCACTTTCAACTACTACGGCAATTACCTGTTTCAATTCTGAAGATTTTTTCCTGTCGTTTTCCATTACATAACCGACTGCATTGAAGAGACAGTTGTTTTCTGCAGGAATGACTCTTCTCACAACCACTCTTTCATCCATTTTGTAACTAAAAATAATCCTGAAAGCACAGAAGTCAAAAAATTCAGAATGGTAATCTGGGCAAAACGGCTTCTTGCACCTTTAGTCTTAACCACCTCAAACTCAGACTCGGACTCTATGTTCCACTTCCTTAGCGGTTTTTCCAACATCACTTCCTTGAAAAAATGACACCACGATATCCATGGTTCCCATGGACACCAACTCATCCATCGATGCCTGCTCCGATCCTCTCGTGGTCTGAGCTTGGATTCGATCAATATGGGCTTGTATTTTACACTGCTCTTCCCCATGCCAAGATCCATCGAACGCCCTTTCTAGTCATCTGACCATCGACTTAATCCACAAGCTCCTGCTCATTCTACCTGCTCAATTTTTTCTTCGAGGCCGACCGACCTGTTGTCTGGCGTGAGAACAACTTTCCTCTCAGACGGCGTCTACGTCCTTTAAACATCTAAAGAACTCCACATGCCAGTGCATTCATCCAAGGCCCTATGCGGCCCCATTCACACAAAAAATCATTCTCAATCAAGTCAAATATCCACTAGAGCTAACCCGCAACCCCCGCGGTACTCCAGATCAAATTTTCTCCCATCGAATTCGATGTGCAACTGCTCCACACAGTCGGTAACCTCAATCGCGTCATCCCCCTATGGAGCCCTACGATGTTGTGCCGCTTCACCATTTCCTTACATTTTGGCTCTTGATTTGTTCTGCTGTTAAGTTCCTTATCAGCAGGCATCTTGAAACCGCATGTGGCCTCTTTCGGGCTGGAAACCTCATCGACCCCATTCTTTAAGCTTGCTTCCTCCTCTGAATGAATTTCACCGGACTCAATATCGAACACCACGGTTTTCATCGGTTCAAAATACTCTTCTTTATCAATGGTAGATCAACACCAGATCTGACTTCTTCACATGCAGATCTAGATCTTCAAACATCAGATCCTTGTGCCTAGAACTGCGAATAGATTCTACAGTCAAATAAACCCTTGACAACAGAGGCATTCCTCTGAAGCCAAATATGGCTCTGATACCAATTGTTAGAAAATTACTGCAGAAATAATAAACAATTTTACTAAGAGAAATAAATATAAAGAACCCAGCAACAAATCATAAACATAAACACAATTGTTTATCCGGGAAAACTCCAAATCCGGGGAAAAACCCAACCAATGAAATTTCATTAACCATTGGCCACAACCCTGGCCAATCCAGCCAAGTGAGCCTTCACCGCTCACCTCCAGGCTTGCATTACAATGAAGTATTCTCAGCATCTTATAGACTCCATTACATGCAATATCATGGGCCAAAACCATGGGTGCACAAAACCATGTGCCCCAAAACCACTACTATTTACCCTAGTCAACATTGACTCTACCCGGAGTCATGTTTACCTAACAATAATAAGGGACTACACTATTAATATAGGGACTTTACATGCCCCTCTCCTTCAAACAAGTGTTGTCCTCAATGCTTGATTAATTTTTGATGCTTCTGTATAAAATTCTCATCTTCCCATGTGGAATCTTCTACAGAAAAATTCTTCCACTTGCTGAGATACTTTGAAATTAATCGTACTTGTCGATTTCTTTTTTCTGTGACTGATTCATAAATTCTTTCGATGTGATGTTGATCTTCCTGTTGTTTCATTAGATTCTGCACCAAAGATAGGTTATTCTTTGAGAGTTGGAGAACTTGTTGTTGATGATCGATGTGATCTTCCACTAATTTATCATCCATATTAGCTATTATTTGATCCTTCAAACCATCCAACTTAACCTTCATTTCTGCCTTTAAACCATCTATGTCATCTTCAATTGCTCTTCGTAATATCGAAATTTGTTGCACTTGGTACCGTAATTTTGATATCTCATACTGCAATTATACCTCTTCATGCGTCATAGTATAGATTTTTGAGGGCTTAATGTGTATGGAATTATTTTTTGGAGGCATTATAGAACCCAATATGATAAAAATTCTAAAATATTCTCTTGGAATCACTTCAAACTTCTTTTTCAAACAAATGTTATGCAATTTAAAAAACCAAATACACACCTTTTTCTTGATTTTGAGGAGCTCAATATTGAAACTGAATTACCTTTGTGATTTCATATATTCAATATCTAAAATTTGGCACTGAGGTAGCCCTCTTAATTCTCTTTATAATGCCATGGGTCTGACCTAATTTGGATTCTTCAAGACAAAGTTGTGCCCAATCTCCTCCGATGACCTAATTATGGATTGGTTCAGTAGAGCGAACTTGTACGACTTGCCACATCTTCTTGTTTCCTCCTTTAGCTCTAAAATTGATATACATGGAACTACAATCTGTGTAATTGTGTCCACTTTTTACAGCATTCCAATCTGATGCTCAAAGAGAGAGTTATGAAGATTTTCCCACGATCACCTCTTTGAGATGAAATTCAGGAGCCTAAAAAATCCCTAAATTCCACAGACCATATATCCGAAAATATTGCGAACTAAGCTCTGAAATTTTGCGATGATGTTTCTCAAGATTTCAGCTTCACACTCTAAAAATTTCAGCTTCTGAACCTTCGTAGGAAAAATAGTATAGCGGAAATTCCACGATGACCTGTTTAGGTTAAATTCAGGAGCCTGCAAAAAGACCTAACTTCCATAGATCATATCTCCAAAAATTTTGTGAACCAAGCTCTAAAATTTTGTGAAGATGTTCCCCAGGATTTCGGCTTTGCACTCTAAAAATTTCATCTTCTAAACCTTCGTATAAAAAAATTTATTACGAAAATACCACGATGACCTGTTTAGGTTAAATTCAAAGCCTGCAAAATGACCTAACTTGCACAGATCATATCTCTGAAAATATTGCGAACCAAGCTCTAAAATTTTTCAACGATATTCCTCAAGATTTTGGCTTCGTACTCTAAAAATTTCAGATTCTGAACCTTCGTAGAAAAAAAATTATAGCGAAAATTCCACGATGACCTGTTTGGAGTAACGAAACCCTAGAATCTCAAAGCTTTGATACCAAATGTTGTGAAACCAGCTCCAAAAAGAGAAGAAAAGAGATACCACCACCTTAGAAATAAGCCACTTTGAGGGGGAAACCTCCAATACATTACATGAATGAACAATTCTTGGATGATACAAATGACCAAAACCTCCTTCTATATATAGGAGTCCATGGGGCCACAATATAATCCTAGTGGGGCCACAATGTAATCCTAGCCGACCTAACAATAATAAAGTAAGGGCACAATAATAATAATATGGGGGTTATAGGGGTACAACAATAACAATAAAGGGGGCTACACTAACATAATAAGGGACTACACTATTAATATAGGGACTTAACAAGAGAAGACATAAGTAAATCAAGTAAGCTCACAAGTAATTTTCAAGGAGATAATTTAAATTAATCACCAAATCTCCAAATTCTCAACATGGTATCAGAGCTAAGGTGCTAAACACAAGGGCTACTTGAAAATAAGACACTCATGGAAGCAAAGATCAAAGTTTGGGTTAAAAGTTCAGATCATTTTGCAAGAAATATTATTCAAAAGGTCCACTATTCAAAAAGATAATCTTTTCCATCAAAGATTTATATTCAAGACATTGTTGGAAGAGACCTCATTTTTTTGGAAATCATCCTTTATCATCAAGGATTCAAGAATCCCTTAATTGGAGAACTCAATCTAAGAATGAGTTCCTATATTCATCATCATCAAAGAAGATACTAAGAGGAGGAATTCATCCTAATCAAGTAAGTATCTATGATCTTATCTAAATCTGTCAAAATGAATTATTGCAAAGAAAGAAACAAATTGGTTGGGTCCTCAAACTTTAGTGCATGGAAGAAGAGGACATATTTGAATCTAATTGAAGACGAATTTATTGGCTACATCGAAGGATCTACAATTCAACCCTCAAAATAAGTTGCTCCAGCTCATGCAAAACACGTGAAAGGAGAAATCAGAGCCCAGAGGATTCTCATATAATCCATTAGAGACTCACTCATACCCTATGTATCAAAATTGAAAACTACAAAAGAAATATATGAGAAACTGGTGGAGCTATTCTCTGTGAGTACTGCAGGAGAATAAATCTCTCTGAGACAAGAACTATACAAAATGAAATTGTCAAGAGATGAAGGAATCACTTCATACTTTATGAGTATTTCTGAAATAAGAGACCAACTGCGGGAATTGGGAGAAGTAATGTATGATAATGAAATGACTATTGTGGTTTTGAATGATCTATCAGAATAATGGGGAAAATTTCACTTCAAGCTTATACAGGAAGATAGAAGCGACACGATTCCATGATCTATGGTCTCTATGTAAAATAGAGGAAACAATATTGAAATCCAAAGCGTATATAGGATCAAGTGAAGGGTGTTAGGTAAACATGACTCGGGGTAGAGTCAATGTTGACTAGGGTAGATAGTAGTGGTTTTGGGGCACATGGTTTTGTGCACCCATGGTTTTGGCCCATGGTATTACATGTAATGGAGCCTATAAGAGGCTGGGAATACTTCATTGTAAGGTAGGTCTAGAGGTGAGTGGTGAAGGCTCACTTGACTGGATTGGCCAGGGTTTTTTGGCCAATGGTTAATGAAATTTCATTGGTTGGGTTTTTCCCCGGATTTGGGGTTTTCCCGGTTAAACATTGTGTTTATGTTTATGTGATTTGTTGTTGGGTTTTGTATGTGTATTATTCTCTCAGTAAATATTATTTATTGCTACAGTAAATTCCTAACAAATGGTATCAGAGCCATATTTGGCTTCAAAGGGACGCTTTTGCAGCCAAGGGTTTTATTGGCCTATAAATGGAGAAATCAATGCAGCCTTTTGTAGATCTGGCCATACGGAGCATGTTGTTTCTAGGAAATAGGAAATATCCAAGTGATTGATTCCATGGGGAATTCCATGGAGGGTTTCTCAATGGATAAAGAGAACAATGGTGCTGCCACAGCTCAAATCTGGCGACTAGCAGTGATAAGAAGTTGGTTTGAGAAATTAAGAGATGAGAGGATGTTTCCACGTGGATTAATTAATTGATGAACCATGTATCTGAAGAGAACTCCTAGAGGACTGGCGGTTACAGAGGCTGGTGACCCATGTAATCCGGTAGATGGGTTCTTTTTTTATATGGACATTGATTTCATATGTACAAAGAGCAACAATGAAATAAAAAAATATATATTATTATAATGGAGTTAATTTTACATGTAAATGGGCATACTGCTGTAAGACCTAGTATGGCATGCGTACCCCTGGATAATCACTGGTAAAGTTTGGGTTAGACCTAGGTGATAGGGGGGATGTCAAATTAACAATTACCCTGGGTAAAAAATTTGAGGGGGGAAGAGCTAGAGTGAGTGGGGTTGTCTCACTTAGCAATTTTGGCTGGATTTAGTCAATAATCCCCAAGTCAAGTTTAAGGGGGGAATTGTTAGGTAAACTTGACTCGGGATAGAGTCAATGTTGACTAGGGTAGATAGTAGTGGTTTTGGGGCACATGGTTTTGTGCACCCATGGTATTACATGTAATGGAGCCTATAAGAGGCTGGGAATACTTCATTGTAAGGTAGGCCTATAGGTGAGTGGTGAAGGCTCACTCGGCCGGATTGGCCAGGGTTTTTTGGCTAATGGTTAATGAAATTTCATTGGTTGGGTTTTTCCCCAGATTTGGGGTTTTCCTGGTTAAACATTGTGTTTATGTTTATGTGATTTGTTGCTGGGTTTTGTATGTGTATTATTCTCTCAGTAAATATTATTTATTGCTGCAGTAAATTCCTAACAAAGGGAATAATACCTTTGCAGCCATGTTTAGGAAGAAAGGAAGATTCCAAAAATTTGTTCCTTTGAATCAAAAAATAAATATGGACAAAGTACGATGATTTGGATGTAATGAAGTTGGGCATTATAAAGGGGATTGTCCTAAATCGGGAAAGGATGACAGGAAAAAGGAAGAATCTCATGTCACAGATATAAGGGAAGAACCTGATACAAAGAAATCTAAGAAAGAAGAAGCGAAAGATCTCTATTATGACTGAGATCATATTTCTCTTTAAGTGATTTCTGTTGGTTGTAAAATGGTATGATAGGAAGCAATGTATATTAAAAGGCATCATGATATGAGCATGGGAGGAGCACTTGAAGAAGGAGCTCCTAGAAACCTCACTGATAAACAAAATTGATGGAAGGTAATCATCAAGATCTAGGGTCATCATTCAATAATCAATATGGAAATAGGTGCAGATATTTTCTAATGGAGTTCTCTATGGATTCACTGGTTAGAAAGAAAGCAGAAAGATTTCATCAAGAATTCAGAATTCTGAGATTAGGATATGATGACATATTGATGAAGCAGGTCAAGGGAATGAAGTTCTTAATTCTAGTAAAATTTCTACAGAATTACTCAAAGGGAAAAGGTATAAGGTATATATATTTATATTTTGACACTGGATGTTGTGAAGTCATGTCATATGGTTGCAGGTAATGGATTTATATCTTGAGAAGTATGATCAGAGAAAGGAGGATCGCTTCCATTACACAAGTTGTCATTATTAGATGAAACCAACATAATATGTCCTCATATGGAATATGAGGTGGTTGTATACAAACAAGGAACTGAAAATTGGAAGTTCCTGGGAATGAAGATGTGTGGAGAAAGAAAGGAAGAGATCATGAAGTGTGATCATGTCAAAAGGCGGTTATCATCCAGAAGCCAAGAAGATGTGACTATGAGATCTCATGGGAGGATACGTAGGCTCTGATAGAATTCTAGTAAAGAAGAAGACCCTTGACAAGATCTATCTTTAGGAGATGTGTCAATCTAAATAGAGGATTTCGATGGCTACAGGAAGATGTCATGGTGAAAGATCATCAATGAGGTAAATTTTGATTTAAAAGTTCTTATGTATATGTTTATCTGAATAAGTTTATGCAGGTTTTCCAACCATGTGTAAGGATGTAAGATCCTTGGGAGATTGTTCAAAGGAAAGTAGCATGGCATAAAGGTGGACCAGATGTGAAAGACTGATGAATCAATTTCTGGTATATGTCATGACTCGTGGATGAAAGTGATGGATGATTTGTGCCCTATGAAGCCAAAATTTGAATATTCCTCAATATTGAAATACATGACATCGAGGGGAGGAATCCTTCATGAGTATCTGGGTGTCTCACCATTTTTGTTGCAGGTCCCTGGTTGAGAGGGAGCCTAGTGGTAAGTTTCTTGCTTGGAAAAAATTTGAAGTGTTTCCTTCCTAAGTTAAGAGGGAGTGACATATATGATTATCTGATTCATGTGTCATGCACTAGACTAGGACTAACAACTGTAAGTCTTAGTGAAGGCCATGAGGAGAGAATGGATAGACACATCATTCTGGTCTTCACCTAGAAGACAGAATGGAGGATTGGGTAATCATATGGCATTCTATACTCTTTGAGAATGTGATAGTGCATTCAATATAAGAGTAGCTGGGGACTGATATTATTTGAGGGTTGGTTACCCAAGAGAAGAATATTCCAAGAAGGTCATACTTTGGGAACACATGGGTGGAGTATGTACCTTGGAGAGACAATGACTATGGTGTTTATAAGTCATGTGTCTCGCCAACATTGTAGCCCATTGTCTCATTGAGAGATGGGGTTGTTAGTTAAGGCCTTGCACTAGGAAAATGTTGGTTGATATGATTCTATACAGATGTGATTACCAATTCGATTCTTCTTATGAGATTATTTAGTTTGAAAGTGACCATGTAATTGTATGAATACCTCCCTAGTTAAGAGGGAGTGTTGAAAAGTGTAACTAGGATCGGTCTTCATATTGACTATGTAATTATGTATTTATATAAAGAAGAAGACAAAGATAATAAATATATTTTTGGTATGCTTTCCTCATGGGTTTCATGAGCAAGGTTTTTATTATAGGTCAATAGACTTCTTCTTGATGTCTATTATGGATTTTTCTTCCAGTTATAAATGTATTTAAGATTCATGTTTATGAAGAATGATGTCCCACTTGTATGCCTCAAGACCTTGACAATCAAGCTTGAAATCATGGCTCAGAATATGGTTCAAAGATCAGCATTGGAGTACTCTTCCAGACAATCTTCAAGTCAGCCTACAACACAGTGATAAAGGCGACTTATTAACATATGATAAGTTAGCTTATTAACTTGCAGGAACAAATATATACACCCCTACATGTGTTGCGCAGAAGTGATAAGAAATAGAATTGGACAAGTCTAATATTTGTGTATAAGGGTGCAAGAATATATGACTGCGTTGAAGTGCAAGTTATGGTTGCGTTCAAAAGACAGAGAAGTGAGGAAGGAATGATATGTAATAAAACGAGAACAACTATGTTATTAAGTGTGGATATTTCTGTGACATCATAGCATGGTTAATTCTGAGATAAATGTGAAGTTAGGACAACGTTCAACTGTGTTAAGGTGTTGTGTCAAGGTGCGGATTAGAGTGTTGAAGAAGACTGTGTTAAGGTGCATTATATGTCTGTGAAGAAGACTATGTGAAGATGTACTAAACTGTGAGATACATCATTGAGTTAAGGTGCAGAAAAGTGCATGATTGTACTAAAGGATTGTGTTAAGCTAAGATAAGTGAATAGTCAACAAAATTAAGTAAAGGCACAAAGGAAGAAGAATTCGAGTAGAGACCAAGTTCTCTAGTTTTGGTGCATAAAGGTGCAAGTCAGTGCAGGTCAGTGCAGAAGAGAAGGATCAATCAATGACAAGGTATTGGAGGCATATAAAGGTCAAGGGTTTGTGTCATGGTCATGGTACTTGACATTTGAAAGTCTATAAGAATAATTTCTCGTGGGTTTTCCTTTCCAAGAGGGAGAGGTTTTTCCCTGGCGCGAAGAGCCTAAATTTGTGTCTCTTGTATTTTGGTAATTGACTTGATGAAAGAATAAATAAGTTTAGAAGAGAAGACATAAGTAAATCAAGTAATCTCACAAATAATTATGAAGTAGATAATTTTAATTAATCACCGACTCTCCAAATTCTCAACACCTTCTACATTTCAAGGGTTGATTAATTCCATTTTCAAACCGCTCCTTAGAAAATTTGTGTTAGTATTTTTTGATGATATACTAATCTACAACAGGTCTTGGAAGGATCATGTTCAACATGTTGACAGGGTGCTCAAACTATTTGAGGAGAAACAATTATATGCAAATACCTCCAAATGTTTCTTTGGAGTACAAGAGTCAAAATATTTGGGTCATATTGTATCTCAGGAGGGTGTTAAGGTAGACCCTAACAAAATTAAAGCCATTAAGGAATGGAAATTCCCCACAACCATAAATAAGTTGCGAGGATTTCTAGGGTTAACAAGGTACTATCGCAAGTTTGTTAAGAATTATGGGAGAATAGCAGCACCTCTAACAACATTATTGAAAAAGATGCATTTTAATGGACTCCTGAAGAAACTAAAACCTTTGAACATGTTAAAGAGGAAATGTACCAAGCACCACTATTAGCTATGCTAGACTTCACAAAAACCTTTATTGTGGAATGTGATGCCTCAAGAAATGGAATTGGTTTTGTTTTAATGCAAGAAGGAAGACCCATTTCTTTTGAAATTCGTCCAATCAAATGAAAGTATTTATAGAAAGATATTTATGAGAAGGAAATGTTGGCAATACTACATGCACTAAAGAAATGGTGACCTTACCTAATGGGAAGACACTTCAAGGTAAAAATTGATCATGATAGTCTGAAATAATTTTTGGAACTGTTGTATCTTAAGAGACAATTCCTTGGTTGTGGAAAGGAATCAATGCTTAAGACATTTTTTTAAAGTGTGTCACAAAGTGATTATATCAGGTGGTCTTCGTTCAATCCCTTTGGAAACTAATTATTTAAAACCCTTAACAACTCGATATAATGAAAGACCCTGCAATGCCATTAACTGTTGAAATCTGAATGGAAAAGAAGAACTGTAGAAGAAACTCAAAATGATATGTTGTAACAAAGAATCTACCACTCTAAATCTCATAATGAATTTATGGAGAGAGAAGAAACTCAAAATAATATGTTGTACACACATAATCTATTACTATTAAGTTCCAAAGAGATTTTATGAAGGGAGAGTAGTTGGAGTGAAGGAGCTCAAATTATGGTTATTTAACTCTTAATCACAGATGTAATTAAGAGATCAACTTCTACATTACTTCACTTAATTCAAAGAAGAAGGGACACAAAATGGCACAGGAAGAACAAATCATCATCAACAGTTGCAGGAAACTTTATGCTTCTTTCATTAATTCCTCATAAAAGTAACTACCATAGGTTTAGTCTTCAATAGGTCTAAAACTCGAAACCACTATTCTTTCTTTCTATCTTGTTTAAATACATCAAAACAGTTCGTAACTGCTAAAACTTCTTGAAACTACTTTGACTACCTAAATTGTTAAAACTACTTATTACATTGCAATTGAGGATACCACTATAGCTTAGATCTTAACTTACAAATAAAAAAAATTAAAACTTGAAATATCATTTTTTTTTCTTAATCTGATTTGTTGTTGATGCGTCTCCCTGAAGTGTTGATGTGTCTCCCTGACAGATCGGACATCCTTGCCCTACATCTCTTCCAGATTTCACTATTTTTCTTTTCTGCTTGTTGTCATGTCTTTTCTTTTTCTGATGCGGTATCTGAACATTTCTAAAATAACACCTCTTTGCCCGACTTGACCCAGCTGTTGTGCTTCAAAAAATGCCACCATATACTCCTTTTCCTAACTTTGCCTATGCCTCTGCACTTCAAACCATGTTATCTTGTCCCCTTCTGCCCGACTCTGCCTCTTCTGCTCATTCCTACAACATTCAGTCTTCCATTTATTTACAAAGCACCACTGCATACTACTTTTTTCTACACAGGTTCAGGCGTTACCTGAGTCTACTGCCCGCATTCATGTTTCTTCATAAAACCAATGCAATTGCACATAATCTTGGACTTTAAATAAATTCAACTTAACATTTGAATGGTATCGTGTTCGCCTTTCCAAAGCATTTCGGCACTTCGGTGTTCATAACATATTCCTTAGCACTTTCCTCCTGAACTTGTGACATGCGGCGATTAGAAGGTGACATGGCAGGATGGAGATGGGGTTGATCGCAAATCGCAAATCGGCAGATTGGTTATAAGAAATGGGAGGTAAGTATTAAAATTCACGAAGTGTGATGTGTGATGTGAGAGAGGGATGACGTGGCAAGCAGAGTTGGGGCCAATCATAAATCGTAAATCGACAGACTTGTTATAATAAATGGGAGGTAAGTGTTAAAAGTCACGAAGTGTGATGGACAATGTGCGAGAGGGATGACGTGGAAAATGGAGGTGGGGCCAATCGCAAATCAACATATTTGTTATAAGAAACGGGAGGTAAGTGTTAAAATTTGCAAAGTTCGATGTGCGAGAGGGATGATGTGGCAAGCGGAGGTGGGGCCAATTGAAAATCGAAAATCGGAAGATTTGTTATAAGAAACGGAAGGTAAGTGTTAAAATTCGCAAAGTGCAATGTGTGATGGAACCTATGGCCAACACGTGGCTTCTCTTCACAACCTTCGATCAATCTGACTTGCACTTTTGTGCTATGATCTTCGTCGTCCATCTCTCCACTTCAATTCTGTGCTTTGATCTTGACCGTCGATTTTCCCCTTTACACTTCTTCCCAAACTCTTAATTTTTTTAGGGAAAATATGCCAGTTCTCTGCCTTCGAAAAATCTATACGATTTCTTCAATAATGAACACAGTTTCATTCAACATGCTTGTATACATTCCTTTAACAAATAAATGATCTTGATTACCACTTTGTTTTTCTCCACGGCGTAACCCTCCTAAGCTTATTTAGTATTCTGTAGCGCTAGTCTCCCCTGAGCCTGCGAAGAAGGCTGACTTGACCCGCCTTCACATCTCCGCACATAATGTTAATACACCAGCATATAAATCAAAATTCTTTTTTGACATACAAAAAAAATTCATTTTCTACCATATATGATTTTTTGGTGTTTTGAGAAATATTTTAAAAAGTAAATGAAAATGAACCACCACATCTGGCTCCACCTGAGGATAGTGATTTTTTCTATGAAAGCTCTAAGAACCGTAGATTAGTGCCTTATCCATTGGGCATGGAGTCAAATATTTCTTGGTTACATATGAACAATGAGAAATCCAGTATTTACAATGGTGAAATACTGAAATTTAGTGCTGGAAATAATGCTTTAGATACTTCCCATTCACAGGCAGCTGCAGATATTCTCTGTCTAAATATTCTAGGATGAAAGTATTGTTTTCTCTGGCTTCATAAATTCTATATGGACCACACCAGAGAGGGTCAAAATTTTCATGCTTTCCTTTATCCGCCCTTCTGGTGTCCCATCTTAATATTAAATCTCCTGCTTGAAAGAGGATTTCTTTTGCTTTTCTGTCAAATATGGACTTCATATTTTCTTGATAAGAAATAAAGTTATCTCTAACTTTATTTCTATATTCACTTGATTCAATCACTTTTTTAAATCTTCTCACTAGAGAATCGGATTCTTCCTGAGCTTCTTGAATGAAAGCAATCACTGGTTTGTCCAACTGAGAAGGAAATAGTGCCTGAGTTCCATAAACCAATTCATAGAGTGACTTGCCATTAGACCTCCTCGTGGTTACTCATACTGCCCAAAGACCAAAATTCAACTTTGAATCCCAGTATTTCTAATTTGCAGTGATTCTCTTCTTCAGAATCCTGACCAATGTCTTATTTGAAGACTCTGCTAATCCATTCCCCTATGGATAGTAGGTTGTGGAATGTGACAAAATTACATTATATGTTTGACAGAAATTAATGAATCGAGCAGAATTAAATACCAGAGCATTATCAGTTACAATCCTGATTGGACAGCCAAATCTACTGTAGATGTTCTCCTCCAGAAACTTCATTACCACTTGGTCATTTGCTTTCTTGGTGGGGATTACTTCAACCCACTTTGTGAAGTAATCAGTAGCAGTTAGAATCCATTTGAACTACCCACTTGATGGTGGATTGATATCTCCAATAAATTATAGTCCCCACTGCTTGAAAGGATCTTCTATGAATACTAGAATGAGAGGCAACAGAGCAAGTCTCTTATTTTCTGCAAACAATTGACACTTTTGACAACTTTGGACCATTCTGTATACACCAAAAAACAATGTAGGCCAATAAAAATCTGACTTGAGGATTTTATGTGATGTGACCTTCCAACTATAATGTCCTCCATGTAGGCTTTCATGATATTCCTTGATAACTTCAATGGATTCACCTTCAGTTAAACACAAGAGAAAAATACCAACAGGATCTTTCTAGTACAACTTTGCTTCTACTATGACATATGGTTGAGATTTAAGCTTGAGAGCTCTATATTTGGTTATGTTCAGTGAATATGGACAAGAAAAGAAACACAGGTAATGAACAACATCTTTATACCAATCTGAACACAAAAATTTGTATTGAATACCTGTTTTGGGCTTATTCTGACCTTCTTCATTGTCAGCTCCATCCACTGGTACCAAGAGATTAATTCCCAATGCTTGAAAATTTGTTTCTGTTAGAAACTTTGCTAAACCTTGTCCTTTGATTAACTTGGTGAGTTTAATGTCCAAATCATACTCCTATATTTTAGCTATCCATTTCCCTCTTTTCCTTCAACATCACTTTGGACCAACACATCCTAGACAACAGAATTAGGTACATAAGCAATTATTTGAGATTGTAACACATAAGTCCTGAAGTCTTTGATTGCTTTAACCAATGCATACACTTATTTCTCCAAAATTTTATATTTTAGCTCAGCATCTCTAATAAATTTTCTAAAGAATGCCACTGGCTTCTCCTTGCTATCCTCATTTTTCTGCAATAAAAAAACAGCAATAGTAGTGGGGGAAGCGACTGAAAAATTTTGAAATACCTTTTGATAATCAGGGCTTATTAAAACAGGAGCTTCCTAGAGTGCTTATTTTATTCTAGAAAATGCTTCTCTTACTTTTTTATCCCACCTCACTTCTACATTTTTCTTCAACATGTTAGTTATATTTCTCATAATCTCAGCATAATTTGGTACAAATCTTCTCAAAAAGTTTATTTTCCCCAAAAATATCTGAATATCTTTCTTGCTTCTAGGTAAAGGAATGGTCTGAATTTCCTCCACCCTTGTTGGATCAATATTTACTACTTGTTTTGAAACTATGCGACCCAATAATTTACCTTCCTCCAAGGCAAACAAAGATTTTTTGGGATTTAGTGACAGACCATACTTCCTGCACTTTTCAAAAATTATTTGCAGATGTTTCAGGTGTTCATCATCTGATCCTAAAAAAACAATTACATCATCCAAATATATAACCACATACTTTTCCCCAACAAACGCTATGTCCATGGCCCTCTGAAAAGTTGCACCTGCATTCATGAGACCAAATGGCAACCTTGCATACATGAAGGTGCCCCAGGGGGTTATGAAAGCTGTATTTTTCTGATCTTCTTGATCCACTGCCACTTGATTATATCCAGAGAATCCATCAACCATAGACATCTTGTAAGCTCTTGTCACCTTCTGTAAGACATAATCCATTTTTGGTAAAGGATAATTATCTTTTATAGATGCTTTGTTCAAATTATTGAAGTCCACACACAATCTTATCTCTCCATTTTTCATCTTCATGGGAACCAGATTAGAGACCCAATTAGAATATCTGAGAGGAACTATGATTTTTTCTTGCAACAATTTATTCACTTCCTTTTCAATTGGAGCTAACAGTAATGGATTAATCTGTCTGATTCTTTTTCTATGTGGTTTAATTCCTTCTTTCACTGGTATCTTATGTTGTATTATGCTTTTATCATACGTTTTCAAGTCTTCATATGACCAAGCAAACACATCCATATACTTCTTAAAAAGATCAATGTATCTTTATTTATAACTTTCAGGAACGCCCTTGAATAACTGCACCATTTTTGGCTCCTGCTGAGTTCCCAAATTACATTCTTCCATCTCTTCTTCTTGATGTTTTTTCTTTGAATCAACATTAACATCATTAGAATCAAATAATATTTCAAGGGGGACCAATCCTTTAGGGAGGATATTGTCTTTCAACTAGATAAACTTCTTCTCACCTATTGACTTCTTGAGGTTTCTTACCTCTCCTTTCTGCTATGTCTGTTCTTCTTCTTGATCTATCTAAGCATCTTCAAAGTTTCCAATCATTGTCAAGAAATTATTTATCTTCTCATTATCTTCAAACACCTCAACCTCAACCTTGGATTCATTGGAGGCTTAAAGGTACTAGCTACCTATTATCCTCCCTTGGGGTGAACTGAAGATTGAAGGCTTCAAAATAGTTCTCTATCAGATCCCAAACTTCATTTATGTATGATCTTAATCCTGGATGCTTGGTCTGACAATGATTTTTAATCTATCTTATTATCAGTTCAGAGTCACTGAAAATTAAAATACACTGAACTCCCATTTGTTTAGAAACTTGAAGGCTTAATATCAAGGCCTCATACTCATCCACGTTGTTTTTTGAATCAAATTATAATTTAAAAGAAAAATGCATGAGGTTACCTACTGGTGATATTAGCAAGAATCCAACTCTTGTGCCTTCCTTGGAGTAGGCACCATCAAAGTATCATTTCCAAATATTTTTTGAGTGCAGCTCATTATTTACAACTACTGAAGAGAGCTACTTCCCCATTTATTCAGCAAATTCTGCATCTTCATGCAACATGAAACATGAAAGATCTTATGTTTCTTGACTATAAATAGGGTAATTTCCTGCATATTTCTTGGTAGTAGTCTTTACGAACCTTGTTTCCATGTACAATCTCCTTTCTTCCCCATTTAAAACAAGAATGATAGCATAAGTGAAATCTAGTTTAAGAACACCTCCTAGCTTTTCTCCCCAGAATCTTGACAAGAGCATTCCAAACCTGGCTGGAATGTCAGCAACCACTACATCCATGACTACACTGTTTGCTAGAATTTGTGCCAAAAAAACTGCTACATATTTAATTAACCCAATACATTTCACCCTTTTGGAATCAAATGAATATATATCCTTGTAAGGTTTTGTAATCTGCAAGTTTATTTCCTTCATAATAGACAATGTCATGAGAATATGGGATGCACCTGAGTCCAGCATACAATTATGGAGAATAAAATCATAAAGCAACAGAGAAATATAGAATGGTGGGATAGAATGTCTAATTCATCTACATGAGGACCAAAGGTGACCACTGGCTTCTCTTCTTGTAAGTTCACAGTGTCACTTATATCTTCAATCTATGTGAGATTAATAAATTCTGAAATTTCTTTCTTGTATACTGGTATTTTTGTTATGAAAAATACTGAGAGGGGGGGTGAATCAGTATTTAGAGCTTACTGAAATATTTTAATTTTTCTTTACTGAATTCCATACGCTACTTTTATGAGCCCAACTCGTGTATACACACGCATATGCCAAAAGAAACTAGCGTATATGGATATTATTTTATCGTTTAGAAACACTTTTCAGAAACAATCTTTAACTCAGTTTATCACTCATGCATTTGTTAGATAATCAGCAAATATGTGCAGTAATAGCAGAATATAACATCACATAAGAGAAACACACCTGAACACCAAGATTTAAGGTGGAAACCCAATTCGGGAGAAAACCACCATTGTTGTCATGATCTCTGTCTTCAATATTTATTATATGGAAAAAATTTTACAATTTTGTACTAATGCAGACTTATATCAGTATGCAGGCATCTACCTGTAGAAGGCTGCAACCTTCTCTCATTTTCCAGCTACTACTGTAAGGGAGCTACAACCCCCTGAACTCGTTTACCATCCACTAATGGAAGGGAGCTTCAACCCCCTGATCAGACCTCCAGATTCTACTGGCAGGAAGCTTCTACTTCCATACTGAATGCTTCAACCCTCAGAAACACTGCAGACCACGTTTCATTAATTTTCGTACTGGATCACACCGCTTCAACACAACCCTTCACAAAGATAAACTATAATAAACTTCACCCAATACATCAAACTAGACAGTGAGATCACTATAACCATATCTTCATAAATAACCCAGACTTCTGAATCAATATGCAAAATCAAACTTAACCCTGAACATTTATCATTTTAAAATGCATACGCTTCTTTGCTTCACTGAACCCGTGTGTATACGCGCTTTCCTTAACACCAACCTGCTTATAGATCTAAGAATACTGTTTTTAAGAATATGATCTGTCTCATATCTAGATCTGAGGCTTTCAGTCAGAAATCTTTTCAAAAATACAGAACCCTTAAACAATGAGTCATCAGAAAGAAATCATAAATCAAAATACCAACAATGCATCCTCTTCAACAAGGCAGGTGGCCCCCCTAAGCTTGTGCATCCTGAACACTTTCAACAACCAATTCATCAAAGCATCTATAACAAGGAGATAAATATTAGAGAATGATACAGAAAGATGAATACTGGATCAAAACATAGATTACCCAACATCACGACATCTAGTCTGAATGCTGACCTCGAGAATATCTGTCAGCAAAACCCATACGTGGTTTTATGCACAGAAACTCGCGTATATATGCAGTTCTCCTTTATGAAACCTATGTATCAAATTTGATCTTCTGAAATTAAGCAGATTTGATCAGAGAGGCAGAGACAACTCCCAACTTCTGTCTGAGATATTTGAATGCTTCCCTGGGAAGAGGTTTAGTAAATATATCAGCAACTTGTTCTTTGGAGAGAACATACTCCAATTTAGCATTTTTTTCAAGCACTTGTTCACGTAGGAAGTGATACTTGATAGGAATGTGCTTGGTCTTTGAATGCATAATAGGATTATTTGAGATACTAATGGCACTTGTATTATCACATAAAATGGAGATGGGAGGTGAACATTTGATTTGAATTTCTTGTAAAGTCTGCATCATCCAAAGTAGTTGTGTGCAACATGATGCGGCAACCACATATTTTGCTTCTACTATGGATAAGGCAATAGAGCTTTCTTTCTTGTTGAACCAAGATACTAATTGAGGCCCCATAGAGAATGCACGACCACTAGTGATTTTTCGATCATCAACATTTCCAGCCCAATCCGCACCCGTGTAAGCATGAAGAGTGAGATCAGCATTCTTTGGATAGCATAGACCAAAGTCTTGAGTCCCTTGTAGATATTTGAATATTATTTTTGCAGCCTGAAGGTGTGACTCTTTTGGATTAGCTTGGAATCATCCAACAATCCCAACTGCATCCATAATGTCAGGTCTTGTCCCAGTTAAATAAAGTAGACTTCCAATCATGGATCTGTATTCTGGTTGATTCACCATGGGAGAATCATCATGATAACTGAGGTTACACCCAGTTACCATTGGTGTACTTATAGGTTTGCAGTCTTCCAGCCCATACTTCTTCAGAATTTTCTTAAGATATTTTGCTTGTGATAAAAATATGCCATATGTTGCTTGTTGCACTTGTAAGCCAAAAAAAATGTTAGTTCCCCAAGTAAATAAATTTCAAATTTTTGCTGAATAATAGAAGCAAATTTCTGACTCATGGACTCTTCATTACTCCCAAAAATGATGTCATCAACATATACAACTACAATCAATAGTTTATCTTTTTCAATTTTTGTGTATAAGTTTCTATCAGCGGATCCCTTTGAAAAACCTTGTTGATGAAGATATTTGTCAAGATGATAGTACCATGCCCTTGGAGCTTTTTTGAGACCATATAAAGCCTTTTTAAGTTTGCAAACAAGTTTTTCATCATTTCCCAAAATGAATCCTTCTGGTTGTTCTATATAAACTTATTCTTCTAGATCACCATTGAGAAAAGAAGATTTAACATCCATTTGATAGACTTTGAATTGTTGAATGCTTGAAAAGGAAAGAAACATTCTTATGGCTTCAAGTCTAGCTACAGGAGAAAATGTTTCTTCAAAATCTATACCTTCTTGTTGAGCATACCCTTTACAAACAAGTCTAGCTTTGTTTCTAATAACATCTCCATTTTCATTTAACTTGTTTTTGAATATCCATTTTGTTCCAATAACATTTTTATCATGATGTCTTGGAACTAATTCGCAAGTGTGATTCTTTTCAATCTGGTCAAGTTCTTCATTCATGGCTTGAATCCAACATTCATCTTTGCTAGCTTGATTGACATTCTATGATTCAATAGTGGATATAAATTCCAGATAGCTAGGAGATCCTACAAGAGTTCTTCTTGTTTGGACACCTGATCCCTTTTCTCCCAAAATTTGAGATTCCGGATGATTCTTTTGAACATACTTGGATGGAGATTTTTCAGATAGATCATCTTATGTTTATTCATAGGGTTCCCCTTCCATGTTGTTGTTATTTGATGTAGGAGGATATACATCATCATCATCTTCATTTGTTGTTGGTATTTCCATTTTAGGAGCTGGGAGAGACTCATCAATTAAAACATCAATGCATTCAAAAATCTTCCGAAATTTTTTATTGTAACATTTATATGCTTTACTTCTAGAAGAGTAACCAAGAAATATTCCTTCATCTGCTCTAGGTTCAAAGTTACCAAGTTTTTCATCATTTTTCTTAATAAAACATTTTCTTCCAAAACTCTAAAATGATTTACAGTGGGAAAATTACCATACCAAAGCTCATAAGGAGTTTTATCACTATTTACACGAACATGAGCCTTGTTAACAATATTCACTGTGGTGTGTGTTGCTTCTCCCCAAAAGGTATCGAGAGTTCCAGATTCAACAAGCATAGCACAAGCCATTTTTTGAACTTTTCTATTCATTCTTTCTGCCACACCATTTTGCTGTGGGGTTCCAGCTACAGAAAATTGTCTTTTTATGCCATGTTGTTCACAGAAATCAAAGAATTCATCTGATATATATTCCCCTCCTCGGTCATATCTAAGACATTTGATTTTCAGATCTAATTCATTTTCAACCAGGGCTTTAAAGATCTGAAATTTTTCAAATACCTCATCTTTGTGTTTTAGTAAACCAATCCAACACATTCTAGAGAAGTCATCAATAAAAAGAATAGAGTATTGTTCTCCACGGGGTGAATTTTTCCTCATAGGTCCACACAAGTCAGTATGTATGAGTTCAAGAGGCTTACTTGTTGATCCTTCTTTGGCATTAAATTGTACTCTGGTTTGTTTACCGAATTGGCAAGATTTACATATGGTACTTTCAGGCAGAGTGATGCTAGGAAGATCACGAACCGCCTTGAGTCTGCTAGATTTTATAATTTGAGAGAAACTCAAATGCCCCAATCTTCTGTGCCATAACCAATTTTCTGAATATTTACCCAAGTAACATTTTTCTTTGCACCTTTCAATACATACAGATTTCTTGGTGTTCTAGTTCCCTTTATTACCATTTTTCCTGTTTCAAGTTCACGTACCACACATTCTTTGGAACTAAAGACAAATTCATTTCCTTGATCACACATTTGACTCACACTCAACATATTATTTTTAATCCATCCACATACATAACATTGTTAGCTTTTACTTTTTCTTTTAGATAAACATAACCTTTTCCTTTAATGACAACAGGAGTATCATTTCCAAAGGTGACATTCTTTTCCTTTTCTAGATCATTGTATGAAAGGAGTTTATTTTTATCACCTTTCATGTGTTTTGAACATCCACTATCAATGTACCATTGATTTTCTTCCCCTTCAGAAAATAAATCTATGCCACAGCTTTCAACTTGTAAGTCCTTCTTTCTCCATACCTTGGAATTTGAAGGTATATGTTCTTTTAGCTGAAGTTTGCTCCTGCATTCATATTCTTCATGTCCAAAGTTATTGCAATAAGAACATTCAATTTCATTTTTAAGAAGAGAAAAATTGTTATAAGTATTCTTCTTTATTCCAGTCTCATTTCTTTGCTTTCTTGCTTCTCTAGTCATGATGGTTTTGTATGCAACACATTAAACAACTTTATGACCAAAATTGTGACATGAGAAACATTGTCCATTAAAGAAGAAATTTTTGCAATCATGAAACCTTCCATTTGTGTTTACATGTTGATTGATATTTCTACTATTGTTCTTCCTTTTATTAAAGAAGTCATATTTTACCTATGAAGTTTCTTTGTTCTCTTGCTGAGAGACAGAATGTTGTAGGTTAGCTTTAGCTGCATTTAGATAACTTGGTGCTAAAGACTAAGAGGATTATTTGATACATCCAAGACCTGTCTTTATAATAGGAGAGCGTTGTACCTTGATAATTTCATCTAAGGTTTTAGATCCTTTAGCAAATATAAGATTTACAGTTTTCACTTTCTCAATTTTCTTTCTTAGAATTACTATTTCACATTCTAATTTCTCATTATGTTTCTCCTTTTCTATAAGCTAATTCTTTAGAGAATCTATGGAAATTTTGTTTTCTTCCAAACATATTTTGAGCTGATTTATTTCTTCAAGAAAATAATTTTCTTCTGGTGCATCCATAAAGGTATCTTTAGCCTCACTAGAATCTTTTTCAAAATCCATGAGCAGTCTAACGTCTTGATCATATTCTCCTTCTTCACTATTTGGTATCCCATCACTATCTTCATGAGTGTAATAACTTTTTTTGTTGATAAACCGATTCTTATTTCCTTTTACCACTTCCTTTCATTTTTCATGTTTTTCTTTATGAGGAAACTTAGCAACATAATGACCAACTCTTCCACAAGAAAAACATTTAAAAGGAAGATTACCTCTAAACCTTCCAGTGCCAAGTTGTAGCTTCTTTACAAAATTTATCTCATCTTCTTCTGAAACATACCCTGATCCTTCTTGTTCTTCTGCTTCTTTTCCTTTTGCAATAGCTCTAAAGACAGCTTCTTTGACTTCAGATGGACCTTCTTTTCTCATTTCACAAGCAGTCAGAATGCCATGAATTTGAACAATAGTAAGAGTTTGTAGATCCTTCTTTTCTTCAATAGCAGACACTTTAGATTCAAATTTGAGAGTTAGAGATCTTAAAACCTTTTCTACCAGAGTAGTGTCAGTTATGGTTTCACCCAGATTTCTCATATGATTTACAACATCATTTAGACGTATAAAGAAACTGGCAATGCTTTCCTCATTATGCATCCTGAGATTTTCATATTGAATTCTGAGAGTTTGGAGTTTAGCACTTTTTACCTTGGTATCACCTTCATAGCTTAGAATGATTTTGTCCCATATCTCCTTTGTTGTATTCAACTACATGACTTTGACAAATTATGATTCAGTTAGGCTTCCTAATAATGCATTAACTGCCTTTGCATTGGTTTCATTGTTTTTTCTTATTGCTGCATCTATTGGAACTGATGTTGGATATTGATAACCTCCTTCGACTATAGCACATAAATCTGCTCCAAGAAAATGAAGATAGGATCTTTTCCTTGTCTTCCAGAAGATTAAATTGTTTCCGTTGAAGAGAGGAGGCCTGATGGATGTTGTCCAATCTTGATTTCTCATCTTAGTTGATCTTCCTTCTAGCGATTAAGCTTCTTCAGAAGGACCTGCTCTAATACCAATTGTTGGGAAAAATACTGAGAAGGGGGGGTGAATCAGTATTTAGATCTTACTGAAATATTTTACTTTTTCTTTACTAATTTCCATATGCATATTTTATGATCCCAACTCGCGTATACACGTGCATATACCAAAAGAAACTAGCATATATTGATATAATTTTATTGTTTAGAAACATTTTTCAGTAACAATCTTTAACTCAGTTTATCAGTCATGCATCTGTTAGATAATCAGAAAATATGTGCAGTAACAACATAATAAAACATAACACAAGAGAAACACACATGAACACCAAGATTTAGGGTGGAAACCCAATTTGGGAGAAAACCACCATTGTTGTCATCTCTGTCTTCAATATTTATTATATGGAAAACTGTTTACAATTTTGTATTGATGTAGACTTATATCAGTACCCAGGCATCTACCTGCAGAAGGTTGCAACCTTCTCTCATTTTCCAGCTACTACTGGAAGGGAGCTACAACCCCCTAAACTCGTTTACTAGCCACTACTGGAAGGGAGCTTCAACCCCCTGATCAGACCTCCAGCTTCTACTGGCAGGAAGCTTATATTTCCATACTGAAGGCTTCAACCCTCAAAAACACTACAGACCATGTTTCATTAATTTTCATACTGGATCACACAGCTTCAACACAACCCTTCTCAAAGATCAACTATAATAAACTTCACCCAATACATCAAACCAGATAGTGATATCACTGTAACCAGATCTTCAGAAATAACCAAGACTTTAGAATCAATATGCAAAATCAAACTTAACCCTGAACATTTATCATTTTTAAATGCATACGCTGCTTTTCTTCACTAAACCCGCGTGTATACGCACTTTCCTTAACACCAACCTGAATATAGATCTGAGAATAGAGTTTTTCAGAATATGATCTATCTTAGATCCAAATCTGAGGCTTTTAGTCAGAGATCTTTTCAGAAATGCAGAACCCTTAAATAGTCAGTCATCATTAACCATGTTTACTCACTTATTGATCAAATTTTGACATATTCAACTTAGCAGCATGTATAGTATTCAAGCAACCCATATCTACATGAAGACTTCATTAACAGACAGCAGAAATTCAGCAGGAATAAAAAGATAACCTCTACAATAAGCTTCAGAAAACCCTAACTTCCATATGTGCCTTTTCTGAAGAAAACCAATGTATATACGCGCTTTTACCAAGACGAAATAGCGTATAGATCTATAAATATTAATTCAGCAGAATGTTTTCAGATCTATAGAACTTACCCAGATTTCTTCACTCCACTTCAGCAAACATTTGTGAGGTCTCAGATCTAATCATCTCTTCATGGATCATGCAAGAATATAGTCATCTCAGGTCTAGAGATCTTGATCCATCAATCTATCCATGTGTGCATAATAGATTTAGATCTATCAATTAAAAAAAAAGTTCATCCCATGCAAATATACCTCAGAGAAAGGTATTCAGTAATAGCCCTTACCTATGCACACTCTTGCACTATGATCTTCTTCTCCTTATATAGATTTAGCCTTTACCAATACCATGAGTCAAAACCACACAAATTTTGATGGTATTCTTGGACGGAATCAAATAGATAATACAGTGTGTTGAAAATGCAGCAAGATGATGGATCTTAGTGAAATGAATTCGCCTTCACTAAGTGGGCCCGCAGGCAAATTCTGGCGCAAAGTCTATTTTTAGACTATGTCTATTTTTAGACTATGTCTATTTTTAGACATATGGAGCATGGTCCAGGGGTTGCAGTATGTTATTCTTAGAGTATTGGTCATGTTGGTAAAAATAGATGGACCTCTATTTTTAGACATTTAGGTCGAAGTCTATTTTTAGACTGCCTATCCTAAAAATAGGGAAGTCAAATATTATTTACCCTTAATAATATTTGGACTCTAAACTTCAGTTTACTAACTTCAGTTCGAGCTACAGAAGTGGCTCATGCATCTGAAAGAGGAATTACACTATTCCTAGGGGTTTGGTGAGCTCATGTATGGTTGACTTCAGTTAGGACTTCAGTGGTAGAAGTACAGGTGGAGTTGATGAGACAGTTGGTGGAGTTGTGTTCGGTTTAACTTAGTTGAACTAGTTGAGATTAGTTTAACTAGCTAATCAACTAGTAATGAGTGGAGTGAATTAAATATTATTTAATTCACTAATTATTAACTCATGATTCAACTCAAGAACACATCAGTTCACTACAGTGCATGGACAGTTCAGTGGAGACCAGTGGAAGAGGTAGATGAAAGGGTTGAGATAGCTATCAGTTGTGACATTAAGTGTGCATGAGATTTGCACCACACTTGGAGGCAATTGCCAATGATGATTGTGCTGTCAAGCCAAGGAGATTCGAACCTTGGATCTCTCATTAGACCAGCCTTGATTGCGCAATAGAGGCAGGCAATTAGTGGATGTGTTTTGAACCTGTGACTTGTTCAAAACCAAGCTAGTTTGTGTGTAACTTCATGAGATAGTACTGAGTACTTGTGAGGAGTATTGTATTGAGTTTGTTACATGTTTTCTCCATTATAATATACACAATAGCTGCGGGGTTTTCAGCTATAAGCTTTCCCCATACATACTGTGTTAATGTGTATGATGATTTGATGTGCTATCGCTTGTTTTATTTCCGCATGTGTGATGATCTGAGTGGAAGAGATTATGTGTTGCATATGAATTCGAATTGATATGTGATCAGGATAATCTCGGTGGATAAATATCATTATTCAAAAAATTTATACATGGTATCGGAGCTATCGGAGCAGAGATTGATCATCACAGTGATTACAAACTTATTTCGGTAGACAGAGTCTGCATGCGGGCCAGGTAGCCTCTAGATCCATCCTTTCCTTAGAAAGGTGATACATCCAGTAAATGCCCCTGTAGTCGATCTCTGTGCTAGAAATAATTTGTTATCACAGATCAAGAGCGGTTGAGCTTTGAGTTGGAATTCGAATTTTGCAGCAGTTTTGTTTTCTTTGTGCCGGAGTTGAAAATGTCTTTCAACGGTTTGCGACTCGAATATGCTCTTGAAGGAAGTTCGAATTATGTTGCATGGAAGGATCGCATGGAGGCAGTATTAGAAGATAATGGACTGAAGGAGTTCGTGGATACGGATGTCCAAAAGCCCACTGATCCTGCTGAAGTCGAAGCATGGCAAAAGAAGATGGAGAAATGTCGAAGGATCCTGTTGGAGGGCGTCAAGGATCATATTGTATCCAGCCTGCATGGAAAGGCTTCTCCATTTCTAATGTGGAAAGCTTTGACGGATCTATTCCAGAGTAAGAGCGACCAAAGGAAGCTAGCGCTCAAAGATAAGCTCAGGAACATCAAGATGGAGAAGGGCGACAGTATCGCCAAATACCTCACGAAGTTCACTCAATGCAGAGATGAACTGGGAAGTGTGGGAGTTACTGTCGATGAAGAGGATATGGTCGACCTGGCTCTCCTTGGTCTTCCGAAGGCTTGGCACTCATATCAAGATAGTGTCGATGGTCGGGAGAAGCTGCCGGGATGGGAGCGCCTTTGGGCGGATCTCATGCAGGAGGAGATAAGGAGGACTACTCGAGATGGATCTTCATCAAAGGGAGCTGATGAAGAAAACTGCGCTTTGGTGTCCAAAGCAAAGAAGGGGAAGGGTAAGAAAACCTCTCATTCTGGTGCTAAGGGCAAGAAGCAGGATATGACGAAAGTGAAGTGTTTTCACTGCCATGATCACGAACATTATGCTACAAATTGTCCAAAGAAGAAGAAGAACAAGCAAGTGGGAAGATCTGCAGATGGAGAAGCTTTGGCTTCACAGTTCGAGCTTGACTTTTCACTGATTGCATGCTTGGTTTCAAGTGTGATGGGATCGGTGTGGTTCTTGGACAGCGGTGCGTCATTTCATATGACGGGAGATTGGGAGTTGTTCTCAGATATGGAGAACAAAGATTTGGGTGTGCACATCGAGATGGGCGATGATGGTAGATACAGTGCGACTGGTATCGGTACCGTATCCTTTCAGAGGGAGTCTGGTAAACCCTTTGTATTAAAGGATGTCATGCATGTACCTGGATTGAAGAAGAACCTGATTTTAGTAGCAATGTTGGAGGATAAGGGGTATGATGTGGTCTTCAGTGAAGGAAAAGCCTTCCTGCGCAGTAAGACTACTGGAGAGACCCGGAAGATAGGGGTTCGAACTCAGAACCTTTATCGATTGCAGGTGGATGGCTGTCGAGGAAATAGCATGCAATTACTCACTAATAGACGGAGATGATAGAAACTGGTGTGGCACAGGAGATTGGGCCACCTTCACCATGGAGCTTTGAAGATCCTGCAGCAGATTTCTACTGGGCTTCTGTTGACGGGAAAATTTGTCCGGCCAACAGTAGGGGATCTCCCCAGTAGAAAGTCCCAATTAGACCTTAAACTTTTTGGAGTAGGGATCCCATCCGGGGTGTGGGTCCGGCTACCGCTTAAGACGCTTTCCCTTCTGTCTCAAATAACCTGATTGAACCTGCGGTCACACACTCATTCACATGATACAGAATACATGACTGACGCATTAAACACGAATAAAACACTAGTGTAGCTAGGAAATAAATAAAGCATGTGCGCCTAAGGAGATGTTGTTAGCAACACATCTTTGGGGTACTACTTGTAAGGTAGTCTGACCACAACAGAAATAGTTCTTTATGGCGAGATGTCCCTTTACTTTCTGAAGGATAAAATGAAATGCTAACAAAATAGTTCATTAACATTCATTAATAGAGCAAATGGTAAACTGGACATCATCAATACAAACACAGATAGCTATGATGCATAAACGATGCTTTAAAAGCGACTTCATTGTCAAGAATGTTTGCAAGCCCATATGAAAATACATAGTGTTCATAAGTAAAACACATCATCAAACAAAGGGTTGTAACAAGTATACGTATTCACATGTGTAAGAGTATAATCTTTAATACAATACCTTTGTGTCTTTCAGGTTTTCAGAAGAAAAATGTATATAGGTTCCCGAATGACATTTACATAGGCAAAGCTTTCCTGCTAACACAGAATTTTGATTTCGGCTCCAATAGTTGGGTTTCATCGACCGAGTATTTTAAAACACGACGAGTCGTTGTTGCGACCTGCGACCTAGTCGCTGGGTCGCTGGGTCGCGCCGTCGGGCATTTACCAAGGGGTGTGACTTTGTGACCTGGCGACCTTGGCAACTTGCGACCCGGGGCAATGTGCGACCTGCGACTTCAATGAATATGCGATCCACGAACTCGGAAAATATGCGACCTAGGCAGATGCGCGACCTTGCGACCTCCCTGGATTTGCGACTTGCGACCTCGACAGATGTTGCGACCTGCGACCTCGGCAGATGTTGCGACCTGCGACCTTGGGCAGTCGTGCGACCTCGCGACCTCCTTGTATTTGCAACCTCGCGACCTCGTTGAATTTGCAACCTGCGACCTTGGTAAACTTGTGACCTGCGACCTCAGCAGATTTGTGACCTGCGACCTTGGGCAGATCAGTGAATTCCTTGGAGTTTTGCCAGCATCTACTTGTTTTGAAAATGGTCTCCTTGTTTGCTGGGGAAAACCTTGGCTCTTATGTGCAAACAGAGAGGTTCTTCCTGCAATAAAATAACCCAGGTTACATGTATTCATGATTTGAATAATAATAATAATGGGGCAACATTAATTAATTGCACAAACAAAAACGATGACTTTAGACCCCTGTGTGGTCAGGTATGGTGCCGCAGCGTGGCCTTCACTAAGCTCTGAGTGTTTGCAGTGGAAACTATTGATAAGACCCTAGCAGCGGCTGGTTGCAATGAGCTAGGGGTCGCGCTCTTCATTGCTGCACAGAGTGCGAATTGGTGATTCATCTTCCCTTGGGGATGATTTCCATGTGCTTAAACAAAGTCGTTGTGATGGTCTTTCATGCAACATCACACCATAATGTTTCCTCTTCCAGTAACCTGTTTCGAACAACAACGACTCTTTTCACCTTTTACCGCATGCAGCAGCATGCATGTTCTCTTAATATGTCAGGTTTGTTATTTTCACTACGTTTTGTTTGATGCTATACGCGACGCACAGTCAATTTTGAAAGTGGGATCATGCCTATTGATCGCGCTGGCCTTTCTTTATGACATGTGTTAAAGGATGCACGACATAGCCATCAACATTTCTCTCTTCACGTTGAACAGATGTATACGGTGTCTAAATCCTTTTGGAGTGCGCATCCTTTTCAGGGCAACGATAGAATATGTTTGCATCTTGTTTAGTTTCAGATTAGGAAACAATCTCCAGCACAGCTTCTTTCCTCGCTAAAAAATATTCGGTAACATTCCATGCAGAACCTCTAATAGCTTCATACAATTGGAAAGAATCTTAAGCATCACAATTACTATTTGTGCATGGCCGCATGCATTGGGTAGCCTTCATGTGATACGGCATGAGGAGTAGGAAATCACGCTAACATGAACAAAAATCAGCAGCTTGACAGGAAACGAGACACGTGGGAGATCATTCTGGGGTCGATTATAGTGCATGCATTTGTGTCTCCCGATGGGGTCGCAGGTCGGAGAATTCCTTAGGTCGCAGCTTCTCATGGGCAGCTCATTCTGCGACCCTGCGACTTGGAAAACATGCGACCCTGGGTCGCTGGGTCGCGAAATTGGCTGAGTCGCAGCCTTAGGCAGTGTTTGATCTGTGCGACCCTGTAACCTACACAAACATGTGACTTGCGACCAGGGGTTGATGGGGTCGCTGGGTCGCACAACCGGCTGAGTCGCAGCCTTGGGCGATGCCCTATCTCTGCGACCTGGCGACCTAACAATATCGCGACCTTTTCCATCAACGTTGTAACTCTGCACCATCAATAACGTATGCAATGGACCATCGTGCCTTGTGCAACTCTGGTTTGTTGGATTATCGACGCGCCATCATTATTTCAACATTGCCGCTTTTCATCAATGAAGATTCTTCTTTTGACATCTATCTGGTCAGGCTTGCCACAGTCCTGGTCTACTTATGTTAATCTCCACCGATTTGCATCCCCCAGACCCTTAAGTTCCCTCATCACTCTGATAACTTGGATTCACAATCGATGAGTCGGATGGTGAAGGCGCAGGTCCTCCAACTAATGTTAGACTTCGAGAAATATCAATGTCGATAATATTCTGCAATAGTACGTGCATATACTCCTCCTATCGCTCACCAGACTGCAGCACGCAACTATGCAGGACCTGTGACTGCCAATTCCGTTCCATTTTCAGACTTCAAACATGACTACCATATACATTGTCTCCAGGCATTGTGACTCGTGATTTTGAACGCAGAATAACCATGCATTCGTGAAGTTTCGGTTGAGTTTGTTCAACGCGTCTTTCCCATCGTTCCCCTTTTCTTGAATATCTTAATGCCGAGGAGGAGACTTCATTCTGAATGACAGAAACCGTTGGGCGTTATGGCAACAGCTAGCCTTATGTGTTGGCATACAGATAATATGGTGGAAAAAACACGATTTCTTCATGCTTAGTGACTTACCATTTTAAGTCATGACTGTAAATGATGTTCTTACTTTTAACCACAACTCTGTTCCAGGTTTGGCTCCACGTAAGTTACATATGGCTATATGTATATACGTGCACATGTTGTTATAGGTTGTTTGTTGACAGTGTAACTCCATGCATGTTTCCCTCAATTCCCTTTACGCCTGTTTTGTTGGTGTATTAGCGTAATTGGTTTGTCAATCATACCTTTTTTGACCGATAATGCAATGGTAATTGAGTCGATTCTAGTCATTTTGAGATCGCAATAATCGCCCAGAAGGACCAGATGATTTAAGTTGACATCAAAGTGACATTTTGGTTCTCCCACTTCAGTCTTCATAGGTCTCATTTGAAATTCAATTTTGATGTAACTATTAGGGCTTTGTGATGGCTTGTATATACCAGGGCAAAAGGTAAGCGACAAGCTTTGTGGTGCTGTTGTCTATAGAGCATATAAAATGTGGCAGGATCTTTGCGCAATTTTCATAACTGTTCGACCATAATTTGAGCATTGAGCGATGCGAGCCATTGATGAGCAGCGAAGTATGAAATTGAAAAAGAGAATGCCTTATGAGCAACAACCTCACTTCGTTGTCTTTGGATGTTTGAACCTTTCTTTTTGCCAGCAAAGAACACCATCCCATATAATAATTATCCTGGATCTGATAGTAATTTCTTCACCGTAGTACCAGCCATACACTGATTTTCGCGATTTAACGTAAATTTCATCGCTTGCGAATCATTATATATCCATTCCGGCGTAAACACCCTACGACGTAAAAAACATTAGAGCCAATCAGCTAAATTTTACGACCCGTACAGCGATGCCCGTGGGTGCAACGCCATCTTTCAAGCGTGGATTGTTGCCAAGTGGATTAAGGCAGCAGCATCAAAATATTGTCAAAACTCATTTATAATTATCCTATGGTTTTGAAACCATATATCTTTATCCTTTTCGCGCCTCAAACATAACGTTGGACCGCTTATTTTATATGTTTTGGAAACTTCATTGTTTTGCGTTTTGGTATTTATATATACAACACCACCTTGCGCCCTTCATAATGTTATCATTGAGTTTTGCTCCAAGATCACTTATGGTTTTAAAACCATGTGCTTCCGAGCCTTGGTTTAATTGTACTAAACCATAACTTTGGTCCACACATGGGCGCCTGCCTTGTAGCTTGGGGTCTGACAACAACTTGCTTCTCAAAGGTACATTTAGATATTTGAAATTGCGCCAACACTATTAATGCACCCATTTCCTAAACAATCATCTCTACCTCTGTACTTCGATGGATGAGGCGGTACTGAAAGGAGAAAATTCAAATTGAATCACGAAATTGACAGTGATGACCTCTTTGATGCTTATCAAGACGCATTTCAAACTCGTGAACCATTTTATTCAACTACAGAAGATAGAAGAAACCCCTTTTGCTGCGTCATTGTCTTGCCAACATCAAAATGTGCGTTCTTGAGATGGCACCTCCGTTAATGATGCGAGAAACCCTTATCTTTTAATATCAACGATGTTATCAATAAGATTTTCCTGGTGCCCAGTGCCTCCTTGTTTCTTTGAGGTAATGAACACACGACACATCATCATCCCTCTGAAAATGTTAACTTGCTCTTTCACCACACTTGTGGGTGCATCCTTGTCATTTAGCTTAATCTTATTCCCTCAGTGCCATGACAATCATTGATGAGTTTATTTTTCGGGGATTGACCTGCATAAACACATCGCATTAATTATTTCATATTTATTCTTCGCGAAAGGTGTCCCTAGATAAAACATATGAGACCAATGAGCATAAGAGAGGTATTCAAACAACTTGCTTAATGACCCATGGCGAGGGAGCTATTAATGATCAATACAAGATAGGTTTCTATTCAAACATATGCATGTCAATCTTATTACATACGGCGTGACTGCAACAAGAGTGTTCGGGTGCACGCTGGATGATCCTCCCCACATATGGCGTGATTGCAATAAGGACATCTGATCATGATGGCGAGACAACTCATGAGGGGTTGGGGATAGGTCACTGGGATGTAGTCGATTGCAGATCAGGTTAAAGACTCCAACGCCTAAGCGAGCAGAGGGGGAACCCGAAATTTTAAATATACCCAAAATTTTGGGTGGTGTTGTAGCGGCTACAACAAATGGCGAACCACTAGTAGAATCTAGCATCTCTATCAATATCACCACAATATTCTGAGTCTGGATAATGATGCAAGGGAATATTGAACTAGTTCCGTGGGTACCCTTTGTATTACTTTGGCCCTTTACAGGTATGCCTAATCCTTGTGCCTCAACTAAGTCCCGTTAATCAGAAACACATCAAAGAGAAAGCTCACAGATGTCGGTAGCTTGATGATGATGTGAAGAGCAAGGCACTGGGTTTATTATTCTCAGGATTTTTAAAGTAAGCTTCTGGTGTTGCTCCGCTGCCAGCAGGCCTGGACAGTACCTCGGCGGAGTCACTTCAAGAAATCACAGACGTTGCTCCGCTACCAGCGAGCCTGGTCAGTACCCCGACGGAGTCGTTGCATTACCTCTCTGCGCAGGAAGCCTTTCTCGATCCTTTACCCTTATTTGTTTCATGTGCTTGCAGCACTTATTTTCATGTGCTCGTGGCACTTATTTTTCATGGGCGGATGAGGGATCCCAACTTATTTTACGAGCAAGAGAGGTTGTTTCTTGTTTTATAGAAACTAAAAGATATCCTGATTTGGGTTTGCCCTTGTGCCAAACCTTCACATCCCATTTACCACAATAGGCGACGTGCGCAAAACAAATCATTAAAACGTCCAAGACTATGTTGGGTCCAAGGCTTAGGCTTACGGGTATGGGCCATTTCAAACTCATAATGTCTCCTACAAGCAACCGGCTCGTATCTCCCTGGCTAAATGAGTTTAGACTCATAGGCATCTTGTTGAGAATGCGACTTTGATGGCTGGTCCTAAGAGAAAGCTGCCTCTTGAGATAGCCACCACAACCTTACGCAAAAACAATGGGGTTACTGCTTCAGCAATCAGAGAAAAACAAGACTGCAAGGTGATAGGGTTACAATGAGGGCTTATGCAGCGGTAGGCGACATGACAGAAACGATGTGAGGAAGAAAGAGTACGACGCAATGAAATAGGCGAGGCTTAAGATGCAATGCAATGCCATGTGTGAGAACGATCAACCAGTTGTAGGTGGCAAAGAGGCATAATACAAGCAATGATTATTTATGCAGCAACAAGCAACTGAAAAGGAAATGAAAGAAAATACTTGTAACATGATGTTGACTAAGATATTAATCGTAAACAACAACAACAAACACACTTTTAAATCATGAAGAAAAATTTGGCAAGTAAACCTAATTAAAACTTTGAACTAACAAATTTTATTAATTGGTCCTAGCTAGCCTACATCTAAACTCTAGTTTAACCAATGATGCGGTCGGGTTATGTAAAATCATTTTTTCAGTGCAGCCACCGCATTAATTTGCATCCCGCAACGACAAAAATGATCAAGATCAGAGCCAGTATCCAAAAAAGTGCAGTAGCAACAAAATTTACCTGAGGAGCAGGTGCAATGGCACGAAGATCATAGATACCTACCAAAGAACATGCCAGAATAGGTTGTGCAGGCTGAATCCCACTTTCATATTGATACATAGCAATATGTTCTTGAAACTCAACATTTATAAACAACCCATCATCATTCATGCACAATCCTAGGTCTGACGGGAGGGGTTTAAGATGTTTCCTGTTTGTAGGCGCATCAACCGAATAGGTTTGGTCGAGTTGACCGGCAATCTCATCATGGTGTTGAGGACCATCAGTTTTATGGAATGGAAACAATAAGCAAGTGCCTGGCGAATTATAGATGCATGCGCATCCGAGTGTAGAAGGCCTAGTTTTGAAAATCCTAGTCTGGGGTTGCTCCTGGGTTTGGTCGAGGGTATGGGGATCTAAATCCACATTAAGTGGAGCCTGAAAATTCTCACCGCCTTGAACAAACTCCGGACCTTTGATCGGAGCGCTTCCCAACTTTGATGGTTGGGCGAGGTTAACAGGCAAATGGATGTGATCATGCATTATGGTGGGTTGCAAAATGTCAGTGGGCTTTGTATCAATTTGGTCCAATGTTTGCGCACTGACAGATTGATAATCCAGAATGTCGGATTCTCCAAATTTTCCAGGATGGGGTGAATTCGACGCGTTTATGCTGGAAGGAGCATGGTACTGGGGATTTGTCATTTCAAAAACGTTCGGCGGAAGCTGACACGTTTCGATTTTCTGGTGGGTACTTGAATCTTCCCAAAGCGGATCATCGAATTCATGTGTCTTCGTATGGTCAGCAAAGAGATTTGAGTGATGGTCGTCAGCGGTACGATTGAATATGTTTTCAGATAAGAAGTGATCGCTGCAACCATCGGTTTGGTCAAGTTCGGTACCTAGCAAGTTAGGCTCCCTGGGGTTTACCAACTGGGATGGATCGATAACGGGGACATCTTGAAATTGTTCAAACGGGGAATCGCTCCTATGGTTGTCTAAAGATCCCAAGTGAGAAAAATCAGATTTAAAAGATTCATCGATTTTGGACTGTAATTGAGAAACACCATCTGCGTGTTTATGATTGTTGCCAATACCAGTATAAGGAAATTTTGAATGTCTCGAAGAAATTACTGGTGTGGCGGGATCGAGAAACAAACTAGGAAATAATGAACGAAAAGATTGAATCGCAGGGGTGTTAACCACACGAGGCTTTTCAACACGCACATCCGTGTCGTTCAGAGGACACAATGATTTGACAGGCCTTGTAAGGGAATAAACTTTATGCGGGGTAGGAGTCGATTCATAATACGTATGTGAACCAGATTCATAATCCGAATCTGAACCAGATTCATAATCTGAATGTGAACCAGATTCATCATCCGAATCTGGACCAGATGCATAATCCAAATATGAACCAGATTCATAATCCGAATCTGAACCAGATTCATAATCCGAATGTGAACTAGATTCATCATCCGAATGTGAACCAAATTTCGGACTAAGTCCAGGGAGGCATCGAGTGGGCTCGGGGTAGGTTTCATGAGCCACAAGAGATAATGAGCCACTGAGGTGTTCAGATTCGACATGGTACGTGAAAGACTCAAGGTCAGAACAGCCATTGACTCGCGGGTTGGCATAGGGGACACTAGGCTCAAGTCGGGTTGCTAATTGAAATGGTTCAAGGGAAATGAGAATCGCATACGCGAACTATTCTCTTAGCAACCTCCAATCGACATCCTTTTCAGGGAACTCAAAACAATAATGAATGAATCGGATAGAGAAAATATCTAAAGATTCCTGAGGTTCCATTCTGATGTCATTTATCTTTAGTAAAACGTTATGAAAATCATACATGTGAAAAGCTTGTTGTAATTCACTGGTGAGTTGTTCAAATGAATGGATGGAAAATTCCGGCAAAGTGCAGCACCATTTCTTAGCGCGACCTTCGAGAGTGAGGAAGAAAAGCAAACACAACAAACCCTCATCGTCAATTTCATAGCACTCACCAAAGTCACAAAAATATGAACAGTGTTGGGCTCTGGACACCCCATTTTCACCATCAAATTTTAACTGGGACAAGTGATACATAAGTTTATCGGGGATGAAGTATCCAGGTTCATAAAACTCCGACAAACATCTCGGGAGAATGATTTGGGAACGAGCCATTACAGATATGAGATTAATTGCAAGCTCTAAGGGCTCAGCTTGTCATCTGCCCCCCCCTTTTTCGTTAAACATCTGGTCGGAGGTTCGGCCCTCCTTCTAGCACCAAATCTGTTGACGGGAAAATTTGTCCGGCCAACAGTAGGGGATCTCCCAGGTAGAAAGTCCCAATTAGACCTTAAACCGTTTGGAGTAGGGATCTCGTCCGGGGTGTGGGTCCGGCTACCGCTTAAGACGCTTTCCCTTCTGTCTCAAAGAACCTGATTGAACCTGCGGTCACACACTCATTCACATGATACAGAATACATGACTGACACATTAAACACGAATAAAACACTAGTGTAGCTAGGCAATAAATAAAGCATGTGTGCCTAAGGAGATGTTGTTAGCAACACGTCTTTGGGGTACTGCTTGTAAGGTAGTCTGACCACAACAGAAATAGTTCTTTATGGCGAGATGTCCCTTTACTTTCTGAAGGATAAAATGAAATGCTAACAAAATAGTTCATTAACATTCATTAATAGAGCAAATGGTAAACTGAACATCATCAATACAAACACAGATAGCTATGATGCATAAACGATGCTTTAAAAAGGCAGCTTCATTAATCAAAAGATGTTTTTAAACTGTATGAGGAAATACACTTAGTGTTCACGCAGTAAAACACATCATCCAAACAAAGGGGTTGTAACAAGTATCTGTATTCACATGTATAAGAGTATAATCTTTTAATACAATGCACTGTAGCTCTTGAGTTTCCAAAAAGAAAAGCCCTTATACAAGTTCTCGAATGAAGCATTTATAGGGAAAAGCTTGCCCTTTGGGGTCCCTGACTTTTCAGCTTCCCGACGGTTGGGTTTCCTTGCGACCCAGTATTTTCTGTGACCTGCGACCTGAGTCGTTGTTGCGACCTGCAACCTAGTCGCTGGGTCGCTGGGTCGCGCCGTCGGGCATTTACCAAGGGGTGCGACTTTGCGACCTGGCGACCTCGGCAACTTGCGACCCGGGGCAATGTGCGACCTACGATTTCAATGAATATGTGATCTGCGAACTCGGAAAATATGCGACCTAGGCAGATGCACGACCTTGCGACCTCCCTGGATTTGCGACTTGCGACCTCGACAGATGTTGTGACCTGCGACCTCGGCAGATGTTGCGACCTGCAACCTTGGGCAGTCGTGCGACCTCGCGACCTCCTTGTATTTGCAACCTCGCGACCTCGTTGAATTTGCGACCTGCGACCTTGGTAAACTTGCGACCTGTGACCTCAGCAAATTTGCGACCTGCGACCTTGGGCAGATCAGTGAGTTCCTTGGAGTTTCGCCAGCATCTACTTGTTTTGAAAATGGTCTCCTTGTTTGCTGGGGAAAACCTTGGCTCTTATGTGCAAACAGAGAGGTTCTTCCTACAATAAAATAACCCAGGTTACATGTCTTCATGATTTGAATAATAATAATAATGGGGAAACATTAATTAATTGCACAAACAAAAACGATGACTTTAGACCCCTGTGTGGTCAGGTATGGTGCCGCAGCGTGGCCTTCACTAAGCTCTGAGTGTTTGCAGTGGAAACTATTGATAAGACCCTAGCAGCGGCTGGTTGCAATGAGCTAGGGGTCGTGCTCTTCATTGCTGCACAGAGTGCGAATTGGTGATTCATCTTCCCTTGGGGATGATTTCCATGTGCTTAAACAAAGTCGTTGTGATGGTCTTTCATGCAACATCGCACTAGAATGTTTCCTATTCCAGTAACCTGTTTCGAACAACAACGATTATTTTCACCTTTTACCGCATGCAGCAGCATGCATGTTCTCTTAATATGTCAGGTTTGTTATTTTCACTACGTTTTGTTCGATCCTATACGCGACGCACAGTCAATTTTGAAAGTGGGATCATGCTTATTGATTGCGCTGGCCTTTATTTATGACATGTTTTAAAGGATGCACGACATAGCCATCAACGTTTCTCTCTTCACGTCGAACAGATGTATACGGTGTCTAAATCCTTTTGGAGTGCACATCCTTTTTAGGGCAACGATAGAATATGTTTGCATCTTGTTTAGTTTCAAATTAGGAAACAATCTCCAGCACAGCTTCTTTCCTCGCTAAAAAATATTCGGTAACATTCCATGCGAAACCTCTGATAACCGCATACAATTGGAAAGAATCCGCAGCATCACAATTACTATTCGTGCATGGCCGCATGCATTGGGTAGCCTGCATGTGATATGGCATGAGGAGTAGGAAATCAGGCTAACATGAACAAAAATCAGCAGCTTGACGGGAAACGAGACACGTGGGAGATCATTCTGGGGTTGATTATAGTGCATGCATTTATGTCTCCCGATGGGGTCGCAGGTCGGAGAATTCCTTGGGTCACAGCTTCTCATGGGCAGCTCATTCTGCGACTCTGCGACTTGGAAAACATGCGACCCTGGGTCGCTGGGTCACGAAATTGGCTGAGTCGCAGCCTTAGGCAGTGTTTGATCTGTGTGACCCTGCGACCTACACAAACATGCGACTTGCGACCAGGGGTTGATGGGGTCGCTGGGTCGCACAACCGGCTGAGTCACAGCCTTGGGTGATGCCCTATCTCTGCGACCTGGCGACCTAACAATATCGCGACCTTCTCCATTGACGCTGTAACTCTGCACCATCAATAACGTATGCAATGGACCGTTGTGCCTTGTGCAACTCTAGTTTGTTGGACTGTCGACGCGCCATCATTATTTCAACGTTGCCGCTTTTCATCAATGAAGATTCTTCTTTCGACATCTATCTGGTCAGGCTTGCCACAGTCCTGGTCTGCTTATGTTAATCTCCACTGATTTGCATCCCCCAGACCCTTAAGTTCCCTCATCACTCTGATAACTTGGGTTCACAGTCGATGAGTCGGATGGTGAAGGCGCAGGTCCTCCAACTAATGTTAGACTTCAAGAAATATCAATGTCGATAATATTCTGCAATAGTACGTGCATATACTCCTCCTATCGCTCACCAGACTGCAGCACGCAACTATGCAGGACCTGTGACTGCCAATTCCGTTCCATTTTCAGACATCAAACGTGACTACCATATACATTGTCTCCAGGCGTTGTGACTCGTGATTTTGAACGCAGAATAACCATGCATTCGTGAAGTTTCGGTTGAGTTTGTTCAACGAGTCTTTCCCATCGTTCCCCTTTTCTTGAATATCTTAATGCCGAGGAGGAGACTTCATTCTGAATGAAAGAAACCGCTGGGCGTTATGGCAACAGCTAGCCTTACGTGTTGGCATACAGATAATATGGTGGAAAAAACACGATTTCTTCCAGCAAAAACCGTAACCTTGCACCTTTTAAAATCACGGCTTTAGATAGTCAATTCTAACAACGCCTTTATAGCTATGTTACGATTTTGGCTCCACGTAAATTTGGCCGCTATATGTATATGCCGCGCATGTTGTTATGGATTGAACACCTGGCACCGAACGTGTGGCTCCATGCAATGTGTTATATGGTTCCGCTCGCCCCTCACATGGTTTTGAAACCGTGTGTTTCAACGTAATTGGTTTGTCCGTCAACCTTGCCCTCTTTTGACCACAAATGTCACAATGCCGTGGTGGTTCAGTTATGATGTTTGAGAGATCCTTATTAACGCTTAGAAGGGTGGATAGTTTCTAATTGACACATCAAAAGTGACATTTTTGGATTCTCCACTTCCAAGTCTTCATAGCAGTGGGGTTTTTTGCATTCAATTTTGGTCTGCAACTATTAGGAGGCTTTGTGATGAACTGTCATGTACAGGGCAAAGGTAAGAGCAGCAAGCCTGTGGTGCAACTGTCTATGAGGCATATAGCTTGTGTAGCAGATGCTGCAATTTTCATGGCACTAACTGCAGCTGTAGACCTGAGCATTGAAGCGTGCGGGCCGTTCAGTAGGCAGCCAAGGAGGGGTATTCGAAATTTAAAAGAGAATGCCTTAACAAACCACTTAAAGCCTCCACTTCGTTGTCTTTTAGATACTGAACCTTTTCTGCAAACAGAACACCATATAATAATTATCCTGGATCACGTATTGTAATAGTAATTTCTTCACCATGGTCTGTCTATACACTAGCAATTTTTCCAGTTGCTGCTCAATTTTCATTACTGGCCGAATCATTATATATCCATTTCGACGTTGAAAACCTCAGCATGAAAACATTAGAGCCAATCAAAATAATTTACGACCCATGCAACGTGCCCATGCGATTCTGTGCCATCTTTCAAACGTAAGGTTGACCGCCCACATGGATTAAAACTTGTAGCATCAAAATGTGTGCGCTCATTTATAATTATCCTATGGTTTTGAAACCATATATCTTTATCCTTTTCGCGCCTCAAACATAGCGTTGGACTGCTTATTTTATATGTTTTGGAAACTTCATTGTTTTTCGTTTTGGTATTTATATATACAACACCACCTTGCACCCTTCATAATGTTATCATTGAGTTTTGCTCCAAGATCACTTATGGTTTTAAAACCATGTGCTTCCGAGCCTTGGTTTAATTGTACTAAATCATAACTTTGGTCCACACATGGGCGCCTGCCTTGTAGCTTGGGGTCTGACAACAACTTGCTTCTCAAAGGTACATTTAGATATTTGAAATTGCACCAACACTATTAATGCACCCATTTCCTGAACAATCATCTCTATCTCTGTACTTCGATGGATGAGGCGGTACTGAAAGGAGCAAATTCAAATTGAATCACGAAATTGACAGTGATGACCTCTTTGATGCTTATCAAGACGCATTTCAAACTCGTGAACCATTTTATTCAACTACGGAAGATAGAAGAAACCCCTTTTGCTGCGTCATTGTCTTGCCAACATCAAAATGTGCGTTCTTGAGATGGCACCTCCGTTAATGACGCGAGAAACCCTTATCTTTTAATATCAACGGTGTTATCAATAAGATTTTCCTGGTGCCCAGTGCCTCCTTGTTTCTTTGAGGGAATGAACACACGACACATCATCATCCCTCTGAAAATGTTAACTTGCTCTTTCACCACACTTGTGGGTGCATCCTTGTCATTGAGCTTAATCTTATTCCCTCAGTGCCATGACAATCATTGATGAGTTTATTTGTTGGGGATTGACCTGCATAAACACATCACATTAATTAGTTCATAGTTATTCTTCGCGAAAGGTGTCCCTAGATAAAACATATGAGACCAATGAGCATAAGAGAGGTATTCAAACAAATTGCTTAATGACCCATGGCGAGGGAGCTATTAATGATCGATACAAGACAGGTTTCTATTCAAACATATGCATTTCAATCTTATTACATACGGCGTGACTGCGACAAGAGTGTTCGGGTGCACGCTGGATGATCCTCCCCACATATGGCGTGATTGCAATAAGGACATCTGATCATGATGGCGAGACAAGTCATGAGGGGTTGGGAATAGGTCACTGGGATGTAGTCGATTGCAGATCAGGTTAAAGACTCCAACGCCTAAGCGAGCAGAGGGGGAACCCGAAATTTTAAATATACCAAAAATTTTGGGTGGTGTTGTAGCGGCTACAACAGCTTCCTAAGGGCACCCTTGCGTAGTCAGATCAGTGCAAGGGGTGTACTTTAGGGAAGTATGTGAAAGCCACCTTTCACGAGAAGGATAGTCATGCCACGACGATCCTTGAGAGAGTTCACACAGATGTGTGTGGTCCTTTCTCAGTTGCTTCGACAGCAAAGCACAAGTATTATGTGATCTTTGTTGATGATTTCTCTCGAAAGTGCTGGATCTTCTTCATGCAGAAGAAGAGCGATACATTCGCGAAGTTCTGTGAGTTTAAAGCACTGGTCGAGAAGGAGTCGAGGAAGAAGGTGATTTCTCTAAGGAGTGATAACGGTGGTGAATTCATCTCGGCTGAATTCAAGGAGTTCTGCAGCGCAGAAGGGATTCAGAGAGAGCTCATTGCACCCCATAACCCACAGCAGAACGGGGTGGCTGAGCGGAAGAACAGAACGATCGTGGGTGCTGCACGGGCGATGTTGCATGATCAAGGCCTACCCCTTCACTTGTGGGCTGAGGCATGCAATACAGCAGTGTATGTGCAGAACCGTTGTCCTCACAAGGTTCTTGGCATGAGTACACTGGAGGAGGCTTATTCTGGTAAGAGACCTGACATTTCTCATTTGAGAATTTTTGGTTCACCTGTCTACATGCATGTGACGAAGGATGCCAGAAAGAATCTGGATCCGACCGCTGAGGTTGGAATATTTGTGGGGTACACTGATACACCTCACAACTATCGGGTGTATTTGTCAGACAGTCGCAAGACTGTTGTGCGACGGGATATAAAATTTCAGGAGGAGAAAGCCATGCAGTGTTCGCTTGAGAGGAAGCTACACTTGCATGCAGATGAGGAGCTATTAGTTCCTAAGGAGGAGCTTCCGGATGTGGATCAGCCACAAGAGGAGGTTCAGGAGGTGGAAGAAACCACCCAGGCAGCGCCAACCATCAGAGGACGCATGCGCACTACAGAAGCTGAGCGACTGGCTCGGGATGCAGAGAAGGTTGTGGGACCACCTACAGCACAGCGCAGACAGAGACAGTCACCGGATCGGTACACTGGATACATGGCTCTTATGAGTCAATGTGTTGTGACAGAGCCATCCTCTTTTGAGGAAGCTGTGGAGGAACCCGCATGGGTTGATGCCATGATCGAAGAGTATGATTCGATCATCAGGAACAGTGCATGGGAGATTGTCCCAAGACCGGTTGGGAAATCAGTTGTAGGTTCGCGATGGATCTACAAGGTGAAGCAGGCGGCTGACGGGGGTGTGGAGAAGTACAAGGCGAGATTTGTCGCCCGTGGCTTCTCACAGATCGAGGGGATTGACTATGAGGAGACTTTTGCACCTGTCGCAAGGTACTCTTCCATACGGACGATCCTTGCTCTCTCGGCGCAGATGGGGTGGCACATTCATCAGATGGATGTGAAGACTGCGTTCCTCAATGGAGTTATTGAGGAAGAGGTGTACATAGAGCAGCCTGAAGGTTTTGAGATCTTCAGCAGTGAGTCGCATGTGTGCCGACTCAAGAGAGCACTGTACGGGCTGAAGCAAGCACCTCGTGCATGGTACACTCGCATAGACAGCTACTTCACCGGGCTTGGATTCTCCAAGAGTGAGGCGGATCCTAACCTGTACCAGATTGTGGTGGAGGGGAAGCTGCTGATCATCGTACTATATGTAGATGATCTGATTTTGACTGGCGATGAGCAGTTGATACTTTCATGCAAGGAGGATCTTGCACGAGAGTTTGAGATGAAGGACCTGGGCATCCTTCATTATTTCCTGGGATTGGATATTTGGCAGCGCAGTGGAGGACTGTTTGTTTCTCAGGGCAAGTATGCCCGGGAGATTCTGGAGAGGTTCAACATGCAAGGCTGCAAGCCTGTTGACACTCCTCTTCCTGGTGGTTTGAGGAAGGAGGATGCTACTTTAGCGGAGGTAGTGGATGCCACTGTCTTTCGACAGTTGGTGGGGTCGCTTATGTATCCGGTCAATACACGACCCGATATATGCTATGCTGTTAACCAGCTTTCGCAAGCTATGGTTAAGCCTACCAAGCTCTTTTGGAAGGCAGGCAAGCATGTATTGCGTTATATTAGAGGCACATCGGGATATGGTCTATGGTACAGACAGGAGGATGGAGCAAAGCTTTCTGGCTTCACTGATGCAGATTGGGCAGGGAGCCCAACGGACCGGAAGAGCACATCCGGAGGAGTTTTCAGCATTGGGTCGACAACGATTTCCTGGTACAGCAGGAAGCAGAGATCGATGGCACTCAGTTCAGCAGAGGCCGAGTACATGGCAGCAAGCTTGGCTGCATGCGAGGCTATTTGGATGAGGAAGATCCTCGCAGGATTGTTCAGGTTGCATTTGGAGCCTACAGTGATCTACTGTGATAACCAGAGTTGCATTAAACTCTCGGCTAATCCAGTATTTCATGATAGGTCCAAACACATCGACATCAGGTACCATCATATCAGAGATTGTGTTCAGTGGAGAATCATGATGCTTTCATATGTTCCCACGGAGGATCAGGATGCCGACATCCCGACGAAGGCGCTCACCAGGAGCAAGTTCGAATTCCACAGAGGCAGGATAGGGGTTGCAGATAATCCATATCTTGCTGAGAGGGAGTGTTGAAAATGCAGCAAGATGATGGAGCTTAATGAAATGAAGTCGCCTTCACTAAGTGGGCCCGCAGGCAAATTCTGGCGCAAAGTCTATTTTTAGACTATGTCTATTTTTAGACATATGGAGCATGGTCCAGGGTTTGCAGTATGTTATTCTTGGAGTATTGGTCATGTTGGTAAAAATAGATGGACCTCTATTTTTGGACCTATAGGTCGAAGTCTATTTTTAGACTGCCTATCCTAAAATAGGGAAGTCAAATATTATTTACCCTTAATAATATTTGGACTCTAAACTTCAGTTTACTCTCTTGGAGCACTTCAGTTCGAGCCTTGGAAGTGGCTCATGCATTTGACAGAGGAATTACGCTATTCCTAGGGGTTTGGTGAGCTCATGCATGGTTGACTTCAGTTAGGACTTCAGTGGCAGAAGTTTGGTGGAGTTGATGAGACACTTGGTGGAGTTGTGTTCGGTTTAACTTAGTTGAACTAGTTGAGATTAGTTTAACTAGCTAATCAACTAGTAATGAGTGGAGTGAATTAAATATTATTTAATTCACTAATTAGTAACTCATGATTCAACTCAAGAACACATCAGTTCACTACAGTGCATGGACAGTTTAGTGGAGACCAGTGGAAGAGTTAGATGAAAGGGTGAGTACAGCTATCAGTTGGGACATCAGTTGTGCATGAGATTTGCACCACACTTGGAGGCAATTTCCAATGATGATTGCGCTATCAAGCCAAGGAGATTCGAACCTTGGATCTCTCATTAGGCCAGCAGTGATTGTGCAATAGAGGCAGGCAATTAGTGGATGTGTTTTGAACCTGTGACTTGTTCAAAACCAAGCTAGTTTGTGTGTAACAAATTTCGGTGGATAAATATCATTATTCAACAAATTTCTACACAGTGCTCAGTACTATGGGCTAATACCATGGTAATTCCCCTTGGTATCGTAATTTTAATGTGCAAAAGGAATACACGACTTTGCTTCTTAGTACTCGTGTGTATACACGACTTCTCCTCATAAAAATTGCGTATATACTAATTCTGGATGTATATGTGGGTTGCCTTCATAAAATTTGCGTACACATTGCATCCATACATGTGTTTCCTTCATCAAACCTGCATGACACATAGATTGCTTATCATAGGCAACTCATCAAGTAGGTTTCCATCAAGGACAATTTCATCAAGTAGGTTGCCATCAAGGACAACATATTTCATCATATTGCCAACAATTTTAGCTAATTCTAGAAGAGGTAACTGAATTTTTACCTTCTCCAACTCTTTTGTCAAACTGAAAGGATGAGTTTGTTTAACATTCTTTTCAAGTTCTTCTTCACTATTTCTAGAATTTGCTGCTTTTTTGGGTACATGAACAACTCTCTCCAAAATATTAGTATCAACTGATTTTCTCTGGGAAGGTTCACCCTATTGCATATATGTTCTATTAATTGAATTTAAATGTTGCTTCCCATCATTGACTTGTTTTACAGGGTCCTTTTATTGTGGAGTCGCAATTGGAGGAGGAATAGAATCTTGTTTTTCACCTTCATTATCCTGCACTCTACATCTCTTTCTAGACCTTAAATCATACTATCTATGCAACTCAGCTTGCATGAAATCTATGAATTTCCTACAGTATTCATCCATTTCATCTTGGTTAAAAGATACTTTAGCTTCAGAATATTATCTCTCAAAATATTCCTCTTCATCATCTTCTATTGTGTACATAGCAGATATTTGATCTTCAGCCTCCCTTTCATCATCTTCTGTTAACTCTTAGGTGTTGCTTCTATATACAATGGTGCTTGAACCTGGTCTTGATATTTTATTTCCCTCTGTAAAATTTGCAGGGGATTTCTTCTGAAATCCCCCTCAGTTTTTGTGTACTTGTCTTTGGGAGTTTTTACTTTCCAATTCCATCTTAACTAGCTTATTTGACAAGTTTTTTATCACCTTTGTCATATCTTCAATTCTTTGATCTTTTGATGATTCTTCTTTTGCTTTCCCATTCTCTTGGACTAGCTGCTTCCCTTTCGCCTTTCCAGATGTAGTCATACTAGCTTCAATCTCTAAAGCATATGTTTGTATCTTCTCTATAGTAGGGGATCTCCTTTCTCGAAGCGTGAAACTAAAATCGGATTCAAAAGCCCCGGCAAAAACCACCTTTGCTCCAAAAGGAGGGGGCTTCATTTCTATAGGAAAACTGTTATACAACTTATTGAATCTCTTGATAAAATCTGATATATTCTCATCTGGTTTTCTTTTGATTGCATTGAATTATGTCAGTGAATATCCATGATTTCTTTTTTCCCCCATCTCTGATTGAACCGATTTTCCAGTTCTTCCCATGTATTAATAGAATTATTTTGAAATCCCTAAAACCACTTTCTAACCTCTCCATCAAAAGACTAAACAAAAAGCCTCATTACAACATCAAGATGTTCTACATTCAGATTTTCAGAAAAATTACAAAAATAGGCAAGTGTTGTTCTGCAGTTATTTCATATTCTCCAGTAAAATGTGGAAGTAATTTAAGATACTCTTGAGGCATTTCATTCACTGGTTGAGGAAGGTTAAGTGGAGCATATATGTTCAAAAAAAAGGTTGGTGCTACCATGTTTTCACCTTGATTGATTATTCCTTTGTTAGATGCAGTCGACAGACCTGTTGTGAAAATGAACAGAGGTGGAGGTAAAACTGATATGGGGGTAGGTTGATGGACAATATCAGAGGGACTAGCAACTGGATTTTGTTGAGCTTGAGTAACAGTAAAAGAAACAGACTCAAAGGAGTGTTCTTCCAACTTAGGTTCTTGAAAATAAAGCGGTGCAAAAGGTGAATCTTGTTCCAAGAAAGGAAGTACTTAAGAGATATCTTCAAACAAAGTATTACTAGAAATACTGCCAGGAGCTGACAGTGTAGGACTAGGTGTTGAGGGGGTTTTGGGTTTCTGAACCCTTTTAGGAACCAATCTTTCAGGTTCTAACAAATCAGGGACCTTCTGTTGTGAGGTCTTTTGTGAGCTAGAATTCTAAGAATAACAAACACAACCAAATATTTCCTCCTCACTAAACAACAAAAGGAAATAATGTGAAAAACCCAAGGAAAATAAACTTCATTTCTTCGTCCCCAGCAGCGGCGCCCAAAAATTTTGTATCTTAAGAGACAACTCCTTGGCTATGGAAAGGAATCAATGCTTAAGACATTTTTTTAAAGTGTGTCACAAAGTAATTATATTAGGTGGTCTTCATTCAATCCCTTTGGAAACTAATTCTTTAAAACCCTTAACAACTCGATATAATGAAAGACTCTACAATGCCATTAACTATTGATATTTGAATGGAAAAGAAGAATTGTAGAAGAAACTCAAAATGATATGATATAACACATAATATACCACTCTAAATCTCATAATGAATTTATGGAGAGAGAAGAAACTCAAAATAATTGGTTGTACACATAAAACCTATTACTTTTAAGTTCCAAAGAGATTTTATGAAGGGAGAGTAGTTGGAGTGAAGGAGCACAAATTAAGGTTATTTAACTCTTACTCATAGATGTAATTAAGAGACTGGTTGCTACATTACTTCACTTCATTCAAAGAAGAAGGGATAGAAAATGGCATAGGAAGAATAAATCACCGCCAGTAGTTGCAAGAAACTTGATGCTTCTTTCATTAATTCCTCATAAAAGTGAGCACCATAGTTTTAGTCTTCTAGAGGTCCAAAGCTCGAAACCACTCTTTTGTATTTCTATCTTGCTTAAATAAATCAAAAACAATTTGTAATTGCTAAAACTTATTGAAACTACCTGGACTACCTAAACTGTTAAAAATAATTATTACATTGCAATTGAGGACATCACTATAGCTTCGATCTTAACTTACAAAGAAAACAAATTAAAACTTGAAATATCATTCTTTTTGTTGAATCTGATTTGTTGTTGATGCATCACCCTAAAGTGTTGATGTGTCTCCCTGATAGAATCTCTTCTAGAGTTCACTATTTGTCTTTTCTTCTTGTTGTCATGTATTTTCTTTTTCTGATGCGGTATCTGAACAGTTCTGCAATAACGCCTCTTTACCTAACTTGACCCAGTTGTTGTGCTTCAAACAGTGCCACCATATGCTCCTTTGCCTGACTCTACCTATGCCTTTGTGCTTCAAACCATGTTATCATGTCCCCTTCTTCCTGACTCTGCCTCTTCCGCTCATTCCTGCAACGTTCATTCTTCCATTTATTTACAAAGTGCCACCGCATACAACTCTGTTTTGCACGGGTTTGAGCGTTACCTGAGTCTACTGCCCGCATTCACGTTTCTTCATAAAACCAACGCAATTGGACATAATATTGGACTTTAAATAAATTCAACTTAACCTTTGAATGGTATCACATCTGCCTTTCCATCACATTTCGGCACTTCAGCGTTCATAATATATTCCTTAACACTTTCTTCCTGAACTTGCGACATGCGACAATGGGAATGTGATGTGGAAGAATGGAGGTGGGGCCGATCGCAAATCGCAAAATGGAATATTTGTTATAAGAAATGGGAGGTAAGTGCTAAAGTCACGAAGTGTGATGTGCGATGTGCGAGAGGGATGACTTGGTATGTGGAGCTGGGGACAATCGCAAATCACAAATCTGCATATTTGTAGCAAGAAATGGGAGGTAAGTGTTAAAATTCGCGAAGTGCGAGGTGCGATGGAACCTATGGCCGACACGTGGCTTCTCTTTACAATCTCTGATCAATATAACTTACATTTTTGTGCTATGATCTTCGTCTTCCATCTCTCTGCTTCAATAATGTGCTTTGATCCTGACCGTCAATTTTCCCCTTTAAAATTCTTACAAAACTATTAATTTTTTAAGGGAAAATACGCCAATTCTCTACCTTCGGGAAATCTATACGATTTCTTCGATAATGAACATAGTTTAATTCAACATGCTTGCATACGTTCCTTTAATGAATAAACGATCTTGATTACCAATTTTTCTTTCTCCATGGCATAACCCTCCTGAGCTTATTGAGTATTTTGTAGCACTAGTCTCTCCTGAGCTTGCAAAGAAGCCCAACTTGACCCGCCTTCAAATCTCCGCACATAATGTTAATACACCAACATATAAATCAAAATTATTTTTTGACATACAAATTTTTTTCATTTTCTACCATATATGATTTTTTGGTGTGTTGAGAAATATTTAAAAAAGTAAATGCAAATGAGCCACAATAGGAACAAAGACTATCTTCAGAAGAGAAACAAAAATGGGTCACAAATATATTGGGTTATGACTTTTAAATCGTCTACAAAAAAGGGAAGCTAAATATTGTTGTAGATGCACACTCAAGAAAGGATGAGCATGTGGAAGCATTCCTTTGTGCCATTTATATTATCCAACCAGATTGGATAACCGAAGCAAGGGAGGAATGGAAGAATGACAAAGAAGTATGGACACTCATTCAAAATTTGCAGCAAGATCCCAGTACATTTGATACATTTAGTTGGAAAAATGATTCCCTATGGTAAAAAGATCGCTTATATATTTGTAATAATTCCCAGCTAAAACAAAATATTATTTTGTAATTGCACACCTCTCCCTTAGGAGGACACTCGAGATTTTTAAAAACTTACCACAGGGTGAAGAAAGATTTTTTTTGGGATGGCCTTAAATCTGATATTCAAAATTTTGTGGTGGAATGTTTGGTTTTCCAGCAAAATAAAGTTGATACAATTAAGACCTCGAGTCTGCTACAGCCTTTATCCATTCCAAGTCAACGTTGGGAGGAGGTTTCAATGGATTTTATCACAGGTTTACCTAAGTCTAAAGGAAAGAGTGTCATCATGGTGGTAGTTGATAGACTTACCAAGTATGAACACTTTTGTGCATTATCTCATCCATTTAAAACAAGCACAATTGCTACTGCATTTATGGAAACAATTCAAAAGCTACATGGAAACCCAAATATTATTGTAAGTGATAAAGATCACTTTTTCACTGGAAACTTTTGGACGAATTTTTTTTCTTTTTTGGGTACTCAACTAGCTTATAGCTCATCTTATCATCCTCAATCTGATGGGAAAATTGAGATAGTGAACAAATTTTTGGAAGGATATCTTCGTTGCTTTGTATCTGATAAACAAACACAATGTGTTAATTGGTTACCTCTGGTTGAATCATGGTATAACACTTCATTCCACACTGCAGAAAAAACGACCCCATTTATGGCACTTTATGGATATCATCCACTGTCCATCACATCATATTTAAGAGAAAATTCTAAGGTTCAAGCAGTGAAATATCACATTGAGCATCAACAACAAGTTCTCCAACTCTTAAAGGATAACCTAAATTTGGCATAGAATCGAATGAAACAACAAGCATATTAACATCGTAGCGAGAGAAGTTTTTATGTAGGCGACTAGGTATTTTTACGGCTACAACCATACAAACAAATGTCCCTCAAGCAAGCTAATAAGGATAATAAATTATCGCCAAAGTACTATGTTCCCTACAAGGTGTTGCAAAATATTGGTACTATGGCATAAAAATTGGAGCTTCCTGCATCTTCCCCAGTGTACCCAGTTTTCCATGTTTCATGCTTAAATAAGTTTATAGGTGACAAACTTCCAGTTCAAACAATATTTCCAGAACTTGATGAGGAAGGAAAAATCATATTGGAACCTGAAGCAGTCATAGAAACAATGACTCGACAACTATGAAATCGATCAATTTCAGAGTATCCCATCAAATGAAATAACTTACCCACTGAAGATTACACATGGGAGGATGAGAATTTTATACAAAAGCATCCAAAACTACTCAAGCGTTGTGGACAACACTTTTTTGAAGGAGAGGGGCATGTTAGGGCCCTATATTACTAGTGTAGTCCTTTATTGTTTTTAGTGTAGCCCCCTTAGTGTTATTGTTGTACCCCTGTAGTCCCCATATTGATATTATTGTACCCCATACTAAGCCCACTATTGTTATTGTTGTGCCCTTACATTATTATTGTTAGGTTATCTAGGATTATATTGTGACCACATGGAATCCTATATATAGAAAGGAGGTTTTTTCATTTGAATCATCCAAGAATTTTTCATTTATGTAATGTAAAGGATTTTTCCCCCTCGAAGTGGTTGATTTCTAATTCGTTGATCTCTCTTTTCTTCTATTTTGTGAGTTGGTTTCATAACAGGGGGTGAATCAGTATTTCTTTTCAATTGTTATTTTTTACGAGTTAGATCACTTATATTTAGAACATAAAATGAACAATAAGAATAAATTATTTTATTAATTTCTTCTTCGCAATCAATCAAGTACAATATATATAGGGCTCCAACCCTAAATGAATACATTGATCTTCAATTTTCTAGGATCTAACCTATATTTTCCAAGCACCGACTTGGACAACCAAGGCTCCGACCTTGTCAATTCTGAGGCACCAACATCAAGAACTCCAACCTTGTTTATGTTTGAGGTTGTGACCTAGTTTCTTGAGGACTCTGATCCTCTAGGTCTCCAACCCTATTCTCCAAGGCACCAACCTTGTCTTTTTGAGGCTCCAACCCTTTACTTCATCAAGATATATTTGGTTATAATTCATGGCTCCCAATGTCTACTTCAACAATCCCTGGCAATATTCAGGTACCCCTCACTTAGCCTCCACATCACGTCATCAATGAAAACCGATCTTCACATGAAGGTGTCTCTATTGTCCTTCATGGTACCCAAAAATTTTCTCTAAGGACACTTCATGATGACTAATGCATCATTGTCTCTAAGGATATCCACGATCAATTTCAATAATTTTTCCCAAGAATTATCCAAGACAATGAAGTCTTCTCCAAGAATGCTTCACAAGTCAACAAGCCTTTGCTAGCCTTCATGGGTCAACATGTCTTCACAAGTTTTCACAAGCTAGCATGTCTTCACAAATTCTACATACTAAACTTTTGATGATGATGCTGGAGTTGACTTGATTAAAGCCTTGATGTTGTTGTAGTAATACTCCAAAATATCACTCCTAGAGTAATTTTTGAGGATGTTCAATTCATCACAAGCACTCCACTGTAATCCTTTTCATGCTAAGGAAAGCCATTATTCCTTTGTCATGAATATTAAATATTCCTCACAAATTCTCACGGTGATTTTGAATGATGTCACAATGAGATATTCTAGAAACTTTCAAAACAATGATGAAATAATGTGTTAATGATTCCATTGAGATCAAGACTGACTTCTGGAACTTCTAATGCTTGTCTTAACTCTTCATAAAATCATCAACATTATGCTTTAGAATAATAAATATTTAAAACTTGAGAATCTTGGGATAGATCTTCCACAATGAATGTCCCTTCAGGATCCTTTCCACAGAGATTTTTTCTTATACTCAGAATTTTGAACCTTTTGGGATGCAACAAATTCCTTTACTTATCTCATGTTCAAGGCTACCAAACAGGTCTGAGGTCTTATTGCTACAAATACAAATGAACCAAAGTCTTGAGGCTGCAATTCAAGCTTGACAAGAGTCTTCATGCTGTTATAGAAACTATTCCAAGCTTCACAAGGTTGTCCCTATCTTTGTACGAGGTTGACATAGTTCTTTGCAAAGTAGTATCTCCATAGAAGTATAACCTACCACGTTTGTATATTGCCCAGGTGATTGTTCCAATAATTCTGAACCTCTTTACTGTGAATGTCTCATAGGTTGAGCTACAGGTAAGTGTAGATTCGATGTAAAACCCAACCTCCACAGATAGTAATTTGAGCCTTCTACACACAGGAACGAGTTGTTATCTCCAAATATCATTTTTACAGCAATTTTGAACTCTTTAAATACATCAATACCAAAGTTTGTTGTAATGTTGTTTCCCAACCAATCCACAATGCAATAGAGGTATTCCTCAACATAACCGAACCCTTTTATGAAGCCACTCCATATAATTTCAATTCAGAGCTACTGTAGTGGCTTCCAAAAGGACAGTTCTGACCACAATTCAGTGATCCGATCTAGATAAGGAAAATATACCCAAACAGTGGTCTAAAGAATCCTTCTCGACCTCTGTCTTACTTCTTCATCTTCCTATGATCTTCACCGAAAATTTTGTGCTAGAATGAGGAGTTCGAACTCCTATATATACTGGTTCTCGATTGGAACGAGGGGACGTGACTCTTTGGAGGGAGGCCGGCATGGGTAGGCTAGCACAAGTCAACTCAAGGACCAGATTAATTTTCTCAACTTGTAAAATATATATCTCCAAGCCTATTTGGAGTTTTAGGCAAAGTGATAGCTCATTGGAAAGGAAAAATTATGCTATAAAAGATGGCATAGGAATCAACTTGACAGGCTACCTCTAAGATACTGAAAAATATATTTTTTTGTGACTGGTCATAAATTAGTGCAGAAATAGAGACAGGGTAAATAAGCTTTTCTTGTTAGGCTTCTTCATGATTTGGCTTCTTCATCATAAGATCATCATGTCACTATGTAGGACATGCATGTCATCATTATAGTATCCATCATTCGTGTTATCATGAAGGTATAGCATCATGTATTCAATAAAGCGTATGTCTTCCAACCTTCACCAAGTGCAGCATCATGAGGAGAGCTTAAAATGTTATTTGTATAGTCTTCCAACCTTTATCAAGTGCCATTAACAATCATGGTCATTCATTTAGTGTATGACATCATCAATGGCATCAAGAGATATATTAACATCTTCGTGGATTTACATCATTATTGATGGTATCCTAGTCAACCAAGGGTTATGGAATCATCATTTGGAACCAAGCATCTCAATAATATTGACATCTTAGTAAATACCATATTGACATCAATGACAACCTTTGATCTGAAATTGACTGAATAAAGTGCTGAGGTACTTTGATTAGTTTTTCCTTTAGATTTACTATTAACTGAAATATGCTTTAATGAAACATAACATAAACCAGCAGCATAAATGAATTAAATAACAACAATAATTAGAAAGAAGAAGAGGCAAACGGTTTGATTACGGAGTTCGTCCCTCGTGGACTACATCTCCAGGTCCGCTTTTAAGTGGGCATCCGTTTTTATTAGGATTTATCATGAAGAATATTTACACTGAAATAGAACTGAATGAATGTGCTCGCAGGCACTTCTAAACTCTGTAAACAGACAGCACTCTTCACTGCCTTTCTGATGCCTATCTCTGTGCTTAATTCTGACCACCAACAGTTGAGAAATGTTGCAAACAAAATCACCTCTCTCCTCTTGAAACTGCACTCAAAAACTCAATGTCTTCTCAAAAATCCAAGCTGAACTCATAAGCCAATTCTCTGGTTTAAATAGGTTGCATTCGAACCAAATTTAGCTTGTTGTTGAGTGAAATTTGAGATTAGGATATCGAATCCTATCTCTTGCATGAAATTTAGGGATTAATTCCCAAACCATAGCGCACAAATAAATTCTGAAAACCCATTTTAAAAAATTATAATAAAAACTCAACCCAACGGTTAGGCTAACCGCCCGGGGAGTTGTAACCTTTCCCATATGAATGGGTGGACTTTGACTGGTAGTTACAGTCCTTCTCCTGGCGGTTCGGCTTAACATCTGACGGTTCCGCAATAGCTGTCACATGCATAACAAATCCCGACGCAGTCTTGTATCACGTTTATATAACGTTGTGGGTTGTTTTATAATGTTTTAATACAATGTTTTAAAACATGACCGGAACCCTTATAAAGTTTTCTGCCATAGTTTTCTGAACCTTGTAATAAGGTTTATGTGATAGTTTGTTTTTTTTACATAGTTTTATTATATAGTTTTTAAAACTATATATGTTCAACCATCCGAACCTTTGTTTTATACAAGGTTTATGGTATTAATACATTTCATGACTCCGAACCTTATAAAAGGTTTTTGGGATAGGTCTTAAACATTGCGCTAGGGATTTTAGACTTAGGATATGAGTTTTTGACATATGGTTAGAGTGATTTAGACCTTTAGGATTAGGCTTTAGGTGATAATTTAGGTTTTTGATGATGAGGATAGGGTTTTAGACTAAGGTATTAGGGTTTTAGGTCTAGGTATAAATTTCAACCTTAGACTTTCATAATGTCCTTTTTAACCTTAGTTTAGGATTAAAAACCCTTTACATCATATTACAAATGACAACCATAACACTGAAGGAGCTTTCATTTGCAAGTTGATGATTCTAAATACTAAACTGGATGTCGCACTGCTGGAGTTAACTTGGAACTCTGCCGATCTTGTACTGATCAAGATCCTCCTGGATCAATCCTCTCCACTTAAAAAGATTTTGGACCACCAAAGCTTAATTTTAAACTGACAATAAATGATAATACAACTCTCTCACTTTCATCTTGACTTTGATGATGTACCAATACATTCTATCAATCAACTCCAAGTGATGACCCTGATGTTGACCATGGCACTTTTTGAACTGGTGACCTATTCCAAATTTCTACAGTATGTACAACTTGCGATGATGGTGAAACAACCTGTTATAAACATGGCAGTTGACTTCTTTCCACGAGATACCATGAGTTGGTGATTCACAATTTTTGAAAACAGTCTCTATAGAATATTGTTCAATACCATTGACTTGTATTAACAATCTATTTTGCGGAATGAAAGAGACAATTAAAGACATTTTTGACATCACTATTTGATGTTTCCATTAATTAGCACTTTCCCCTGATGCATAAGCTGAATACTTTGACACTGCTTTTAGAAAGGCTTTGATATGAAAACAAAAATGCTCCCTCTCCACTTGAAAAGAGGCTTCTAATGGCAACACAATACAAGAGAAATCAAACACTGACTTTCCCCAATACTAACCTGTATCCCTGCATCTGTTAAGTTTCAAACTTAAACTGATTTGATTCGTTCTGTCATTAGGAAGAAGAGATCTAGGAATCATCTGTAATGCATGTTGTATTCCCTGCTTATGAGTAAGATGTTTGTTTCCTTTAATCAAACTATCTTTAAACTTGGACTCATAAATTGAACTAACATATGGTCGACTCTTATGTTGTTCCTTTACACACATGATTACAAATCTTTGAAATTTCTTTATTTCTTTATGCTCTACAACTGACTTGTGACACATTCCATTATTAGAGGCATCAAGCATCAACTGCATCTCATGTGATATTTCCTTATTATGAAGTAGATGTTTTGGTTCCTTAACTAGATCTTGTAATGAATCTAATTCTTTAACCAAATTACCTTCATTTTGAAATTCACAACATGAACAAGTATCCTTAAGATCCTTATGTTGCTATTTTATCGACATGAGTATGTACCTCTTACTTGAACTGATTAAATGCTTCATCTGATTAACATTAATTAAATTCAAGTTATCTTGAGTTTTATGTGCCCGAACGATGTACTTAATCCCATCTTTTATGAGATGATACATATGTTCCTTTCTATAAAATACTGCATCATGGTCATAGAGATAAGGGCTACCTAAGACAATTCCACAAATGTCTAACAGTATCACATCTAGATCTACTTCATCGATATAGTTAGATGTGATTGAAAATTTTAACTGACACTGTTTGGTAACATGAATTTGAGATTTTTCCTTTAACCACCCTAAAGGATATGGCTTTGGATGATTATTTGTTTTCAAACCCAATTGTTTAACCAATGACTCAGAAATCAAATTTTCTTTTGATCCCGTATCGAACAATGTATCTATCTTAGTATGCTTTGAAGTTACCCTTATGTGAAATAACTCGATCCCTTTGCCTTCATTCAACTGTGTGATATTGGGAGAACCAGAAGTACTAGCTTCAGAAACCTTACTTGTTGTATCCATAACAGTGATTTTACCTTCATCACCTGAATCGGATCCCAAATCCAAGCATTGTTGGATTTCTGTTTCATCCTTCTTTTCACCCTTTTTTGTTTGGAACTTCTTTGGATTCAGTTCCGGATGAAGTTTCCAACACCTTGCTTCATCATGGCCGATATTTTGGCAATGTGTACAAGTAGGTCTATCATCTCCCTTCTGAGCTATGGCAGTCTTGTTTCCCTTTGACTTGCCCTTCTTTTTTCTATCTTCAGTTTCCATCTGCATGGATGTATTTGGTGTAAACTTGAATGGTCTACCATCTGACTTGACATGAATAGCTTGAACACAAACTTGATAAAAATCATTAGGATTGAACATTAATAATGTATGCTGCAAATATGAATGCAAACTTCCTATATACTTTAACAAAGTTTCTTTTGTGTCCAAAGAAATACCAAGTGCTAATGCCTTCTTTCGGAATTCCTATGTGAACTCTTGAACACTCTGTCCCTTACCTTATCACAAGCACTTCCAATCCATTACAGCTTATTGTGTGTGACCCAAGGGATAGAATTGTTTCTTTAGATCCCTTATAAACTTAGTCCATGAGGTGATAACTTTTCCTTTACGCTTTAAATCTATCTGTGTCTTATTCTCCCACTAGATTAAAGCAGTACCCCCCATTCTAAGAGTAGCTAATTAGATCTTTGTCTTATCATCAGTAATATTTTGAAAACGAAAATAGACTTCTAATTTTTTTACCCAATTATATAATTTCTCAGGGTTCATTTCCATGTCATACACAGGTAAATCGAACTTAACATCAAGTTTCAAAAGTGGATTTTTATGTTTCTTTTCTTTATCTGATTCAGAACTAGACGTAGAAGAAGAAGATGATGATGATGGAGATGAAGGAGTAGATTTATCTGCCTTGCCTTTACCTTTCTTTGATGCCTTTGACGTTGAGGCTTCATCTCTCTTATTTTTGTCTTCATATAATTCTGCCAACATTTGCTACATGTTCATAAACATCTGCTGGATTTGAGTCTCATCCATGGGCTTCATTTCAGTAGCTTTAGGAGTCTCAATGTTCTTAGTCCCTGCCATCGTTGATTGATGAACGACTTTCTGTTTTTCGATCTCTGGATCGAATTCCTCAAGCTCGCCTTTTCCACGTTTCAATCCCAACCTGGTTAACATCCACTGACAAACAAACTACAAATCACAACCTGCTCTAATACCACTTGATCTGAAATTGACCGAATAAAGTGCTGAGGTAATTTGATTAGTTTGTCCTTTATATTGACTGTTAACTGAAATATGCTTTAATGAAACATAACATAAACCAGTAGCACAAATGAATTAAATAACAGCAATAATCAAACAGAAGAAGAGGCAAACAGTTTGATTACGGAGTTCGTCCCTCGTGGACTACATCTCTGGGTCCGCTTTTAAGTAGGCATCCGTTTTTATTAGGATTTATCATGAGGAATATTTACACTGAAATAGAACAGAATGAATGTGCTCACAGGCACTTCTGAACTCTGTAGATAGAATTAATCTTCAATGCCTTTCCGACGCCTATCTCTGTGCTCAATTCCAACCATCGACGGCTGAGCAATGCTGCAAACAAAATCGCCTTTCTCCTCTTGAAACTGCACTCAAAAACTCAATGTCTTCTCAAAAATCCAAGCTAAACTCATAAATCAATTCTCTGGTTTAAATAGGCTGCATTTGAACCAAATTTAGCTTGTTGTTGAGTGAAATTTGAGATTAGGATATCGAATCCTATCTCTTTCATGAACTTTAGGGATTAATTCCCAAACCATAGCGCACAAATAAATTCTAAAAACCCATTTTAAAACATTATAATAAAATCTCAACCTGACGGTTAGGCTAACCGCGCGGGGAGTTGTAACCTTTCCCATGTGAATGGGCGAACTTTGACCGGCGGTTATGGTCCTTCTCCTGGCGGTTCGGCTTAACATCTGACGGTTCCGCAATAGCTGTCACATGCACAAAAAATCCCAACGCAATCTTGTATCACGGTTATATAACACTGTGGGTTGTTTTATAATGTTTTAATACAATGTTTTAAAACATGACCCAAACCCTTATAATGTTTTATGCCATAGTCTTCCGAACCTTGTAATAAGGTTTATGCAATGGTTTGTTTTTTTTGACATAGTTTTATTATATAGTTTTTAAAACTATATATGTTCAACCATCTGAACCTTTGTTTTATACAAGGTTTATGGTATTAATACATTTCATGACTCCGAACCTTATAAAAGGTTTTTGGGATAGGTCTTAAACATTGTGCTAGGGATTTTAGACTTAGGATATGAGTTTTTGACATATAGTTAGAGTGATTTAGACCTTTAGGATTAGGCTTTAGGTGATCATTTAGGTTTTTGATGATGAGGATAGAGTTTTAGACTAAGGTATTAGGGTTTTAGGTCTAGGTATAAATTTCAACCTTAGACTTTCATAATGTCCTTTTTAACCTTAGTTTAGGATTAAAAACCCTTTACATCATATTACAAATGACAACCATAACACTGAAGGAGCTTTCTTTAGCGATTTGATGATTCCGAAGATTGAACTGGACGTCGCATTGCTAGAGTTAACTTGGAACTCTGCTGATCTTGTACTGATCAAGATCCTCCTGGATCAACCTTGATTAACAATCTCCTCATAAAAATGTGTGAGGTTGCAAGGCTAAGAGGTTAAAGAGTTAGATAATGTGAGAGTTGATTGAAGTGCTCTTAATTAATTACCTGGCACATATATTGAGCTGATATGTGACATATTTGACAAGAATAATGTAATATTCCAGCTAGAAATAAACAGCAATATAAAGCACATAAACAAGAAACTACAGCAACTAGAGAGACATCACATGAACAAAACGTAATATGGAGAACACTGAGCCATTTAATTAAATACTGAAATATAAAATGAGTACAAAGGTGATCAGAATGATGGCACCTTGGCTTGCACTAGGAAAGCATAGAAATACTCTCAGAATATATCATGGAATGGCTTCTCCCTCAATGACAGCGTAATCTCCAAGCTATTGGTGCTGCTATCGTGTTGCTGCTACGGCTGGAATAAAATTAATCTTTGGGGCTGCTCCCCACCTCAGAAAATTATGAAAATTTGGGAATGGCCTCTCCACCCAATACCCAGAAAATCCTAGAGAGCTTTTCAAAAATGGCTGACCTCTGAAATTGACCTCCCTTGAGGGACCACGCTGTCCCAACGATATACATTGGCCCTGAATGATCTGTTGCAAAATATGGCCTCCAACTCTACCAAAATGATGGAATAGGAAAGGGTTGACCCCTTTCCAACTCTCCCGGGCTAAATCCCCTGATAAACCCTCAATCTGGAATCTCCTCCTCCAAATACTGTGTCCTCCCTCTCACTGACTGTGATGTCTCTGCAAGTGAACAATCCCAACTATGGTTTCTCCAAATCTCTTTGGAAAAAAAAGGATAGAACTCCTCTCCCGAGCAGGCACTCGAAGTCCCCCGGGGCTGAGGTTGGGATCTCCGCACGGAGACACCCGATGTGCTGAACAACACTTGCAGACTTTGCTCAACAACAAAAGCATGCTCAATGTCAAAAGAAAAATATCATAGATGCATAATCAGAATGATCAAAATGAGGAGCCTCTCTCCCTTTTTATGGTTGGAGAGCCTTGCTCTCACCTAGGTCCCACCACCAACTGCACTATCTCCTTGAGCCACATTGTCCCTCTAGCTCTACACTAGCCTGGGCCCACGCTACCTATGCTGACATCTCCTCCATGCTTCCACTTCGTCCTCTAGGCCCCACGCTTTCAAATAAACATGTCTCCAAGTGACTTTAGGAAATGATTTTATCCTAAATGTGAGTTAAGTGTCCCTCTTCACCCACTTTATTTCTAAATTAACTTTATTAAATTGAAATAGCCAAAAATTAATATTTCCAATTAGATATTGCTAATTGGGAATATTACAGTCCTCCCCGGAAAAATGTTGCTTGTCCTCAAGCAACTGCAATGATGGATGTTGTAGAATTTTCTCACTCTCCCAAGTGACATCCTCATCTGGTAGATTCCTCCATCTCACCAGATATTCCCTGACTGCACTACTCTGCAGCTGCCTCTCCCTAGTGTCAATAATGGCCTCTGGCTATAGCCCCAAATACCACTCATCATCTGTGGGTGGGAGCTCCTTAGTTACGGTCACTTGTTGTCCCAGTGCCTTCTTCAGGCATGACACATGGAAAATATTATGAATCCTGCTATCAGTGGGAAACTCCAAATCATATGCAACCTCCCCAGTCCTGTGTGTCACCCTGTATGGTACATAAAAGTGGGGCTTGAGCTTCTCATCCCCCTTCTGCTTCAGCGTGGATTGTCGATATGGCTGCAACCATAGGTAGACCAAGTCCCCTACCTCAAACTTTTTCTCAACCCATCCCTTGTCGACATACAACTTCTGTTGATTTTGTGTTGTAGCTATTTTATCCTTAAGAGCTCAGAGTATATCTTGACTCTCTTGGATCCAATCCTTGGCCCTAGCAGCCTTGATAGCACCAAACATCACGTCAACAAAAGATAAAGCATGATACCCATTTAAAGCATAAAATGGAGACATACCGATAGACATATGGTGAGTGGTGTTATAATGGTACTCCCCCAAGTGCAACCATCATAACCATGCCTTTTGCTACCCGCTGACATAGTTTTGCAAGTAGCCTTCCAGCCACTTTTTAACTATCTCCGCCTGTCCATCCATCTGTGGGTGATAACTAGTGCTCGGGGTCAACTCGGTGCCCACCAAACAGAAAATTTCCTTCCAAAACTTGCCCATGAAGTGGCTATCCCTATCACTGACAATGGTATTTGGGATACCATGCAATCTAAAAACATCCCTGAAGAACAACTCTGCTACCTGTGTTGTATTGTACCGTGCTGATATAGCGAATAAGTGTGCATAATTTTCCAGCCGATCAACGACTACAAATATGCAGTCCTTGCCCTATATAGTAGGCAACCTTGTGATGAAATCCATCGAAATACTCTCCCATTTTCCCTCTGGTATGGAAAGAGGTTGCAGTAAACCCACCGGATGGTTCATCTCCCCCTTATTGCGCTAGCAAACTTTGCACTCCCTGACATGTCGGGGTACGTCCTCCTTGAGGCCCTTCCATGAGAACCTCTCTCTGATGGCCCTATAGGTCTTGGTGAACCCCTAGTGGCCTAATAGTGGTGAATCATGTGAGGCATGCAATATCTTCTCCTTGAGCTTGGAGCCCTCGTTCAAGAAGATCATCTCCCTGAAGTAGATCACCTCATCCATCACCCTGTACCTGTCATCCATAACCTGTCCATCCAACACCTCACAAGAAAAATGATCGTTGGAGTACTCTACCAACAACTGAGCCCTCTAGTTCGTATCTAAACTCATCAAAGACAACGCTGTTGGTCTACGCGAAAGTGCATCGGCCACCATGTTGTTCTTCCCCTTGACATACTCGATGTCAAAATCATATGCCTGGATCTTGCTGACCCACTTGTACTGCCTCTACTGCAACTACTTCTACTCTAGAAAGAATCGGAAGCTTTTGTGGTCAACCCTCACTCTGAACCTGTTCCCCACCAAGTACTACCGAACTCTGGCCAATGCATGCATGATGGACAACATCTCCTTGTCGTATATAGAATGCAACCTCTCATGTGGCAATAGCTTCTAGCTCTGGAAAGCTATGGGGTGGCCTCCCTACATCAAAATTACGCCTATCCCCTCCCCTGATGCATCACACTCTAGGACAAAGGGCTATGTAAAATCTGGCAATGCAAAAATCAGACAGCTGCTCATCACCTCCTTGAGCCTGTCGAAAGCCCTTTGCATTGTGTCAGTCCAACTGAATTCCCCCTTTTTGCTAAGGTCTGTAAGGGGTGCAACAAGTTGGGAAATGTTGAGATTCAACAAGATGATGAGCTTAGTGAAAAGATTCGCCTTCACTAAGTGGGCCCACAGGCTATTTTTGGCGCAAGTCTATTTTTAGACATGGTGATCATATTTTAGAAGTTGCAGGATGCTATTTGTGGATGGTTGATCAAGTTGGAAAAATAGATGACATTCTATTTTTAGAATATTGGGCGAAGTCTATTTATAGATCTCTGATCTAAAAATAGATGCATGTCGATTATTATTAGCTCTTAATAATAATCAGACACTAAATAGCAACTTATTCTCTTGGAGCACTTTAGTTCAATGCACATATGTGGCACATCAGTGGACTGAGGGAATTATGAAATTCCCAAGGGTTTACTAGAGCTAATGCATGGAGGAATCAGTTAGAACTCAAGTGGCAGAGTTATGACACAGTTGGAAAAAGTAGTTATGGAGTTGTATTTAGTTTAACTCAATTAGACTCAGTTGAGCTAGTTGTATCTATTCTAACTGATTGATACACTAGTGAGAGTGGAGTGAATTAATTAGTTAATTAATTCACAAATAATAACTCATTAATCAACTGAACAATACAGCAGTTAACTATAGTGCATGGTAGTTTCAGTGGAGACCCAGTGGAGAGATAGGTCAAAGGGCAAGATAGACTATCTGTCGTGACTATAGTGATGCATTGATTGCATCAAACACACATTGGATTTTCCAATGAGGATTGTGTAGTTAAGGCAAGGGTAATTCAAATTCATTCAGAGCTATTCTTCAGCAGGGATTGCGCAGTGGAGGCAGGTTATCAGGAGGCAAAGATCGGTGCATGGATTTGCAAGATTGGTCCTTATTAGTGTATGACGATTGTACTGTACTGAGAGCTTGTGATAATATTTTTATGCTTTGTATGATATTGTCATATGATTTCCATGTTACATAATATATAGTTGGGGTTTTCAGCTTCAGGATTTCCCGGTTAAAAACTATGTTATGTGCGATTGATTATTTTTGTTTATGCTTCACATGTGTGTGCAATTAATATTTCCGCAAAATACTAACAAGTGGAATTGATTTAGTATTTTGCATAAAGTTAAATAGTGTGAGATCGGGTGAATCAAGGACATATGCATGCTTAGTGCATATAATTTCTACATGGTATCAAAGAATTTTTTATTGAAGATTGCAATTCTGAAGTGAGTTTGTGCTGGTGGACAATTCAAATTTTCTACAGAAGATTCTTGGTGCAAAAATTGAGTATACATTGAAATGTCTTTCAACGGGTTGAGATTGGAGTATGCCCTTGATGGGAGCTTGAATTACATAGCCTGGAAGGATAGGATGGAGGCAATGCTGGAGGTTAATGGGCTGAAGGAGTTCATCGATAGCGATGTTCCTAAGCCGGGATCTAGCGATGATGCATTACTTGATGCATGGCAAAAGAAGACAGCAAAGAAGATAAGGATTCTATTGGAAGGTGTGAAGGACCATATTGTGTCCAGCCTTCACAGGAAAGCCACTCCATTCTTAATGTGGAAGGCTTTGACAGACTTGTTCCAAAGCAGAAGTGACCAGAGGAAGTTGGCACTTAAAGACAAGCTCAGAAAAATAAAAATGGAGAAAGGCGATAGTATTCCAAAATACCTTACGAAGTTTGTCCACTGCAAGGATGAACTGGAAAGTGTGGGGGTTACTTTTGATGAAGAAAACTTGGTGAGCTTGGCTCTCCTTAGGCTTTCGAAGAGTTGGCATAGCTACGAATACTCTGTCAATGGACGGGAGAAACTACTGGGATGGGAATGACTTTGGTCGGATTTTGTGCAGGAGGAGATAAGGCGAGGTACCAGGGATGGATCTTCATCAAAGAATAAAGATGAAGAGAATTTCGCTTTGGTTTCCAAAACAATGAAAGGGAAGGGGAATAAAAGTCCTTTAAAATCTGGTGCTAAAGGCAAGAAGCAGGATTTGTGCAAAGTGAAGTGTTTTCACTGTCACGAGCATGTACATTTCACCACTAACTGTCCACAGAAGAAGAAGAAAAAGCAGGCTGCTGGATCTGCAGCTGGAGAGGCCTTAGCCTCGCAATTTGAGCTTGATTTCTCCTTTATCGCTTGCTTTGTTTCAAGCTACATGGGATCAGTATGGTATCTTTATTGTGGTGCGTCTTTCCATATGAAGGGAGACAAATAGTTGTTTAGTGACTTGGAGGAGAAGGACCTCCAGATGCACATAGAGATGGGCGACGATGGTCGGTACAGTGCGACTAGAATTGGGACCATTACCTTTGAGAGGAAGTCCAGTAATCCATTCTTGTTGAAGAATTTCATGCATGTTCCAGGTCTGAAGAAGAACTTGGTCTCAGTCGCAATGCTGGAAGATAGAGGTTATGATGTTGTTTTCAGTGAGGGAAAAGCCTTCCTTCGACATAAAACATTGGGTCAAACCAAGAAGATATGGGTTCAAATTAAGAATATCTACAAGATGGAGGTAGATGGTTGCACTGCAATGGTGGGCAAAGCAGAGGAAGTGGTGAGTCGGGATGAAGGTGAATTATGGCACAGGAGATTGGGTCATATTCACCATGGTACTTTGAAGATTTTGCATCAAATTTCTATTGGACTTCCCAACAGTACTCTTGCGCAGTCAGATTAGTGCAAGGGATGTACTATGGTAAATTTGTGAAGACCAGCTTTCATGAGAAGGAGAACCGTGCTTCGGTGATCCTGGAGAGAATTCACATAGACGTGTGTGGACCGTTCTCAGTTGCTTCAACATAAAAACACAGGTATTATGTGATATTTGTTGATGACTATTCTCGTAGATGTTGGATCTTCTTCATGCAGAAGAAGAGTGAAACGTTCTCAAATTTCTTTGAGTTCAAGGCATTGGTGGAGAAGGAGTTGGGGAAGCAAGTGAAAGCTCTATGGAGTGATTATGGTGGTGAATACATCTCTGGAAAATTCAAATACTTCTACAGCAAAGAATGAATTCGAAGAGAACTCATAGCACCTCATAACCCAGAGCAGAATTGGGTCATGGAGAGGAAGAACAGAACGATCATGGGTGTTGCACAAGCTATGCTTGAGAGGGAGCTAGAATTGCATGCAGTGAAGGAACTGCTTGTTCCAAAAGATGAGCCTCTGGATGTGGATCAGCCACAGGAGGAGATTCATGGAATCGAGGAGTCCACTCATGTAGAACCAAACATCAGACAAGGCAGAAAGCATACCACAGAAGTTGAGAGATTGAAGCTTGATGCGGCACAGAATGTAGGAGTCCCTACATCACAGCGCAGACAGAGACAGTCACCTGACCAATATACTAGATACATGGCTCTTATGAGCAAGTGTATCGTGATAGATCCATCGTCTTTTGAAGAAGAAGTGCATGAGCCCACATGAGTGGATGCCATGGTGGAGGAGTATGACTCCATTGTCAAAAACAGTGCTTGGGAGATTGTTCCAAGGCCGGTGGGAAAATCAGTTGTAGGATCAAGATGGATATACAAGGTAAAGAAAGCTGTTGATGGGAGTGTTGAGAATTATAAGGCAAGATTTGTTGCTCGAGGCTTCTCACAGATTGAGGGGATTAACTATGAAGAAACATTTGCACCTATCGCACGGTATTCTTCCATACGGACCATCCTTGCTCTCTCAATGCAGATGGGTTGGCACATTCATCAGATGGATGTGAAGACTATGTTCCCTAATGGGATCATTAAGGAAGAGGTGTACATTGAGCAACTTGAAGGATTTGAGATCTTCAGCAGTGAGTCGGATGTGTGCAGGCTCAAAAGAGCGTTGTATGGGCTGAAACAAGCACACCGTGCTTGGCACACTCGGATCAACAGCTATTTCACTGGACTTGGCTTCACCAAGAGTGAGGCAGATGCAAACCTGTACCATATTGTGGTGGAGGGTAAGCTTTTAATCATTGTACTTTATGTTGATGATTTAATACTAACAGGTGATGAGCAGTTGATACACTCATGCAAGGCAGATCTTGCAAAGGAGTTTGAGATGAAGGATTTGGGCCTCCTTCATTATTTCCTTGGATTGGAAATATGGCAGCGGGAAGGTGAACTGTTTGTATCTCAAGGCAAGTATGCCCAAAAGATACTGGAGAAGTTTCACATGCAAGGCTGCAAGCCTATCGACACTCCTCTTCTAGGAAATTGGAAGAAAGAGGATGCTACATCGGTACAGGTAGTGGATGGCACTGTTTATCGATAGTTGGTGGGTTCGCTCATGTATTTAGTCAATACAAGACTGGACATATGCTATGCGGTGAACCAGCTTTCACAAGCGATGGTTAAGCCTACCAAGCTCTTTTGGAAGGTAGGCAATCATGTCCTGAGATATCTCAAGGGAACATCTGAGTATGGTTTATGGTACAGACAGACGGATGAGGTGAAGTTGCATGGTTTCACAGATGCAGATTGGGAAGGAAGCCCAACAGACAGAAAGAGAACATCAGGGGGGATTTTCAGTATTGGATCTACAGCAGTTTCTTGGTACAGTAGGAAACAAAGATCCGTGGCACTCATTTCAGCGGAAGCAGAATACATGGCAGCAAGTCTAGCTGCATGTGAGGCTATCTAGATGAGGAAGATTCTGGTTGGTTTGTTTGGTTCACATTTAGATCCCACAGTGATACATTGTGATAATCAGAGTTGCATTAAAATCTCAATTAATCATGTGTTTCATGATAGATCTAAACATATTGATATCTGGTATCATCATATCAAAGATTGTGTGCAGCAGAAGATCATGTTGCTTCAGTACATTCCTACGGAGGATCAGGATGCATATATTCTGACGAAGGCACTCACCAGGAGCAAATTCGAATGCCATAGAGGTAAGATCGGGGTGAAGGATAATCCCTATGTTGTTGAAAGGGAGTGTTGAGATTCAACAAGATGATGAGCTTAGTGAAAAGAATTGCCTTCACTAAGTGGGCCCGCAGGCTATTTTTGACGCAAGTTTATTTTTAGACTATGTCTATTTTTAGACATGGTGATCATATTTCAGAAGTTGCAGGATGCTATTTGTGTATGGTTGATCAAGTTGGAAAAATATATGAAATTATATTTTTAGAATATTGGGCGAAATCTATTTATAGATTGTTGATCTAAAAATATATGCATGTCGATTATTATTAGCTCTTAATAATAATCAGACACTGAACAACAACTTATTCTCTTGGAGCACTTCAGTTCAGTGCACAGATGTGGCACATTAGTGGACTGAGGGAATTATGCAATTCCCAAGGGTTTACTGAAGCTCATGCATGGAGGACTCGGTTAGAACTCAAGTGGCAGAGTTATGACACAGTTGGAAGAAGTAGTTATGGAGTTGTATTTAGTTTAACTTAGTTAGACTCAGTTAAGCTAGTTGTATCTAGTCTAACTAATTGATACACTAGTGAGAGTGGAGTGAATTAATTATTTAATTAATTCACAAATAATAACTCATTAATCAACTGAACAATATAGTAGTTAACTACAGTGCATGGCAGTTTCAGTGGAGACCCAATGGAGAGATAGGTGAAAGGGAAAGATAGACTATATGTTGTGACTATAGTGATGCATTGATTGCATCACACACACATTGGAGTTTCCAATGAGGATTGCGCAGTCAAGGCCAGGGTAATTTGAATTCATTCAGAGCTATTCTTCAACAGGGATTGTGTAGTGGATGCGGGCTAGCAGGAGGCAAAGATCGGTGCATGGATTTGCAAGATTGGTTCTGATTAGTGTATGACGATTGTACTATACTAAGAGCTTGTGATAAGATTTGTATGATTTGTATGAGATTTTCATATGATCTCCATGTTACATAATATATAGTTGGGGTTTTCAGCTTCAGGATTTCCCGGTTAAAAACTATGTTATGTGCGATTGATTATTTTTTTTTATGCTTCACATGTGTGAGAAATTAATATTTCCGCAAAAGATTAACAAGTGGAATTGATTCAGTATTTTGCATAAATTTAAATAGTGTGAGATCATGTGAATCAAGGACATATGCATGCTTAGTGCATATAATTTCTACAGGAAAATCCCTTAACGAACTTCTGGTAGTAGGTGCAGATACCTACAAACCCCCGAAGCTCCATCACATTCTTTGTCTCTAGCCAGTCCCTGATGGCCCTTATCTTCTCCTCGTGGACCCTCACTCCATCCACCCCAATGATGTGCCCCAAGTAGAGCATCTCTGTCAACCCAAACCTGCATTTGGAGAACTTAGCATAAAATTGTTTCTCCTCCAATATGCGCAATACAGCCTCAATATGTTGTAAGTGCTCCTCCCATGTCCTGTTGTAAATCAAGATGTCATCAAAAAAAATTAACACAAAATTCCTCAAGTGATTGCAAAAGATGTGATTCATGCATGACTGAAAAGTGGCCGGAGCATTGGTCAGCCCAAAGGGCATCACCAAGAACTCAAAGTGACTGTAATGACATCTGAAAGCGGTCTTGGGACCATCCTGCTCCCTCACGCAAATCTGATGGTACCCGGATCTCAAGTCAATCTTCGAGAAGAACTTTGATCCCCTCAGCTCATCCATCAACTCATCTATTCATGGAATGGGGTACCAGTTCTTCAAGGGTCTTCTTGTTGAGATCCCGGTAGTCAATGCACATCCTCAGTGTGCCATCCTTCTTCTTTACCAATACTACTGAAGAAGCAAAGGGGTTAGTGCTAGGACGGATGTGCCCAAGAGCCAAGAGCTCATGAATAGCCCTCTCAATATCATCTCTGTAGGCCTTAGGATGCCTATAGGGTGTAGTGATGATAGCCTATATGCCCTGCTCCAACTCGATCGTGTGCTCAAATCCCCGATCTCGTGGCTGCCCTGGTGGTATATCTCCAAAAACAATGGCATATCTATCTAAAATGAACTGTACATATGGGTTTACGGCCTACCCTGTAGACCCTGCCACTAAAACACGTAGCTCCACTGCCCACTCTATGTCTCCCTTCCAGAAATATGCCTCCATCCGTTATGCTGAAACTGTTTGTGGTGGGTAGGTGTGCATACCCCAAATCTTCTCGTGCTTCCCGATCTTCTTGTCCATCCACTCCATCTCCAAGGTCTCCCAATATTTGGTGACTTTCCCCAGTGTGATCAACCACTGGACCCCCAGTATCACGTTGGTGTCTAGAATGTCCACCACAAAGAAGTGATATGTCAGGGTGTAAGTCCCCATAGTCACTGCCAAGGCTAGCCCATACCTGACACACTGCATGGTCCTGTCACCTGGAACCAATATCAAAAACCCATCAAAGCTCTCTATCGGTGTGCTCCTCTGCTCTACCAACTGGGCATCAATAAATTTGTGGGTGGCCCCACTGTCCACTAACACTGAAACATGTTGTCCCCACACAGTGCCTCGGACACGTAGTGTCAAGTATTTGGGAACCCCTCGCAAAGAAGCAAGGGCTCCCCCAGTAGGTGCAAATGTTGCACCACCCGCTTCTGGTGGTGGAGGTGGTGGATAATATCCTCTTTGCGTTGTACTGTTGCCTCCTGCCTCTATCTCCCCATACTCTTCCTCTTTCCCGCTACTGTCAGAAAAAACCTCAATGTAATGTGCCTTCCCCACAGCATAACGGTGTCCTGGTGCCCATGGCTCCTGGCATGTGAAACATAGCCTCTTCCGCCTTAGATATCTCCTGGTCTCTTCATCCAAATGCCCTCTGCTCTGGTTCCCCTTTGGAGGCGGAACCCTCATGTCCTTCCTCTTCGGCTGAAATGCTAGTCTCTGGGGGAAAGGAACTCTAGTCTGGGGTAGTGCATCCTGCAAGTCTTGAGTCCTCCCAACTATGTCATGGAGTGTAGCTAGCCTCGTCGATATGACTAACACCCAAAGAGGCTCTGACAATCCATCGATGAACATGTAAATCATCCTGGTTGCGGATAAGTCAGGCACCATCACGGAGAGTCTCAAGAACTCTAAAATTTATGTGTCTGGACTCCCAGTCTGCTTAAGTTTAGTCATCTCAACAAAGTGCTCCTCTGGATCCCTCCAATCAAATCGCTCTATCACCCTCCGTGTAAACTCGGCATATGTTGTCACTCCTAAGTGCCCCAGTGTAGCCATCCTGTGAAACCACCAGTCATGGGCCTCACCCTCCAGGTGCAGTGTTTCCACCTTGAGGGCCTCTATCTCTGCCATCTAGTTAAGCTAGAAATATATATCCAACTTCTACACCCAAGCCTTTTTCGAACACTTGGTTGACCCATCAAACATCGGTAGATAAAATCTACCTGCTATGCATTGTACATCCCTGTCCTGTGAATGCCTATTTCCCCTATGATGGTTGTGAAGTTTGTTGTCCCTTTTGAGTTGTACAAAATCATGGAATGTGAGGGCATCTATAAACTCATGTCTGTAAGACTGATACTCGGCATATTAATCTCCCATGTGAGCCGGTTCCTGCTCCTGCTGTGCTCCTGCCCCAGCGTCTACGGCAAGAAATGTGGGCATCATGGAACATGGATGTGTATGTGATGCCATCTGCTGCACTATGAGGTGCTCCTGCAAATGATGGGACTTGCCCGATCCATCTTCGATATGGAAACCTCTTGGAGTTTCACGTTGTCTAGATTCTGCAGTGAGCCTTTTCCCCATCTCTTCTATTCGCCTTGACAAATCCTGCACTTATTTGAGGAGAAGTTCATTGAACTCATTCCTGGAATCTCTCTCTTCCGCCATTATTTCCTCCTCTTCTGCGTCCACTACTAGAACGCAGTCACTTTCCCCAAAAGTGCTCTCTAATCTCTGCTCTTGGTCTTTATACTTCCTTCCTCGGTAACAGATGTATGATTTTCCTGTTGGTGTCATAGAAAATTTGCTCCACAGGTTGAGCCAAGTCTATGAGCTCTGATACCACTGTAATATTCTGGCTAAAAATAAATAGCAATATAAATCACATAAACAAGAAACTACAGCAACTAGAGAGACATCACATGAAAAAAACATAATATGGAGAATGCTGAGCCATTTTATTAAATACTGAAAGATAAAATGAGTACAAAGGTGATCAGAATGATGGCACCTTGGCTTGCACTAGGCAAGCATATAAATACTCTCAGAATATATCATGGAATGGCTTCTCCCTCAATGACAACGTAATCTCCAAGTTGTTGGTGTTGCTGCCGTGTTGCTGCTATGGCTGGAATAAACTGAATCTTTGGGGCTGCTCCCCACCTCAGAAAATTATAAAACTTTTGGAATGGCCTCTCCACCCAATACCCAGAAAAGCCTAAAGAGCTTTTTAAAAATGGCTTACCTCTGAAAATGACCTTAACCTCCCTTGAGGTACCACATTGTCCCAATGATATACGCTAGCCCTGAATGATCTGCTGCAAAAGATGGCATCCAACTCTACTAAAATGATGGAATAGGGAAGGGTTGACCCCTTTCCAACTCTCTTGGGCTAAATCCCCTAATAAACCCTCAATCCAGAATCTCCTCCTCCAAAGACTGTGTCCTCCCTCTCACTGACTGCGCTATCTCTGCAAGTGAACAATCCCAACTGTGGCTGCTCCAACTCTCTCCGACAAAACAAGGATAGAACTCCTCACCCGAGCGGCATTCGAAGTCCCCCAGGGCTGAGGTTGGGATCTCCACAAGGAGACACCCAGTGTGCTAAATAGCACTTTCAGACTTTGCTCAACATAAAAAGTGTGCTCAATGTCAAAAGACAAATATCATAGATGCATAATCAGAATGATCAAAATGAGGAGCCTCTCTCCCTTTTTATGTTTGGAGAGCCTTGCTCTCACCTAGGCCCCACCACCAACTGTGTTGTCTCCTTGAACCATGTTGTCCCTCTAGCTCTGCGCTGACTTGGGCCCATGCTGCCCACACTGACATCTCCTCCATGCTACCGCTTCGTCCTCTAGACCCCACGCTGCCAAATAAACATGTCTCCAAGTGACTTTAGGAAATTCTTTTTTCCTAAGTGTAAGTTAAGTGTCCCTTTTCACCCACTTTATTTCTAACTTAACTTTATTAAAGTGAAATAGCCAAAAATTAATATTTCCAATTAGCTACTGCTAATTTGGAATATTACAAAGAAGAAGCAGGAACAAAGATGGAGGTATGCATATTTATAGACTAGGTAACTAGCACATTGTTGTTTCTTTTTTGTATCAAGGGATTTTATTCTCCTTTTAAGTTGTAGCTTGATAAATAGCAGGTTGGATTCTGTTGAGGAGGAGCCTCTTGTGGGTTGTATCCTACAGAAAAATTATGGGAGTGTGAAAATTCCAAGTCCAAAATCCTACTGCAGCCAACTGAAATTACTTCACCTACTTGTTATTAAATAGACAAGTTATTTATAGTGTTCTACTAAAAATACTAAAGAAAATTACTACTACAACCTTCACTTAATTAAAGTATGCCAAAACAAGAAACTGGGCAATCAAAAAAAATATCACACAAGACATTGTTGTTTTTGGACAAACGTCCCTAGAAAAACCTAATGCGGGAAAACCGGTGCAATAGATCTGAGGGTTTTTATTAGTAAGCAACAGTTATTTATGAATACAATCTCTAGATTCCTTTCTGGAAATCCAGTACATAGAATATCACTCAGCGGAAAAAATTAGTGAGATTACCCCACTCTACACTGCACGTCCCAACTGATCCCGCAGTTGAAACAACGACCTCCCAGAACCCTATGCACTGCCTCTACGCAGTAATTACGTGGGCCTGTGTCAATGCCTCTAGGATAATATGTCACCTCCTCTGCTTGATTTATTTTCTCTCAGGAGCCTCAATATATCCCTCCTAACTCAGATCTTTGATCTCCCAGCAAAATCTCATACTACTGCTCGGAATGGATTGCGTTTCTCTGCATGTGGCCTTCATGGCCCTGCGTCACCCTCACTAGGCAATGCATTGCCTCCTCTGTGTATCTCTCTGCCTCTCGGTTGCGTATTCTTGGCTTTGGAGAAGATCCTTCGACCAAAAATTTTCTCTGCCCCTCTCTACATGATCACTGCAAAATCATTGCGCTACTCTATCTTCAAAAATTCGATCTAACTTATCAACTCTCGATATGTTTCCAAATGGCCCTCAAACCTTCCTTAAATAATATTCTCTTTGACATTCAATGGCCTAGATTAAAAGATAATCAATGGATAAGATAATTTTGGCTTGATCCTCGTCATCTTCTAGAAGTTAAAGCCACGGTTTAGATTAATACCCATTAACTATTTTAATTTCCTAATTTTAGACTTAGGGTCTCATTAAAAATAATTAATTTATTAAATAAAACTGTAGTCGAGTGGAATTCCCCCAGATTATTTATGGGTTGTCTAGAATACATGTGTTTAAGCCTCTCCACAAATTTTGAGACTTATAGCAAATCCGATGATACCCCAAATCAACACTCACTCTTAGCGAGGAATGTGTTCTAGTAATACACCTTGCTGCATACTGCTCGACTCAGAAGCATCTCCCTCTGCGCTACTGATGTTGTCCACAAACTATTGTGTTGTTGCATCTATAATTTCGTTGATCCTAACACGATCAGCAATGCATTTGTACTGCAACTCCCTCTCAAATGTTTCATCTATGTTGTTGCTAGCACTGCCACTACTAACTCCGCACTACAACTCAGTTGCTAAGATAAGCAACTGAAAAACATCTAAAATCTGAACAAATGTTTAATATGGATACATCTCGATGCTGAAACTTTGACTGTTGCTAGTACCACGTTGTCCCTCTAAAGTTACTACGTTGTTGCTGCTACTGCATTGTGCCTCTCTACACTGCTACAACTATGCATTGTGTTGCTCATATTTAGCGCTCTAGCTATTGCATATGTCACTCCAACACTCCTTTGCACCAATTGAAACTCCTCCAACCTACTACTACTAATCTTAGGCTCCCATATCAAGGTAGTGATCTAAGAGGTGGACTCCTCAAGGATCCTGCCCAACTGAATTTCTTGCAAAATTACAACTCAATGCCGCCCCATCTCCCTCCTAGAGATGCATGGGCACTCATGGCATACTCATCTTCTTCGATATTTGCATATGCAACCTTTGGATCATGCTTCTCTTCCTTGGTCCTTTTTCTTCAAAGGACACTGTGTTGTGTAGTGACTGAGTTCACCACACCTGAAGCATTTAATCTTCGAGACATCCTTCTTATGTATTTGCTTCTCTTGCTACCCCTTAGATGCAAGGGTTGCATTCTCCTCCTCCTCCTTTGTCTTTGACCCACTTCCACTGCTGCCATAAATTTTACACTTGACTAGGTCCCTCCTTAGCTCTTCTTATTGAAGAGCAACCCACATCTCCTCCTAGCTTGGCAGTATTTCTCTGCCCAAAATATTTTGGACAAAGACCTACCTCTCCTCTATGACTACGTTTAGGGCCAGCCTTACCATCGTGGTAGGCTGAGGTGTGGACCCCACGGCTACTAGCTGATCATGATTTTCCTGAAGTCTCGAGAGAAATTGATCCATGCGCTCCCCCTTCTACATTTGTTTCTACCTTATTTTCTTCTCTAAGTACATCTTCCGCTATTTAGAAGATCCTTCATACAAAGATGCTAAGGCTTCCCACATCTACCTAGTTGTATACATGATGGCTATGTGGGAAACTATGTGATCCTTGACTCCATCTAGGAGTAGTCTCTTATCCTTCGCCATATCAGCCTTATACTTCTTCAGTGGATTTGATCTGCAGGCACAACTATCGTACTCTCCACGAAAAGCTTGATATTGTATTCATCTAGAAGGCATGAAATTTGTGCCTTCCAGATTACACATTTGGAGGCTCCCTCCAACCAGTCATGATCTCTAAGCCTGTGAGCTTCCATTTCTTCTGTCAAGAAAATGTTGAATTTGATCCCTCTCATTCTCCTTTGCGCATCATTGGATTGGATTATGCACTCCTTTCTGGAGGTGGTAAATCAACCACCCAGATTTGTTGCTTAGATCTTGAAAAAAATAGAATTCCTTGACTAGGAATTCTCTAAGGAAGTAAATTCCATCACTGTGCTTATTTTCTTCCTTCTAACAAACTTTTGCCCAGCAAAAGAGGATTTTCCCGCAGAAAAATGTATACCACCAGCACTAACGTTGAGGCTTTTTGTTGCTGCCGCGACAAAACTTCGATCTGGAATCCCTTCTTCTCTGTCGACTCACTCATAGAGAGACTTTCCTCAAAAATTCAGCCCTCCTGGCCTTGACTGCAAAATTCTTATGGGGATTCGAATTGTTTCCTCCTGAAGCTAGTCGACCTCCTACCTAGCGCTGGCTCTACTCTTCTTGTTTCACCTACAATGCTCTTATACCATGTGAAAATTCCAAATCTGGAATCCTACTACTTCCAACTGAAATTACTTCACCTACTTGTTATTAAACAAAAAATATATTAAAATTTTCTACTGAAAATATTGAAGAAAATTACTACTACAACCTTCACTTAATTAAAATATATCAAAACAATCAACTGAGAAATAAAGAAAAACATCACACAAGACACCGTTGTTTTGGGAAAACGTCCCCAGAAAAACCCAATGCAGGAAAACCGGTGCAACAAATATGAGGGTTTTAATTATTAAGCAGTAGTTATTTCTGAATACAATCTTTGGATTCCTTTCTGATAATCCATAACAAAGAATATCAGTTGGCAAAAGAAATTAGTGAGATTACCTCACTCTACACTGCAATTCCTGATTGAAATGGTAGCTGAAACAATGACCTCCCAACACCCTTTGTGTTGCCTCTGCATAGAAATTATGTGGGCCTACGTCAATGGCTCTAAGAGACTGCATCACCTCCTTTGTTGGATCGATTTTATCTCGGGAGCCTCAAATCTATCTCTCTCATCTTAGATCTTCGATCTCCCAGCAAAATCTCGGACTACTGCTCGAAATGGACTGTGTTGCTTTGCGTCTGGCCTTCGTGGCACTACATCACCCTCATTAGGCACTGCGCTTCCTCCTCCGCATATCACTCTGCCACTCTGTTATGTATTCTTGGCTTCGGAGAAGATCCTCCAACCAAAAATGTCTTTTCTCCTCTTTACGTGACCACTACGGAGTCACTGTGTTGCTATAGCTTCAACAATTCGATCTGACTGATCAACTCTCTGTATGTTTCCAAATGGCCCTCAAGCCTTCCTTAAATAATATTCTCGTTGAAAATCAATGGCCCAGATTAAAATTTAATCAATGGTTAAGATCATTTTGACTTAATCATCATCTTCTTCTAGAAGTTACACCCATGGTTTAGATTAATATCCATTAATTATTTTAATTGTCTCATTAAAAAAAATAATTTATTAAATAAAATTGTCTCCGGGTGGAATTTCCCCAAACTATTTATGGGTTATCTGGAATACATGTGTCTAAGCCTCTCCACAAAATTTGAGACTTAGAGCACATCTAGTGCTACCCCAAATCAATAGGGAGTTTAAGCTTCCTTGCATGTTGTAACTCGTTGAAAATTGAGGTTGTAGCCTCATGTAGGTTGGAGGCTACAAAAAATCAGATGTAATAAGGGAGTAAGATTTTTCCTTTGCATCACATTAATAACAAAGTTGTGTTTTTCTCCCTTTATGGGTTTCCACTTATTTCTAGTGTTCATATGTGATGTTTTTATGTGTTGATGTGATTTTTTTTGGTTCACATATTTCTTATTGTTAACATATTAAATTTTTTGTTCATATCTATTAAGCTACTCATTTAAAATTTCAAGTTAATAAGTTTAAAGAAAATAATTTTAATGTCCATGAATGTACTAAATTAGTGAGATTACCTCATTCTACACTGCAAGTCTCGACTGATCCAGTAGCTGAAACAATGGCCTCCTAGCACCCTATGTCCTGGCTCTGCACAGTAATTACGTGGGCCTGCGTCAATGGCTCTGGGAGACTACATCACCTCCTCTGTTGGATCTATTTCTCTCAGGAGCCTCGAATATATCCCTCTCATCTCAAATATTTGATCTCCCAGCAAAATCTCGGACTACTGCTTGAAATGGACTGCATTGCTTTGTGTGTGGCCTTCGTGGCCCTGCATCACCCTCATTGGGCATTGTGTTGCCTCCTTTGCATATCTCGTTGCCACTCTACTACGTATTCTTAGCTCTAGAGAAGATCCTCCGACCAAAAATTATCTCTTCCCCTATTTATGTGATCACTACAAATTCACTGCGTTGCTCTAACTTCAACAATTCGATCTGACCGATCATTTCTTGGTATGTTTCCAAATGGCCCTCAAGCCTTCGTTAAATAATCTTCTTGTTGAAAATAAACAACCAATATTAAAAGCTAATCAATGGCTAATATCATTTTGACTTGACCCTCGTCTTCTTTTAGAAGTTACACACACAGTTTAGATTAATATCCATTAATTATTTTAATTTCCTAAGTTTATACTTAGGGTCTCATTAAAAATAATTAATTTATTAAATAAAACTGTCTCTAGGTGGAATTTCCCCAAACGATTTCTGGGTTATCTGGAATACATGCATCTAAGCCTCTCCACAAAATTTGAGACTTAGAGCACAACTGTTTCTACCCTAAATAAATAGTGATTTGAAGCTTCCTTGCATGTTGTAGCTTGCTGAAAATTGAGGTAGTAGCCTCATGTAGGTTGGAGCCTACAAAAATCAGATGTAATAAGGGAGTAAGAGTTTTCGTTTGCATCACAATAATAACAAAGTTGTGTTTTTCTCCCTTTATGGGTTTCCACTTATTTCTAGTGTTCATATGTGATGTTTTTATGTCTTGATGTGATATTTTTTGGTTTACATATTTCTTGTTGTTAACATATTAAATTTGTTGTTCATATGTATTAAGCTGCTCATTTAAGAGTTCAAGCTAATAATTTTAAAGAAAAGAATTTTAATGTCATGAATGTACTAATCTAATTCATCCCCCCCTCTCAGTTTAATCAAATTTTCATCAGTCGAGCCACACGAATTCAACCTCCATAACATTAAATTTCTCTATGCATCGACCATAGAGACGCATCCTTATTCTGCATGAAGGGTAATTCCAATGCTCAAGCATGTGAGCTATGGTGTCTCGAGCATGTGAGGCAAAGAGAAAGGCACTTGCATGACTACATATGAGATAATTTGACACGTTTAATAGAGAAATCACGCCAACAATAATCCACACATATGCCTAGATAAATAATGGGTCATCATTACATGGAGCAAAGAGCAATCGGGAAGGGGAATGAGTGGGGGAGGGAAAATAAATGAGTCTAATTAAAGCTACTTCCAATTTCAAAAAGAACCAATGCCTTAGGAGGATCCAAATTTTAAATTTCATTTGTGTCATTAGGGAATTAAACATTTGATTATTTTCTCATTAATCTCGATCTCATATTCATCTAGAGATTAAGCCTGGTTCACCTTCGTATTAGCCTCAATATTTTATTTGTTCGGAGAATATGGAAAGAGTTCTTAGAGTGAAAATTTGTCATTAAAATTATGATTCATTGGATAATCCTAACGAGAGAGTTGTCTTTTGTATTCTTTCCATTATTAAGATGGTGGATTAAAATTAAGGAGTCCCCTAAGATAATTAAACCTTCAACACCCTTAGCTTTGGCAATGAGTAAACCTTGTAAGAGTCCATACATTTCAACTTGATTTTTCAATCTCTTTCCTAGGCCCCAGACAAACTTGACTTTGGTTGTTTCATTGAGATTGATTAAAATTCCTCCCCCTCCTGCCACCCCTATTAGAACTTTGCCTTTGAAAATAATACTTTGTTTTAAAATTTTAAAATTTGAAATCAATTTAAATGATAATTAAATTTGTTAAAAATATTAAATTTATTCATTATATATATATATATAAGCTTTATCTTATAAGTTGATTCTTATTTAATAATATATTAACATATAATACAATATTCACTATATTTTTCCTAGTTATATAATAATTTATGAGGCATTTATAATTAATAAGCTATTTCATCTCCATTTTAATTCTAATTTTACCAAGTGTAAAGAGATCAAATCTTTTGAGATAATATATATATAGGCAAATCCATGGATTTCCAAAACCTGAAGCCAAAAAATTTCGTACACAAATTGACTATTTTACCTAAATTTTATTTTAATAATTATTTTTATTTTTATTTAATATATATATACTGGCAAATCCATGGATTGCCAAAACCTGAAGCCAAAAAATCGCGTACACAAATTGACTATTTTACCTAAATTTTATTTTAATAATTATTTTTATTTTTATTTAATTAGATTGAGTCAAAATGTTTACATAGTAGGATAGTACATTACAACATCTTTTTGTGGAGATTGTAATTTATTTAAAATGTTTTTTTGAATGCATAAATAGATTCAACACCCTAGAAAAACTTTGAGATACACAAACTTTGTAAATTACACAACTTAAACCTATGATACTTCAAAAATTCTTTAGAATTTTGAGAAAATTAATTAGAAAAAATAATTATTTCATTTATTAATTAGATTATGCTATAATTTACATATCAATTTATCTTAAAAAAAGGCTATTTACTTCAATTACTTCTTTTACAATAATGCTTTTCACAAATTATTACATGTACAATAACGTGTAGTCTAACTAATAGATGAAATGACCCTTTTTTGAGCATTTTTCTTCGTTAATTTTGCTCAAAATCTAGTACAATTTTTTTTAAATCATAAGTTTATGTTGTTTAATTTGCAAAGATCCATTTGTGCATTCAAAATTTTATTCTAAATAGGACTCAACGAAGATACTGAAGAGAGCATATGACGTGTAAGGAGATCATAGTGGAAGAGCAGGTATCATGGAATCACATTTGCAAAATTTCAACTTGGGATATGATGCATGTGGCGTAGAAGAGTTTGGAAGGAATTCGCTCTCAATACCGGGCTCCTATTTCAAATCCGGCTTTAGATTAACTTCACAAAGGGAATCCACCCTTCTATGGGTCTTCTCTCTATCTTTTATCTCCAAATCTAGACAAAAGACATATAGAGAAATAAAAATACCAAATTTTACTCAAAAATTTTAATGGGAAGACATATATCCTCTATATCTAGGACTTGGATCTAGTAAAATACTGAAAGCTAAGCATTCAAAATGACTTGGGAATACCATCAACTCTTCAAGTTTTGTTATATGAAGGAAAAGTGTTTTAGGATTCTCTCTAGCTGAAATAATATGGTGTGGCAAAGGATTCCACCATAATATTAAATTTGAGGCTGTGGGGTGGAGTTACAAGTTTGAGAAACCCTAATGGACCAACCTTGTTCAAGGATGCAGTGAAATGGAAGGTTTTATCTCCTATTGATCAGATCCAATATATGCCAAGGCCATACATAGTGGAAAAAATATAAAAATCACTAGTGATGGATGTAAAACCCTCAAAGGTAAAATCGTTTGTTGTTGATCTTCAATCTAAGGCATTAATATTTAGGGTTAATGGCTTCTTGTTGAGATCTTAAGATTTACATCAAGGGGTGTATTATTATTGGACACCCGATTGTGATCTCTACTTATGTTCCAAGGGTTTCTTCATAGTTCAATTTGAAACAAAAAAAATATATATGGAGAAAGTCCTGATTGATCAACCATGATTCTAGGGTGGAGCTAGGGTTTTGATTACCCCATGGTTCCTAGAATTTGATGCTACAAGCATGGTGGTCACTACAATGTCAGTTTGGGTGAAATTAGCAAATCTCCCTCTCCCTTTCTGGCACCATTAGGTCCTATAAGATATTGGAAATACTCTTGGAAAATTCAAAAAATGGACTTTGACCTAACAAAAAAAAGGTATATTTAAATTTTTCATAATTTGTGTGGAGATATACCTTAAAAAAGGTCTACCTGATTATATCCATCTAAAACATGAAAACTTACAGTGGACCTAGGTCTTATATTATGATAATGTGACATTTAGATGTCGAATATGTTTTCAAATAGGACACCTACAAAATACATGCCCATTGGAAAAAAAAAAAAAAGACCCCAAAATAGAAAAAGAGATACGCATGTAAGCCAAAGAGATGGTAGGTACTTGACAGTTCAAAAGAAGAAGAAGAAGAAGAGAAAATGGAGAATATTCCAAATATGGATGTTGAGGCGCAACATGGAAGCCAAGCAAACAAAGGAGTTTGGGATTGGTCTGTAATATCCCTTTCGGAATATTTTGCAGGTTTTTGTTGGAAATTGATTCAACTATAAAATCAGCAGAATATTGCCATGTAAAATACCTTCAGAAATTTAAGTCGTTAACATTATAAACAATTTGCATACATCAACCACAATATTTAAGGAAAAACGGAAATATAATCTGCAACTGAAAAATAGACAATGTAAGCATGGAGTAGATCTCAAACTTATTTTATTAATATAGAAATTGTTGGTACAAAACTGGAGATGGTTGAAGTAATGGCCCAAATAGATCTACAATAATGTTGCAACTAGACTCCAAAAAAACTAGAAATAAATAAACTGCAGCCTGTGAATCCTGAATGGATCCACCAAGGGAAGGAGTGAAGCAATTTCCTCTAGTTTTAGAAGGGTTTTTGTTGTAACCCCCATGCATCTCAAATTTGTCCCAAGTCTAAAGATCTTGTGTTGCAACTCATGTTGTTTTTGCGGCTGCTCTTGTTGTAGCAAAGTAAGTATCCCCTTGGAAAGGGATCTACTAATTGTTTCTCCTTGTTTATGAAGAAATTCTATGAAATTTTCATCCATGTTTTACATAATACTGACAAGTACATCAAGTTGGTTGATCAACTTTGTATACAAGCTTGTTTCATAAATTATGGCTCATAGCAATACTTTGACTCATACACCTATCAAGACACCTCTCTACTCATTCAACATTCTCATACAGCAAGAAACCCCCTCATTCTACAACAAAAGTATACATATAGCTTGATGGACAACATGCCAACTCATAGAACCTCACACTGCTCACAAAAATACCCTGCTCCAATAGATAAATCTAGCTCCGACAAATAAATTAGGCTCTAGAAAATAAATTGGGCTATAGAAAAATAATTTCTGCACAACAAGATGAATTCATCCCAGCAAAATAATTTCAACCCTGGGCTTGCCAAAGCAAGCTAAACAATCCCAAGTGAGGAAAATGTTGCCCCAGATGCAAGGAAAAGATCTCTCCTCAAGCTCTGCATTGACCTTGGAAATTCGGCAACTTCTCGCTGGAAGGAACCCCTATTTGAGCCTTCAAAAGTGCTCAGAAAATTATATCGAATTAATCTTGGGCTCTCCACCACAAACCCAAAAAAAACCAAAAAGGATTTTGGAAAATTCTACCAGCCACTGAGACCCAAAACTTCAGCTCACTCCTTCCCCACTAGCTGCAAAATAATTATGTATGTTTGGGACACCCAAAAATTCTACAAAAGTATGAGCCAACTCCTTGACCCCTAACCGACAAAACCCAATTTTTTTTTGGTAATTCCAACCTCCCAGAATTATCCAGAATTGGTGCAATTACCAGTTAAATAATAAAATGTACTACTGAACAAAAAGTAGATTTTTTCCCTGAATAATGCCTAGAAAATTCTGCAAATTTAACCACAGAATCCTCTCAACAAACCCACAAAAACCTAGAAAAATATTGGGTAGATTCCAGAAGATACAGACAATCCCAATTTAGTGCAAGTTTTCTATTGTGCCCAACTATGCACACTGCTCCAAATAAGATAAATTTGTACCACAATGCTCCTACACATCAGTCCAACAAATTCACTGCAAAATCATCGAGTCAAATGAGGTGAATCTCTTGGGCTTTCCTTTTTGGCAAGAAGGGAAAACCCTAGATGAAATCCCCAATAAAATTGCACAGCTGCGTTTTCCCAGTGAATCTACACTAGATGATGCAATGGAATGGCCAAAACCCCCACCTCTGGTACTCATAAAATTATCCAAAATTACACACAAACTCCTCAAGCCAATCCAACCAAAACCCAAAAATGATTTGGCCTGTTCATGACCCTCCAAAAATGACCTCCCCTGGGCCTTATGCTCTCCCAGTAGTGGTTGAAACACGTTTTCTGCAGAATCACCAGCAAATGTTACACAACCCTCCAAGATTATAGCAAATAACTCCCTTAGTACTTCCTTATCACTCCCAGCAAAAATTGCTCAAATGACTAAGGCACTCTACCACAAATATGATCAACCTTTCCTCCTCTGTGTTGGCCTAGTGACTACCATGTTGCTCCTAAGATATGATGACAAACTCAACCTTGGAGGATCGCTTATAGCTTTATCAAGCAAATGAACCTTAGGTTCGCCTATAGCTTCAGCAAGATAATGAACCTTTCTCCACATTTATTCAGAAATTCAATCTTCTGATCAAGGGTTTATTCGTTATCTTCAAACGATAAACTTGATCATTTGACTTCTACAATGACTGATAATTATATCCAAATGAAAGTACACTCCAAGATTAAATACCCCTTGATCAATCTATGAAGTTGCTTTACAATAAAAACCTTCAATCTTCTTCTGAAGTTGACCTGCAATAAAACCTTTGAACTTGGCTTTTTCTGTAATTTGGCAAGTAAACCCTCAGGTTGGAAAGATCATCAGCTTTGATACCACTGTAATATCCATTTCGTGAATTTTCATTTGAAATTCACGAGGGTTTTAAATTTGCACAATTTCACCAAGAAAACAACAAAAACACCAGAAATTTGATAGAACAATAAACCCATAAATTATACGACAATCTCATTAAAATATCAGAATATGAGAAACAATAAGATATGTAGCAACCATGAAAAAATCCATCTTTATTATATAGAAATATATACCGATACAATAGTTGGAAACAACCCTCCAAGATATGTTATAATGTTGATGCTAACCCCCAACTGAAAATAGGAAATCAACCACGACAACCTATGAATCCTGAATGGATCCACCAAGGGAAGAGATGGGTGCTCGCCCACTCTCAATAAATCACTTGAGGGTTTTCGTCCTGGGGCTACTGAAGTAGAGAATCAAGTTCTCAAACCTCTCACACAAACAATGATCCAATCCAAGATATCTCCAAATGACCTCTGCTTATCCTTTTATAGACTTGATAGATAGATCTCCAAGCCTATAGAAGCATCTTATTTTATTATTTTATTATTCTTCTGGAAGATCCTCCATTGACTCTATCAAAGTGAATTTTAATTTAATTATACTTCACTTAAGTCACTTTTGGGCCTTTTCCTTCAATTAATTATTTTTCCTTTAATTAAATGACTAATTAAAGTCATTTTTAATTAAGGAAAATGGTAAACCGCCCACCATACTCTCGCTAACCATTATAAGTCCCTCCGCAGCATCTCATCCTGAAGGTCCTCTCATTCTAGTTCCAATGAGATATTACACTAAGGTGTTCCATCAAATAATCTTCTTGGAATACCACCTCAAGCATAATTAATTAATGTAGGCTCCATAATAAATGCTAGTTTTGAAAGTGGTCGGAATGCGATGGAACGAAATACAAATTGTGCTGATGCTGAAATATGCCAAGCAAATGAAATCAGATCTCATAAAACTCCTCAAAACTCCCTTGGAATTCCTGATAACAAGAACCTGCGCTAATGGCTTGGTCATCCCCTATCTTGGAAATCCACCCTAGTTGTACTATGGAGGAAAATAAAAATTGGAACATTACAAAGGTGGATCATGCAGATGGGGAGAGATTGATTTGGGTTCTAAGACCAGCCATGCTTGCCTTAGCATAACCCAAGTATTTGGAGCACCCTTATATGGGATTCAAACTCCCAGTTGCCTCATTTATTAGTAGTATCTTGATGTTGACCGCATTTGTACCTCCTTATAGTGATATCAATATGAGGAGAGTCTGCAGGCTAACAGTGGAGACCCTACATGATTTGGATAATAATGAGGACCCTACCTTTGGGAAGAGGCTAGAGATTCTAGAAGTCATGGCCTCAATTAGGGTTTATGACCTCATGTTCAAGCTGGAGAGTGATGACTTGATCTTATAGATGTTTCAATGCTTCTTCAACATTAGGACACATCATCCTCACATAGTCTTAGCACACATGCAGTCCATTTTGTCATCATGTATGAGGGGCCCTGATGCCATTTTCCGGTGTTGCAGACTATATTTTTGAGCATTTGGAGGAGAGAGAAGTTGGTCTCACTTACTGCTTATGAGCTAGTTGAAAGGATGGTTGAGAAAAACATTGGGCTATTCAGGTGACAATTAACCAGGGAGGAGTTGCTCTAGTTTGGTGGATCAAGAAGCAAAAATGAGCTGAGGAGGAAATGACTTTGCTTCATTTGCAAAGAAGCTTGGGGGATTTATCAGTCATGCTTAAGAGATGCAAATGAGGTGGCATAGGTAGAGCGGGAGGACATTCATTCTGTATGTCAGGATGAAGACTCTTCTTTGGATGAGTCCATGGGGTCATAAGAGGAGGATTTTGAGGAGCATGAGCGATCATGTGGAGTTGTTGACAACAGGGCACATTTACATTCTAGTATGTATGGTGAGCAGTCAATGGAGCATATAGGAGGTATTTTGGATGTTGATTCACCTATGCATATAACTGATATTGGTCCCGGTTTTCCCAAAAAATGTCATTTAGGGCCTCAAAATGACTCCGGAAGTTGAGGACCTAAAAAACTGCTAAAAATAGTAAGTTGTGCCGAAATTGAATAACTGAAAGAGACAATGGTGGGGGCCTAAGTGGAATAGGCAGGTGGCCACAAATATCCACCTAGATCATTCCTCCCCCCTTAGGAAGCAATGGTCCCCATTGCATTGAGTTCCTCCATGAGATGAGGAAACTTCTGTTGAAATTGGTCCCTGATGAGCCACTTGCCTCAGTGCAGGAGTTGGCCAGCTTTGACAACCCAATATAGTTGGATCTTCTATTGGTGAGTGTTCTTGATTTGCATGTCCATGATACAATCTGTGGTGTCTTGTTCCATGTAGTATGGGTTTAACTCTGTTGGTGTGATTGTTTCTGCAATGTCAGAGGTGTCCAGTAGAGGTGGGAAGTAGGGAGAAGGAGGTCCACATTGAATATGGGGTGTAAACCAAGGAATGGTGGAATACTAAGCTCAAATTCATTATTACCTACAGCCTTGGTGATGGTGTATGGCCCATATTTGAGCGGGTGAAGCTTGCAGTGGGGTCTAGTGAGGCACTCCTTCTGCAAATGTAGCCACACTTTGTTGCCCACCTGGAAGTTGTGTGGCACCTGATGTTGATCATTTTGTTGCTTGTACTTAGCATTGGCTCTGTCAAATATTTCATGAACCTGTTGGCAGATGTGTTGAATGCGCTCGATGAAGCTATTTTCTTTGTCAACTTCAAACTGGACATGAGTCGACTCAGCCTGAGTAGCCGCAAATGGCATGGCTACATCAATGGGACATAGTGGCTGGAACCCCAAGCCCACCTGAAAGGGGCTGTGGCTGGTTGAGCTGTGGAGAGCCCGGTTATAACTGTGTTGTACATATGGGAGGCTCTCATCCCATGTGCGTGGATTATTTGAATTCTACATGTGCACAATGTGTACAATCATCCTATTGACGACCTCTGTCTGGCCATCAGTTTGGGGATGAAAAGTTGTGGACTTGGTGAGCTTGTTGTCCAGCATTGACTAGAAACTAGACCAAAATGTGTTGAGGAACTTGTTGTCCTGATCTGATATGATAGACTGTGGGATCCCAAAGTGCACCCACACTCATCAAGGAAGAGTTTAGCAGTGGCTTATGCTGTGGTATTCTTCTTGCAGGCCACCATAATGGCCATCTTCGAGAATCTTTCGACGACCGTGAAAACAAAGTCATTTCCATGCTTAGTATAAGGAAGGCCTGACATGTAATCCATGGAGATGGATTCCCAAGGTCGACTAGGGGTAGGTAGTGGAGTATAGAGGCTTTGCTTCTTGATGGTTGGTTTGGCATTGGCACAAGCAATGCAGGATCTGATGTACTTCTCAACATCCTGTCGATGTTTCAGCCAATATAAATACTTCTGCAGTACTGCCACTATTTTCTCGACCTTGAAATGCCCAGCGACTTGACTGTAGTGTGCTTCCCATATTATCTTGTCACACTCACTTCAAGGAACACAAATTTGTCCCAAGTGACATAACAATGCATCTTGGAGGTGAAAATTTAGAACTTGCGTACCCCCCAAGAGTGCCTTGTATGTGTGGCCAAATTCTGGATCGCTCTTGTAGAGAAGCGGCCAATTAGAAGTCTTGTGCCCACAAGAGTTGAGAACGTTGGTTAGCACCACGATTGGTGGTCAGTTGAGGTAGTCTGCAACATTATTGGTGCTACCCTTCTTGTACTTAGTGTTCAAATGAAGTTGTTGCAGATATGTGGACCACTTCTGATGGCAATCATTCTGAAACTTCCCTTGTGTCTGTATGAACTATAGGGGCCAGTGGTCTATGTGGATGATTGTTTCCTTCCCCAAAATGTAATTCTTCCATTTTCGACAAGCCCTTTTTGAGTAAGAGCTTCCCCAATAGCATAGTCAGAGGCATTTGTCTCTATCTCAAATGGTTGTTGCAAGTCTGGTAATGTGAGCACTGGGGCAGAATAGAGGTGATGTTTCAATTCTACGAACACCTTCTGTTGAGATTCTGACCTAAAAAAACTTCTTTCTCTCCTCCCTTGGTGACTTGACTCAAGGACCAAGTGATATGAGAGAATCCCAAAATGAACCTGCGGTAGAAATTATCAAGACCTAGAAAGTTACGAAGCTCTGCTAGAGTGGTTGGGGCTGGCCAATCCCGAATGACTTGGATCTTGGTTGGATCCACATGCACCCCCATTTCATCAATAATGTATCCCATATATTGAACCTGGGACATGACAAAAGTGCACTTCTCCAAATTGGCACACAACTTATTTTGCCATAGTGTTTGGAGGACTTGTCGAATGTGGTGGAGGTGCTCTTCCCAATTCTGGTTGAAAATCATAATGTCATCCAAGTAAACCACTACAAATGAGTTGGCTAATGGTCGTAAGATGTCATCCATCAACCTCATGAAGGTTGCGGGAGCATTTTTCAACCTGAAATGCATGACCAACCATTCGAAAAGGCCCTCCTTGGCCTTGAAGGCAGTCTTCCACACATTGGAGGGTTTGATTGGTACCTGGTGATACCCAGACTTGAAGTCGATCTTACTGAAATATTTTTCCCCTTTGAGTTGGTCCAGAAGGTCATCAATCTGTGGGATTGGGTACCTATTCTAGATATTCATCTTTTTCAGCGCCCAATAGTCAATAGAGAGTCTCCAAGTCCCACTACAAGAAAAAATCACATTGGTGAGGGTCATGCTTGTGACGGACCTTTAAGGTCCATCACCATTGTCACATATGGTGATGGTCCTTAAAAAACCGTCACTGTAAGTGTATATAGTGATGGTCCTCTATGGTCCATCACCAGCGCCATTTTCAATGACACTTTTGGTGAGGGTCGTTAAAGTCCCATCACTAATTCTCTCTTTGGTGACACTTCTAGTGACGAACTTTTAATGACCCTCACCAATGCTCTTTTTGTTACTTTTGGTGATGGTCAAAAAATGTCCATCATCATTGATCATTCCAATGAGTTTTTGATGACGCTATGTGCTCGTTAATATATTTTTTGTCAAAAGATAACAATTTAAGACCATTATTATGGAGTATTTTTTATAATATGTCCAAGGCCATAGTGGTTAGAATCAGTCAATTTTTTAAGAAGTAATTAGTGTGTATAATTTCCCTCAAGTAATGACTAGTCGAATAGAGATTTCCTATGAGTCAACACATGATTCATATCTATTAAGTTTATTATCTAGCAAATTCCCTTTAGATAAAGTTCCATTATTGTGTGTAGGAAATATATTATTTAATACATAATCAAGCTCTGACAATTCTATTAATGAGAAAGACCTAACACTCCTCAACAATCTGGGCACACCTTAAATTGATGCTTTGGCACACACTAACATTTCTTAGCACCCCGCATGTCTTGAAACATCTTTGTACCTAGAACATATTGTGATGACACTGACGCCCAAGCACATGGTGGCATGCGCTAGCACAACATGGAACTCTTCTAGCATGTGTTTGCATGCTGCATGTAGTCCCTAGCATGCCCTGGAACACCTTGGTTGAATGCATTGACATACATTAGCACTTGGCACACAATGCCACTTGGCATGTATTGGGACCTATTATTAGTGTGCCTAGCATGCCCCTTTTCAAAAATATAAAGTCCTGACTTATTAACCCTCTTATTGGTTCTTCCTTTTATTGCCTTGACACATATTGACATACCTTGGCACCTTGTGCCACATCCTTAGCACCTAGCATGTATTGGCATATCTTGGCACTATTAATTGGCACATGACATAATTAGCACACCTTGGAACTCCCAAGCAAACGTTGGGAATTATTGACATCCTTGATATTCCCTAGCATACCTTACCAATGCTTAGCATACCTTGTCACTCCCTCCTTGGCATGACAACTAACACTTATTAACACTAGTCTCTGGCACACGTTCCTCATATTCATTAACTTCCATGAATTTTTACCTAGTGCTCCCTTAATGTTTTTTCCTAGTACTCCTTAACACTCATCAACATGCATTATCACTCTCTAGCACACCTTAACACTCTTCAAAATTCCCTTCCACTTCATAACATGCATAACACTCCCTGACACATATTGGCGCTTGGCACGTGTTGGCGCTTGGCACGTGTTGGCGCTTGGAAATTCTTAACATGTATGGAATACATTGAGATGCCTTGGTATGATTTGGAATGGTTTAATATTAAATTTATTTGTGATGATCAATTGTTGGAAAGTAGATGAGGAGAAACAAAGGAATACTTGGCACTTAGAATATATGCACTAATACTTTGCACTTGGCACCTATTGCCACCTAGTGTTGGTGTGCCTAGCATGCCCCTCTTGGAAAAGGTAAACTGATGACTTATTAACCATCTTATGTGTTCATTTCCTTGTAGTTTAACTTTTTTCTCCCTTTTTTTGTCTTGACAGTCCTTGACACGCATTGAAACACCCTTGCACATCTTGGCATGCCTTATCACTTGGCACATCTTAACATGTTTGACATGTATTCCCACTATCTGGCACATCAAGGGGGCGAAGAGACATGTAGTCCTAAAGTAGGTTGAATACGAGGGCCAAGTAAGGGTTGCTAAAGGGAGGTCATGATCATCCTCCAAGATTAAGATCATCATGTGAGGGTTCAGAAGAATGGTGCATACCTTAATGGTTAGTTTGCGCTAGGAAGTAGGATGGCACATTGTTGTTTCTCTTCTGGAAAATCAAGTTTAAGAGAGGTTTCTCATGAGAATCTGGGCATGTGATTTCAATGGTGTCTTTGTGTGAAGGCCATATCAAATTTTGAAATGTTGAAATTTGCAACAAGAAATAGTGAGATTGGAAACCAAAAAGGACAAAAAAAAAATGCACCCACACTGGTGAGGAATTTTGATGCACCAGGAGTGAGGAATGTGGAGCGTCTAATTTATTTTTCCCTTAAATAAATTGGACAATAAATTTTAATTTCATCTCATAACAACTTGTGTCAATTAATTAAGTCATGATGACCGAGTTAGCTCAAGAAATTCGAGTTGAGGGTCTAAGATGAGGCATCTAGAAGGATTCTAATATTTTTGGGGTCCAGTTGAAGTTTATGCATTAGTAGGGTGTAAGTGTAATTAACTTAATTAAATGATTTAAAATCAATTTAACTAGTTCTAACTGAGTGAGGAGCTAGTGAGAGGTCTAATGCATTAAATATAATTTAATTCACAATGAGTGATCAATCAGATAACTGATAATTCGCTATTAATAATTGCATGCATGTCAGTTTTGAGGAATACCTAGTTGAGATGTCAGAGGTTAAAGGGAACATAACTATCAGTTGTATTCAGAGAAAATTTCCCATGTGCAATTATAAATTCATTGGGATGCCATGATGGATTGCGCAATCAGGGAAGATTGATTTTCCTAATTAATAAGGAGTTAATTCCCTAGGAATTTCATGAGCAAGGCAGGCTCAAGTAAGGATGAGAATTGGCTAAGCACTAAACCAATTTTTCCTAGATCAACAGGAGACAATTGACAGAGTGCTGGAGAATCTCATGAGAGATTGAGCATTGTATTGTTTCATGATTCCTTGACTTAATACACAATAGAGATACAGGGATTTTGAGAAGTTGCTTTCCCCAAATACATCATGTTGTTGTGCGGTTGATAATTTATTTCTCTTACTTATATGTGATTGTGCGATCGTGTTTTGTTTCCGCAAATTGTAGGAAGGATTCAGTATCTTGTTTTAGTAGATTACAAGATCATATTGAATCTCGTTGGTTAGATTTTCTACATGGTATCAGAGAAAGAATTTTTTGGGCGGCGAGTTTGCAGAGAATATATGAAGATTTTGGTGAAAGTTTTTCAAAAACAAATAGAATATTTTGATTCCTTGTGAAAAACTACCCAAATGGAAAAAAAAATCGGTCGAATTGGAGCTCAGATGAGGGATATATCATCGATTTAAAATCAACTCTCTTTTAGACACTTTTTGTAACGTCGGGATAATTACACTGTGTGCGAGTCAAGAACCTATATGCACTTGAGGTACCAGATGCATGCAAAGCTTTGAGGAGAAAGGAAAAAGTTAGAGACTTGGTGGTTTAGAGGGAGCATAAATTACCTCTCAACATGCAACCTCATGAGAAGCAGTCTCAGAATGTTGTGGAGTAGCTGCCACAATTGGAGAAGTAGAGAGGAGACCGAGTGGAAGTGTACACTCAAGCAGAAACCTCCATGAGGAGGAAATTTCGAGCTAGATGGGAAGAGGGAGCAGCCATACCTTGAGGTGTAAGGTGGGGTGATGTGCAGACATAATCCCAAGATAAGAAATTTGGGCAAGGTCCATTGAGATGGCGCGTCTTATGGATCAAACCTGGCTACGAGGAGCCCACAGTACAGCAGTAGTAGGAAGGATCAGTTAGATTGATGTAGTTAGATGTCAACAAGACATAAATCAGAGTGACATATGTCAAATAATGGAGCACAAATCAGATTTAGCAACAGTTCAAAGGGCACAGTTGCAGATGTCAGTAGCAGTGTAGAGAATCTAGTACTAGACAGGTGCAGTAGCTAACAACAGTCAGAAGACTCTGATGACAGATGCATTATACTGATTCAGTTTCAAGATTTGCAAGTGCAAACAACACTAGAGAAGTGTAGCATGCAGAGCATTCCAAAGGTATCGGATGGGGATAGATTGAATTCCTTTCTTGTTGAGAGGGAGTGTTGAAATTTGCAACAAGAAACAGTGAAATTGGCAACTAGAAAGGACAAAAAAAATGCACCCACACTAGTGAGGAATTTTGATGTACCATGAGTGAGGAATGTGAGGCGTCTAACTTATTTCTCCCTTAAATAAATTGGACAATAAATTGTAATTTCAATTCATAACAACTTGTGTCAGTTAACTAAGTCATGATGACTGAGTTAGCTCAAGAAATTCTAGTTAAGGTGATCGAGGTGGATATTGGTGGCCACCCACCTATTCCACTTGGGCCCTCACCATTGTCCCTTTCAGTTTTTCAATTTCCTTAATTATAGCACAATTTACTATTTTTGTCATTTTTTTCGGGTCCTGAACTTCTGGAGCCATTTTGAGACCCCAAACGATTTTTTTTGGGCATGAAAGGTTTGTTGATTTCATAGAAATCACATTAGCAGTTGTAGTCCTCAGAGAGATCTTTCTAACGAGGTATCATGTGCATCAAACGAATATCATATGACCAAGTTACGACCTTGGGAAGTTGGCTACCCAACTAACCCCAACAAGGCCCATAAACTCTTGGTGTTACATCTCCTCGGGTTAGGATTTTGGTTGTTTAGGGTTTTCTCTTATTTTAAATAATAAAAAGGCCCTTGATCCTTATTGTAACACAATTCAAAGGAACATAACTATCAGTTGTATTTATAGAAAATTTCCCATGTGCAATTATAAAGTCATTGGGATGCCATGATGGATTGCGCAATCAAGGAAGGTTGATTTTCCTAATTAATATGGAGATAATTCCATAGGAATTGCGTGAGCAAGGCAGGCTGAAGGAAGGCTAAGTATTGGCTAAGTACTAGACCGATTTTGCCTAGATCAGCATGAGACAATTGGCAAAGTGCTGGAGAATCTCAAGAGAGATTAAGCATTGTATTGTTTCATGATTCCTTGATTTAATACAAAATAGAGATAGAGGGTTTTGAGCAGTTGCTTCCCCAGATACATCTTGTGTCGTTCAATTGATAATTTCTTTCTCTTACTTATATGTGATTATGTGATCGTGTTTTTTTTCCACAAATTGTAGGAAGGATTCAGTATCTTGTTTTAGTACATTACAAGATCAAATTGAATCCCGTTGATTAGATTTTCTACATGAAATAGAAGAGAGGGTTGATACCATCTTGCCATGTGGTGGTTAGTAGGCCGCAAGGTCTGTGATAAAGACCAACATAAATGGAGGAGGGCTTGCACTGTAATTTAGAGCCATAAAAGAAGTCGACACAGGCGTAAATGAGATCTAAAGTTCTGTCAAGGTTTAGTCAAAGAAATGCCCAGAATCTATGGATCCATATGAGCTAGGTCAAGTCTCTTATGGAGGCAAGAGTCGTGTTTTTTCTATGTGTGGATAGGGTTTGTTCTACAACAATTAGAAGTACATAAGTATAATGCCCTAGTTAGGAAAATTTCCTAGCATGTTTAGTTCATAAGGTATGCCCTTAAGACTGTGACAAATTTGTGTAGAAGAAGACGGGTTGTGACCCTTAAAGCGAGGTTTATTTCTGCAATAAAGACCACAGATCTAGAAGATGGTTTGTAGATTCAGTATGTGTGGAGACAATAGATCCAAAGGAGGGTGGAATTTGAGCAGAAGATTGCTTAAGAAATGCCATGAAGAATGGATTTATTTTAAGATGGAAAGCCCCCCCCTGAAGATGAAAGCCTCCAATATGTTTGTGGTTCTACTTTTCCATGCACACAAAATATGGTCTATGTTGAAGAACTGGAGGAGAACAGATCAAACACTGAGACTATATTGGATAATATTTCTAAGGCTAATCTACAATTTCAAACAGATGAGTCAATGGTGGAAATTTTAAAATGCACTGGAGATGAAATCAGATTCAATCCTATTGAGCAGGCCACTGAATGTTCAAGTTCATTTTGAGAAACAGAATTTGACAGTGAAAATAATGGTCCATGCTCTGGAATGTGTGATGCTACTGAAGTAGAATTAGAGCTGTGTAATGGTAATGGAGCTGAATCTTCTACAACAATTGATGCAAGTGGATTAATGAAGAGGAAGAGGCATTGACACTTCAGTGGAAAGATTAGACACCATATTGAATGACGGTGACAAGGGATTGAATTGCGGATTAGAGAGATTTTATGTCGAGCTTCCAAATACGACCACTTACTTGAATTTTTTCAAGCAAGAAAGCCATGGAAGGATGAGTAGCAAGCTGTGAAGGCATTTACAGTGAGATCTTCCCCTTTAATAGATAAAACTCACAGGCACCGGATTTTGCAGTGCAAGCAAAGAAAGAAAGTTGAAAATTCAGTGGAGTTGTCTTTTGATATCTCTCGTCATCCCTTGTTTTCTTTATATGAGAAGAAGAAAAGATTGGAAGTGGATGGAGTTTCAATTGATGATGATTCTAATAGCATGAAAACAATTACAGGTAATGTGAGTAATGACAGATTAGAGGAAAATCATTTCAAGGATTATTTAAGAGGGACAGAATCCAAGGACAGAGAAAAATCCATAGAGCTGATGTTATGGAAAATTGAAACTTTACAATCACATATACTGAAGATGAAAAATCAACTAAACAGATATAAGTCTAGAAAAGGTGTGAAATACTCTGCTAGGAACATTTCAAACAATTTCTATATCAACGACTTATATAATTTATTATGTCTGGAGTAGATTTTATTTATTGTATAGTATAGAATATCTCGTCCCATCCCCTGTTCCTTACTGCCCACAGTTTTACGCACTGAAAATACATAATTCGAACCCCGGTTCAAGGGTTTGCACAAGGAAAGACTAGTCAGAGAATGGAAAGATGGAAGGTTGAGCATCCCGGATCTACTTCACAACAATGGCTGCATGGATTTCTTCAAAGCTTCAGGTGGCCCAGAGTTTAGTTGAGAAGCTAAATATATTCATATCTCTTGCCTCTTTCCACAGTTTTCTTAATGCCTTTTCTCCTTGCTCAATCCAGATCACATGCATCCATCAAAATTACCACATATATCTACTTAATTCTTCTTAGATTCTAAATTTTTATCTCGAACAAACAACATGCAATGAATGCCAGAATGTTAAATAAAATTAATGTTATTTAACAAAACTCAATGCAATTTGAAAGAAAACCTCTGGATGCTTGGAAATTTGCTACCCTGCAAACCCTCACTTCATTACCTGTGTTGTCTTAAAGAAATTATGAAATTCTATAGATTGACCATTGGAGCTCTCTTGGTAACATTACCCAATGAGATTTGAAACCAACCCCTTTGGATATTTGGGTATTTGCTATCATGTTAACCCTTACTGCATTATTTTTGGTGAATGTTTTGGAAGTTATTGTAAGATTTCAATTCTATTTCAGTAAATTGTGTAAATCTACAGATTGACCAACAAGGTTCGACATCACTTGGAAAGCAAGAAAAGCCTCAATCCAATGAACTTGACATCAGCTTTGGAAAGCCAAATGGAATTCCTCCTTTGCAAGATCAATTCAATAAGAAGTCACAGGAGACCCCTGAACTTTTGAATAAATTGCACATAAAAAAATATTCGTGGTGAAAAACATTCACCAACCTGACATCTCCATGGCCTTAAGAAATCGACTTCAAGTTCAATTGCCTCACAGCCTGAGGCAACAATCTAAGAGGCACTTGGGAGATCGTTTCCTAAGGTTGCTAAGCCATTGTCGGTCCTAGGAAATGATGATTGGGCAGAAATTTTGGCTTCCCCTGAGCTTGCTAGTCGTGGAAGCAGTTTGAGAAACTCTGGTAATGCTGGAAATGGAAATGTTACAGGTAAGACTCCTTTCTTTGCAGGTAAAGATGCATACAAAAATAGGGTTTCAAATACCAAATTATCAGCATCTGTTGCTTCTAAGCATGCTCCACCCAATTCATATAATTCATTTTTTTCATAGAGTGCTTGTCATTCAGATGGCTTGGGATTGTCAATATCTCTTGATTCAAACAAATTTGTGAGACACGATAATAACTCAGAGACTGATTCTAGATGCAAAGGAGATGGATACATAATCTAAAATGAGACACTTGCTACAAGAGGTGAATCCTTCAGTATCATTAAGTGTATAATGAACCAAAAATCGTTTCTAGTCGTAACTCTTCCACTCAGGGGAGCGGATCTGATCCATCTATATTGGAAGATTTAACAAAGGCTCAAGATGGGGTAGAAAGCACAGACCTATATGGTTACAAAGGGCTTCCCGCAAATGAAAGTGTTGACCGGCATGATGAAGGTTTGATTATTTTTGTCAGTAGTATTTCTCCTTCACATGTAAAGGAAGAGAGCTCAATAAGAGCCCAACTGGAAACTTCTCACGAATTCACATTTGAGTCTCAAGTTAAAGCCAGAGATACAATATCAGTGACTTTAAAAGAAGATGGCCGCCATGGTCAAAATTGAGGACAATGAAGCAGGAACTTCAAATGATTAATGTTAACTTAGAAAATTGTGACATTCAGCAGGAAAGGGGAAGACTCCTACAGTACATCTCTTGAGAAAACTAAGAAATAAATCACTTACATACCATGGGACAACATACATGGTAAAGAAAGAGGTATATTTTCTGCAGATGTTCCAGAGTTGCAGGTTGTGGACATGAAAAGATGCACCAAGGAAGGCCAAGAAAGAGCCAAAGTTGAATTAGATGATGTCCATGGCAGTTCATCAGTAAGTGATAAAGGTCAGACACAAATATAGATCCAGCTTCAGGATCTGATTCAGAGGATGCCGAAGTGGAGAGGGAGGAACAAATGGCTGCAGAGGCAACAACTGTTGAAGCCGCTAAATCTACAATAAATAACAAGAGAAATTTGTGAAGAAACTTGAAAGAGAGAAAGAGAGATCAGAGGAAAAATTGGCTGAGCGTGAAGAAGAAGAAGGTAGAGAGGTTAGTTCTCTTTAATTATCTTCTATTTATCGTTATTCAATTTTCTTTACTTTCATGGTTGAAGCCAAGTTATCCAAAATTCCTCCAAATATGTGATTTGTGACTTACGAAATGTTAAAAGTACACTCCATGGGAAAAGACATAAAGATTTGTGGCCAAGTGCCCTAACTGTGAGATGTTGCCACTTGTGCAATTGTACTTCCTTTTGATGCTCAAACTCACTTCCTTTTGATGCTCAAACTCGCACCCTAGTTGTGCAAGACTCACAAGGTGTCACTTTGGGTCAGCTCAGGATTGTTGGCACTGTCACCTTATCAACGAATCCTTTCACTTTGGATTACTTATTGAATCTTGGGGGTATCCCAAAGCACAAATTTATGGGGTATTTTATGTCACTAGATCACTAGCACTGAAAACCATCTTTACATGGGATGGTTCAACATCTTGATGATCCTTTTCCTATTTACTGCAACTTTTTTATTCATTACATTGTAAAGCATACCTATTTGAAAACAACTTTCCTAAATTGCTACGTGTAACATTGTGCACCCTTGATTTTAATGTTAGACGATTCAAATTATCTCTATCTTAGGATTAAACACTGTTATTTTTAATCAGTTAGAGAGGAAAAAATATATTAACGAACATCAAAAATCCATGAGGGTTTCTACTCTCATACATCGAGCTCATTTTCTTATCTCGTGGCTAGGAATTTGTTGACAAGGGCAAGGGAATTACTGATTAATTCATCGAGCTCATTTTCTTCTCCTGTGGCTGTGAATTTGTTAACAAAAGCATTACCGATTAATTTACTCACTTTCTGCAAGAGGCATGACCATGGCCTTAACCCTTCCTCTAGCAGACTGAAAACCGTCGAGACAAGAGTCCTCGTTGGTGAGGGCCAAGCTCTTCCAAGTTTCCATGTTGCTCATTTGAGCCTTGAACGTGTTTGGCTTGAAGTGCTTAAGCTCTGCCAGAGATTGATGAATCTGGGTTGTGGTGTCCTCGAAATCCTCAATACAATATTTGAGGGCTACATTTTCTCTTTTATTCATCCTAGCTCTTCTTGTTTTCAGGCTCACCATCATGGCAGCCCTCACAACCTCACTCTGCTTGGCCCTCAGAGACCTGGATTAGGAAGTGAGCGATGAAAAGCAGAAATTCAGATGCAGAGTCAGTTTGCAAGAAGTTTTGATGAATTCCGCCATGCCTGTATGGCCGTGGTGAAGGGGATTCATGTCCTCTGCTGCTGCTGAAGCCAGTATAACAGCAAATGGACAGAAAATGATGATGAAAACATATATTTGAATTCATTATCAGCATATATTCATGAGCATCACTTTGCCTTAAACCCTATTTTCATCTCTTCATCTCTCTGTAACTAGGGTTTTGTCTTTAATTGAGTATGCTTTGTTGCTTGACCATAAGCTTAGCAAAAATCCGTAATTGAATAATGTGATACTTTTAGCCCTATGGGTTTTCTTCAGGTGTTGTCCGTTGGAATTGGAGTCACGTCCTCTGTTAAGACCACAAAATTATATATAAGATAGAACCTCGACTATTCTTGTGATCACCTCTTTCATATACTTCATACTAATATTTCAGTAATAGAAGTGTTTACCTATGCGACCAATCTTCATCCGAGATCGAGCAAGAGCACGAAGAGCAGATTGTGCTCTAGGCCCAAGAGTCTTAGTTTTATTTCCTCCCGTGGCACAGAGCTTAATGTGCAAATCATTTATTCCCAGCTCTTGGGACCAGTAATAACATATCCATATTAGGCACCTCAAATAGACAGTGTTGGCTGCAACTGATAAAAATGATCTAACACTCGGCATATACCACATACCTTGCATCTTTGTGCAACATCTTGTGCAGCAAGCATAGCAGCATAGGGTGAAGATTCATCTCTATCAGCTTTAACGTCCCTGCCGCCTGTTTGCTCCATGAATAAAAATATTGCAGAAATTTGAGTTTCTAACATCTCATGCTCTAACCTCTAATCATTTTCACTCTCAAAATTGAAGTTTCTTGGAGACAATAACATGCTTGATTAAAAGAACCTTAGCAGTAACAAGAGCCATTGTTTCCTTCCCAGACAAATCAGTCACGTGCTGCACAAAAAGGCAATTAGTCCAGTGTCTTTATAGAGAAGATCGCAAACAAGATAGATTCCCATACAAATAACAAATTTCCATCTTACCACAAACGTATCGTTAAAGGAAGAAAAAATGTGTGCCACGCCAAAAACTTGTTCTCCTTCTCTGATAGCAAGCCCTGGTGTAACATTATCCTCCTTAGGTTCCCTGACCTTTTTCTTGCCATATTGCATGGAATATGGAAAAATTATTAATGAATAAACTAAAGGACATACTCTTCATATTAGCAGAATTGAACAATTTTTGTAAATCTCAAATACAGAAATTTTGATTTGAGATCAACTTAACACACAAATACTATGGCAAAACTTGTTGCTTTTCATGCAAAAATAGATTGTCTTGTATACTATACACACTGAATATAGAAGTAAATAATAAGAACTTAAGTGATAGCAAACAACATGAGGATAAAACTATGTTTGGTTGTTGTATAACATAAGCTCATGACCTAAAAAGAAATATATAATTTTGTATTGGTCATGGTAAAATGTTCTTGTTCTGAGTGAGCTTATGAAACATCTCTAGGTTTATGCAGTCTGGAGGAAACCTCACAACTCAAAAGTATACAAAACGATTTAGAGAGGGATGTCATACAAAAGTTTAATTCAACGTCCATAGTAAAATAGGCAACCCAATATATATACCAAATATAATTGAGTATACAAAACATGTATGCAAGGAGAAAAAAATTGGAGATAAATAGCATACTTCATTATGGAATATACTAACATAGAGAGTATTGGTGGTGATTACAAGTGCACAATCACAATATGGAGCCTGTTCAGACACCAAACTCAAGTTCTGTGGTCAAAGATTATCGTTCTGAGGTAGTGCTTGCAATGCTCGTAGATGTGCATAACCATTAATATGTGTGCCTGGCCATGGAATAAACAAGGAAATGTTATGTTGGTGTAAAGATGTTAAAGCTCTTATTGACGGCAGATTCTTTGCCTCCTAGTCGTATACTTGTCATGACTTATAAAAACCATGGTCTGGATCAATTTTTATTGTCTTGCTTGAAATTCTGTCCCAACCTGGTGAGGATAGGAGGGAGAAGTGAGGAACCTGACTTGATTCCCCACAATTTATCTTCTAAAATTTGAAGAATGAACGAACATCGCTTCGATTGGATTGAATGTACACTTAAGTTGGAACAAGTCAAAGCAGAAATGGAAATAACTATGCAACAGCTACATGAGAGCAGCTTTTTGAATGTGGAGTCCTTAATGGATTCAATGCCCGAAAATCAAGTGAGGCAATTGATTTCTAACAATGAGATTGGTAGAGACCTTTTAAAGCAATTTCCCGAAGAAATCTCCCTTCTGGAATCTATTTGAGTCGGAGTTGGCAGAGGGTACGAAACTAGAAATCTTGTGACCTCGCTATATAAAACTCTCTCAAAGAACATTAGGGAATGGATTCCCAAGAGGGAGACCTTCAAACTGGTAGAAAACTATTTCTCTATTGTTAAGCCGTTGCAAAGATTGGACGAGACTGGATATTCTAATACTAGTGATACTGGATCAGAAGACAATGAGCAAAGAAGTGATGAAGAAGATTATGAAACAGAGATAGATGTTCAAAATAATCATGATACAAGAAATAAGTCACGGTTGGAAGAAAGCTTCTTTCCTTGCAGAAGGGAAGAAAACAATAGTTGGTTCTTTGGTGGGGCTAAACAACTTCATATGCATATAAGCTTTCAAAACCTTGATTTATTGATCCTCTTTTATTTAAGTTCCTAAATCTCGAACTCCTGATACAAAATTCACTTTTCAGTGTTGCAGATAGATTTAAACAAATATCAGTGGCTGCTATACGAGAATCCATGGCAATTAAATCAAAACCTTCGGGTATTATTAGTACACATGATCACCCAAAACAAACATGAAAAGGCTTTGAAAATCTTTTCAGATATTAAGAGCAAGTATGCTAGAATATGCAAGGTTATGCACGAGATAAATCAGCTACAGTAGCTAGAAGTGCTTCGCGGGTCAAATATTGTGGGTATGACAACCATTGTAATTTTTCTCGTGTTCTTCAGGATATATTAGAACTTTGAAACAGAATGTAAAGGATCGCAATAAACTTCTGATTTCACTAAGCATTGCAGGGAGCAGCATTGTATCGGGACGTTCTTAAAAAGCTTCAACAAGCAATTATTTTTGTTGAAGAAGCTTCCGAGATTTTGGAACCTCAACTGCTAGAAACGCTTGAACCGACCATTCAACATCTAATTTTGATTGGTGATCACTATCAGCTACCTCCCTGTGTATCATGTTATGAACTTGAGCGTTGGTATGTACACCTGTCTTAGTCTGAATTCTGGTTTTAACAGATTGTCACAAAAGAATTTGCATACAAATATGTTCCAAATCATGCTTAAAATAACGGTATACATCTTATGGCCAAAGTAGAGAAAGATATATTACTGTGATAAGAATCCCACGTAACCCAAACCCAGTGGTTGCATTTAGATAACTAATAATTCAAAATATTCCAAATCATGCTTAAAATAATTGTACACATCTTATTATCAAAGCAAAGAGAGATATCAATGTAGGAGGAATCCCACATAACCTGACAAAGGATTTTTACTTAGAAGACTGTTGTTTCATTGGCAAAGGGGATCAATGGGAGATTATTATTTGGCCATACATTCCACCCATCAAAGAGATATTAATGTGGATAAAATTCACAGTATCTGGATATAACGGGTTTTCAAATGATAGAAACTGAGAGAAATTCTACAACAAAGTACCCATTCATCCTTGGTAATTCTGACAGGAAAAACCAATGTTTTTTTCGTTAAGTTGCAAAGTTTTTGGACTGGGAAAACCTCGTAAATCATAGACTCATATTTGAACAATGAAAAAAAAAATAGGAAAAGTCAATTACCTCTTGAGGAACAATTTTGCAACAATTTTTTTCACTTAATCGAATCACATTTTATCCTCTCTATTGAGATTCTAGCTCGGTATCCCTTTATTTCTGCATTTTTGAGCATACAAGGTGCCTGTATTGTAGTGAGAAAGATATATTTCATTATGTTATATATGTTTTGTTCTTTAATATTTTGTAATGATTTCTGAATTATATTTCATTAGAATCTATGTGAATCAATAATTAAAGGTTTGTTGAAGGAGTTTGTATTACTTCCTTTGATATTTGGTAAGGAATATCATAAATTGGGATTGGGTTATATTGCTTGGCATCAAGCAACTATGATGGATGTGAGAATCATTTCATGGTGTTTGTGGGCATAGAGGTTTTGATGGAGTTCTCTGGGAAAAGCTATGTGAAATTGAATAAATTGATTTCGTTACAGAAGGCCAAGGGATCGAATCATGAGCCTTTTCAGCCACCAAACTCAAGTTCTGTGGTCAAATATTATCGTTCTGAGGTAGTGCATCGTATTGTGTATATATTGTTTTATTATGTTCTTGCTACTATTGGATTATTAGATTCATCCTATCATGGAATTAAAACAGTAATCAACGGGTTTTCTAATGATAGAAACTGAGAGAAATTCTAAAACAAAATACCCATTCATCCTTGGTAATTCTGACTGAATACCAAAAAGGTGAGGGAGCCCTTTGTAACCTAGGAAATCCTGGTCAGAATATTAAACAAGAAAATTCTTGACCAGAATAGTGTTACTTGGTTGCAATTGGTGGAAATCTTAGTTAGAATAATGTCATTTCTTAATTGGAATAGTGAAGCTATATTTGAATTCTTACTTCCTAAAAAATTCTAACCGTTCTAACCACAATATTGAATAGTGAATTTATATTAGAATCCTTAAAAATTTTAACCATATTACAGAAGTGGTGATATATCTTAGTCACAAGTGTTACTTCCTCATTGGAAGAGTAAAGTAATGGTCTGTCTTAAGTAGAATAGTGTTACTTCTTCGTGACTGGAATAGTAAAGTAATGGTTGGAATAGTGATTTGATAGATAGAATCCTCACTCCCCTATGACCAATTCTAAAGTAATGATTGGGAATACTCCCCTGAAAAATTCTAACCAGAATTATTGAATTATGCTTCAAAAAGTGATATCTATTCCAAGAACTTAGCACTTCAAGAATGTGAATTCTTTCAATACTCTGGACATGACAATATAGTGAGTGGTATGGATTACTTCAGTCACTCTGGACAGATCTGACTCCTTTAAGACTTCTAAAATCTTACCAAAAAGTCGAGCCCTATGTATCCTTGCACATTACATGTTAGTTCAATGTTTCAGAGAATTCTGACACTTGTCAAAAAATCTCTTAAAGGGGCTGCCTAGAACTGTAGAAGGATTGTCTATGCAAAAATATTCTGGAAAAATTGATGTCTATGCACAGGGAGAAGTACTGTAGCACTGTATTTTATGATTTTTCCATAGGTACATCTGCAGGAGGTTGTGTGCAATCAGGTCAGGCTGTAAGTTGCAACACATATTTTAACATGAGAAATGCAAATTTGCCACTTGGCATGCAATTTTGACACCTTGGGGTGCATTCTAAGTATGGAATATGATGTTCCATGGCATATAGGATAGCCCCTTTTCCTTATCATCCATCAGGTTTTCTATTTATGTACATGGCATGCATTTTTTAATGCAAGTGGACATTTTGGCACTATGAAAATAATAGGTAGAAAGCACAGTAGTAATAAGGAGACACATGACCTTGGAGATGCATTGGAGCTTAGGACCTTTGGAGGATTGTTGGACCTTGGGGAGCAGTGCTCATGCCATGGAGGGCTTGCTTATTAATCACTGTCACCTTTGATGCTGACATGTCACGTAGAGTAGAGTGCTTCTCATGGGTGGACCTACTTGTGTCTTGCAAGTTTTCTTGTAGCAGACTAGGTCCACTAAAGCCCCTTTACCTCTCATATAAAAAGAGGAAGGAGTGAGTTTTTATTATAGTCGATCATGCACTTGTGCATATTCCTTTCAAGCTTGGGTTAGGGATGTAAGAGCAGTGCTACTTTCTCTCTCTCAGTGACAATATATCTGAGTTGATGCGTATGTTGGTGACAATATATCTGAGTTGTGCTTTGCTCTATCTTCCTTACAAGGATTCCTTGAAAGATAAATAGATTGGTGAACATAAGTAACTAATCTGAACTGTAGCGAAAAATATGATATGAATCTGCTATTAATTGAGGTTCTAATACCAATGATGTGAGCCAACCCAAAATTCTGCTATTATAACTGAAATTTGAAATCTAAAAATTCCGGAACTAGATCTTAAATATAAAAAATAAAGCAGACCAAAAAACCAAACAGTTAAAAGTTTAGTGGTAGTCATGAAACTACTTAAGTCCTCCACTCGAATCTTGTATCTTTATCTGCATATGTTTTAGAGAGAAACCATCACTGTTTTTCTCTAGGGACTTTATTGGCTCAAAAACCTGTCAGTGTTTACTTTCAAGCTCAACGATAGTGAAACAAGCCATTCTCCACAAACATTTTCTGTTGTTTGGGACTAGGTGCTCTTTTATGAAACAAATCTAACATTGTTTTCAATAACATTGTCAAATTATAGCTACTGAAACTATGTGGCTATAGTCATGTTTCATGATGGTTTCCTACTTTATTTAAGCAAGAGGCACTTGTTTAGGAAACAACTGGATGGACGACAGTTAATGGGATTCTTTCTAGTTGCTCCAATTTGCTTGATGACAGGAAAGAGAAATGAAACTTGGAAATAATTTTAGAAGAGTCCCTTGACTAAATGGAGTTGTTGACCAATGCACATAGTGGATAAACACGTTGAAGCAGAAAAATCCAGAAGATTCCCTACAAAAATTGCACATAGTGGGTCATCATGTTGGATAAAATATAAATATTCTTGAGATAATAATAGCATGAATTTTACATTGATGGACTTGGACATTGGAGGTGGTTTACCGTTTGTTGCTAGACCTTGTTTGGATGTTTGAAAGACATTCTTCCTCGAAGTGTTGGATTAGTATGGAGCTTGGTGACTTCATGTTGTTGATGCATGAAGGGAGTTTGTGTTCTTGGAGTAGAGTTGGGTATTTCACCATGACAAAAACATCCCAAAATCAACATGAGCACACAAAATCCCTTGACATGTGAACTCTTGCATTGAGGGAGTGGATATGTAGGTGTGGGAGTCCTTAAGGTGACACATTACTTTGGATATGCATTTTCCTTAAGGAGACACATGACCTAGAAGATGCATTGGAGCTTAGGACCTTTGGAGGATTGTTGGACCTTGGGGAGTAGTGATCATGCCATGGAGGGCTTGCCTGTTGATCACCGTCACCTTTGATGCTGACACATGTAACATAAAGTATAGTGCTTACATGGGTGGACCTACTTGTGTCTTGCAAGTTTTCTTCTAGTGGACTAGGTCCACTAAAGCCCCTTTACCTCTCATATAAAAAGAGGAAGGAGTGAGTTGTTATTATAGTCGATCATGCACTTGTGCATATTCCTTTCAAGCTTGGGTTTGGGATGTAAGAGTAGTGCTACTCTCTCTCTCTCGGTGACAATATATCTGAGTTGATGTGTATGTTGGTGACAATATATCTGACTTGTGCTTTTCTCTATCTTCCTTACAAGGATTCCTCAAAAGATAAACAGATTGGTGAGCACAAGTAACTAATATGAACTGTAGCGAAAAATATGATATGAATATGCTATTAATTGAGGTTCTAATACTAATGATGTGAGCCAACCCAGAAGTCTGCTATTATAACTGAAATTTGAAATCCAAAAATTCTGGAACTAGATCTAAAATATAAAAAATAAAGCAGACCAAAAAACGAAACAGTTACAAGTCGAGCGGTAGTCATGAAACTACTTAAGTCCTCCACTTGGATCTTGTATCTTTATCTGCATATGTTTCAGAGAGAAACCATCACCATTTTTCTCCAGGGAATTTATTGGCTCAAAAACCTATCAGTGTTTACAGTCAAGCTCAACGATAGTGAAACAAGCCATTCTCCACGAACATTTTCTGTTGTTTGGGACTAGGTGCTCTTTTATGAAACAAATCTAACAGTGTTTTCAATAACATTGTTAGATTATAGCTACTGAAACTATGTGGCTATAGTCATGTTTCATGATGGTTTCCTACTTTCTTTAAGCAATAAGCACTTGTTTAAGAAACAACTAGATGGATGACAGTTAATGGAATTCTTTCTAATTGCTCCAATTTGCTTGTTGAAACGAAAGAGAAATGAAACTTGGAAAGAACTTTAGAAGATTTCCTTGACTAAATGGAGTTGTTGACCAATGCACATAGTGGATCAACACGTTGAAGAAGAAAAATCCAGAAAACTGCCTAAAAAGAGTGCACATAGTGGGTCATTATGTTGGATAAAATATAAATATTCTTGAATTAATAATAGCATGAATTTTACATTGATGGACTTGGACATTGGAGGTGTTTTACCATTTGCTACTAGACCTTGTTTGGATGTTTGAAAGACATTATTCTTCGAAGTGTTGGATTAGTATGGAACTTGGTGACTTCATGTTGTTGATGCATGAAGGGAGTTTGTGTGCTTGGAGTAGAGTTGGGGTATTTCACCATGACAAAAACATCCCAAAATAAACATGAGCACACAAAATCCCTTTACATGTGAACTCTTGGGTTGATGGAGTGGATATGTAGGTGTGGGAGTCCTTAAGGTGACACATTACCTTGGATATGCATTGTACTCAAGGAGACACATGACCTAGGAGATGCGTTGGAGCTTAGGACCTTTGGAGGATTGTTGGACCTTGGGGAGTAGTGGTCATGCCATGGAGGGCTTGTTTGTTAATCACTGTCACCTTTGATGGTGACACATGTCACGTAGAGTAGAGTGGACCTACTTGTGCATTGCAAGTTTTCTTGTAGTGGACTAGGTCTACTAAAACCCCTTCACCTCTCATATAAAGGGAGGAAGGAGTGAGTTGTTATTATAGTCGATCATGCACCCGTGCATATTCCTTTGAAACTTAGGTTAGGGATGTAAGAGCAGTGCCACTCTCTCTCTCTCGGTGACAATATATCTGAGTTGATGTATATGTTGGTGACAGTATATCTGATTTTTTCTTTTCTCTATATTCATTACAAGGATTCCTTGAAAGATAAACAGATTGGTGAACGTAAGTAACTAATCTGAACTGTAGCGAAAAATCTGATATGAATCTGCTATTAATTGAGGTTCTAATACCAATGATGTGAGACAACCCAGAGTTTTGCTATTATAACTGAAATTTGAAATCTAAAAGATCCGGAACTAGATCTGAAATATAAAAAATAAAGCAGACCAAAAAACCAAACAGTTACAAGTCGATCGGTAGTCATGAAACTACTTAAGTCCTCCACTCGAATCTTGTATCTTTATCTGCATATGTTTTAGAGAGAAACCATCACCATTTTTCTCTAGGAACTTTATTGGCTCAAAAACCAGTTAGTGTTTACAGTCAAGCTCAACGATAGTGAAACAAGCCATTATCCATGAACATTTTATGTTGTTTGGGACTAGGTGCTCTTTTATGAAACAAATCTAGCAGTGTTTTCAATTACATTGTCATTTTATAGCTACTAAAACTATGTGGCTATAGTCATGTTTCATGATGGTTTCCTAATTTCTTTAAGCAATAGGCATTTGTTTAGGAAACAACTGGATGGACGAAAGTTAATGGAATTCTTTCTAGTTGCTCCAATTCGCTTGATGATATGAAAGAGAAATTAAACCGGGAAAGAACTTTAGAAGAGTCCCTTGAATAAATGGATTTGTTGACCAATGCACATAGTGGATCAACACGTTGAAGCAGAAAAATCCAGAAGATTCCCTACAAATAGTGCACATAGTGGGTCATCATGTTGGATAAAATATAAATATTCTTGAAATAATAATAGCATGAAGTTTACATTGATGGACTTGGACATTGGAGGTGGTTTACCGTTTTCTGCTAGAACTTGTTTGGATGTTTGAAAGACATTCTTCCTTGAAATGTTGGATTAGTATGGAGCTTGGTGACTTCATTTTGTTGATGCATGAAGGGATTTTGTGTGCTTGGAGTAGAGTTGGGTATTTCACCATGACAAAAGCATTCCAAAATCAACATGAGCACACAAAATCCCTTGACATGTGAACTCTTGGGTTGACGGAGTGGATATGTAGGTGTGGGAGTCCTTAAGGTGACACATTACCTTGGATATGCATTGTCCTTAAGGAGACACATGACCTAGGAGATGCATTGGAGCTTAGGACCCTTGGAGGATTGTTTGACCTTGGGGAGTAGTGCTCATGCCATGGAGGGCTTGCTTGTTAATCACTATCACCTTTGATGCTGACACATGTCACGTAGAGTAGAGTGCTTCACATGGGTGGACCTACTTGTGTCTTGCAAGTTTGCTTGTAGTGGACTAGGTCCACTAAAGCCCCTTTACCTCTCATATAAAAATAGGAAGGAGTGAGTTGTTATTATAGTCGATCATGCACTTGTGCATATTCCTTTCAATCTTGGGTTTGGGATGTAAGAGCAATGCTACTCTCTCTCTCTCGGTGACAATATATTTGAGTTAATGTGTATGTTGGTGCCAATATGAGTTGTGATTTGCTCTATCTTCCTTACAAGGATTCCTTGAAAGATAAACAGATTGGTGAACATAAGTAAGTAATCTGAACTGTAGCGAAAAATCTGATATGAATCTGCTATTAATTTAGGTTCTAATACCAATGATGTGAGCCAACCCAGAAGTCTGCTATTATAACTGAAATTTGAAATCCAAAAATTCCGGAACTAGATTTGAAATATAAAAAATAAAGCAGACCAAAAAACCAAATAGTTACATTTAGAGCGGTAGTCATGAAACTATTTTAAGTCCTCCACTCTAATCTTGTATATTTATCTGCATATGTTTTAGAGAGAAACCATCACCATTTTTCTCCAGGGACTTTATTGGCTCAAAAACCTATCAGTGTTTACAGTCAAGCTCAACAATAGTGAAACAAGCTATTCTCCACAAACATTTTCTGTTGTTTGGGACTAGGTGCTCTTTTATGAAACAAATCTAATAGTGTTTTCAATAACATTGTCATATTATAGCTACTGAAACTATGTGTCTATAGTCATGTTTCATGATGGTTTCCTACTTTATTTAAGAAATAGGCACTTATTTAGGAAACAACTGGATGGACGACAGTTAATGGAATCCTAGTTAGTTGCTCCAATTTGCTTGATGAAAGGAAAGAGAAATGAAACTTGGAAAAATATTTAGAAGAGTTCCTTGACTAAATAGAGTTGTTGACCAATGCACATAGTGGATCAACACGTTGAAGCAGAAAAGTCCAGAATATTCCGTACAAATAGTGCACATAGTGGGTCATCATGTTGGATAAAATATAAATATTCTTGAAATAATAATAGCATGAATTTTACATTGATGGACTTGGACATTGGAGTTGGTTTATTGTTTACTGCTAGACCTTGTTTGGATGTTTGAAAGACATTCTTCCTCAAAGTTTTGGATTAGTATGGAGCTTGGTGACTTCATTTTGTTGATGCATGAAGGGATTTTGTGTGCTTGGAGTAGAGTTGGGTATTTCACCATGTCAAAAACATCCCAAAATCAACATGAGCACACAAAATCCCTTGACATGTGAACTCTTGCATTGAGGGAGTGGATATGTAGGTGTGGGAGTCCTTACCTTGGATATGCATTGTCCTTAAGGAGACACATGACCTAGGAGATGAATTGGAGCTTAGGACATTTGGAGGATTATTGGACCTTGGGGAGTAGTGATCATGCCATGGAGGGCTTGCTTGTTAATCACTATCACCTTTGATGCTGACACATGTAACGTAAAGTATAGTGCTTCACATGGGTGGACCTACTTGTGTCTTGCAAGTTTGCTTCTAGTGGACTAGGTCCACTAAAGCCCCTTTACCTCTCAGATAAAAAGAGGAAGGAGTGAGTTGTTATTATAGTCGATCATGCACTTGTGCATATTCCTTTCAAGCTTGGGTTATGGATGTAAGAGCAATGCTACTCTCTCTCTCTCGGTGACAATATATCTGATTTGATGTATATGTTCGTGACAATATATCTGAGTTGTGCTTTGCTCTATCTTCCTTATAAGGATTGCTTGAAAGATAAACAGATTGGTGAACATAAGTAACTAATCTAAACTATAGCAAAAAATATGATATGAATCAGCTATTAATTGAGGTTCTAATACCATTGATGTGAGCCAACCCAAAATTTTTCTATTATAACTGAAATTTGAAATCCAAAAATTCCGGAACTAGATCTGAAATATAAAAAATAAAGCAGACCAAAAAAACAAACAGTTACAGGTCGAGCGGTAGTCATGAAACTACTTAAGTCCTCCACTCGAATCTTGTATCTTTATCTGCATATGTTTTAGAGAGAAACCATCACTGTTTTTCTCCAGGGACTTTATTGGCTCAAAAACCTGTCAGTGTTTACAGTTAAGCTCAACGATAGTGAAACAAGCCATTCTCCATGAACATTTTCTGTTGTTTGGGACTAGGTGCTCTTTTATGAAACAAATCTAACAGTGTTTTCAATAACATTGTTAGATTATAGCTACTGAAACTATGTGGCTATAGTCATGTTGCATGACGGTTTCCTACTTTCTCTAAGCAATAGGCACTTGTTTAGGAAACAACTGGATGGACGACAGTTAATGGAATTCTTTCTAGTTTCTCCAATTTGCTTGATGACAGGAAAGAGAAATGACACTTGGAAAGAAATTTAGAAGAGTTCCTTGACTAAATGGAGTTGTTGACCAATGCACATAGTGGATCAACACGTTGAAGTAGAAAAATCCAAAAGATTCCCTACAAATAGTGCACATAGTGGGTCATCATGTTGAATAAAATATAAACATTCTTGAAATAATAATAGCATGAATTTTACATTGATGGACTTGGAAATTAGAGGTGGTTTACCGTTTGCTGCTAGGCCTTGTTTGGATGTTTGAAAGACATTCTTCCTCGAAGTGTTGGATTAGTATGGAGCTTGGTGACTTCATGTTGTTGATGCATGAAGGGAGTTTGTGTGCTTGGAGTAGAGTTGGGTATCTCACCATCACAAAAACATCCCAAAATCAACATGAGCACAAAAAATCCCTTGACATGTGAACTCTTGGGTTGAGGGAGTGGATATGTAGGTGTGGGAGTCCTTAAGGTGCCACAGTACCTTGGATATGCATTGTCCTTAAGGAGACACATGACCTAGGAGATGCATTGGAGCTTAGGACCTTTGGAGGATTGTTGGACCTTGGGGTGTAGTGCTCATGCCATGGAGGGTTTGCTTGTTAATCACTGTCACCTTAGATGCTGACACATGTCACGTAGAGTAGAGTGCTTCACATGGGTGAACCTACTTGTGTCTTGCAAGTTTTCTTGTAGTGGACTAGGTCCACTAAAGCCCCTTTACCTCTCACATAAAAAGAGGAAGGAGTGAGTTGTTATTATAATCGATCATGCACTTGTGCATATTCCTTTTCATATTTGGGTTAGGGATGTAAGAGAAGTGCTACTCTCTCTCTCTCTCATTCAATCTTCTTTGTACTTTATGTGTTTTTGTCTTAAGGTGTTAGGATTTGTTGGAACATTCACCCTAAAACTTCATATATATAAAGAATAAATGAAACCCATGAACACAATCACAACCTATCATATAATTCTCCATGATTTTGAAAACCCTAGATAGGGAAAACCAAGAGAAACCCTAGCTCCACCAAAGATTCTCCAACAATCTAAAATAACCATGAGAAAAACCTCCATGTAAAAGTATCTTTGGTGGAGCCACTGTAAACCCTAAGTTATTTTGGAATTGTGTTATTTCAGATTTGACTTCCAGCTTACCACTGCCTTGCATACCTTGTCACTCCCATAAATTATGTTATTTTAAAGATTTGAATTCCAGATTTTCACAGATACAATGTCCTCAATAAGATAGTTGAACACTTCCATATTCATAGTTATATCATATTCCAAGAATATATACATTTTTTGTACTGATCAATGATTGTCTCACGAAGAGCAATCATGTCACAAGCGGAAATATATGCACATTGTTCATCACCTCCCAATGACGTAATTTCAATCCCTTCCTATCCCCCATGGGTGAAGCCTGTGAGAACAAAATCTTGACCAAAGGTGTGAAACTCCTCGCTAGTAACTGCTAGTCCCAAGCCTATTGGGCATTGGTGTATTCTTCCCATATCTGGATGTTGTTTTTACATTTTTGAGAAAACTTATTTAGCTATTTGGCCTTTTCTACCAAGGGACTCACTATTTTGGGGGGTGCTCAAGGTGATATGACACAGTAGGATGGCAGGGTGGTTAATGAATTGTATCCATTTAAATTTAAAACATGTTTCTCTTAGAATATTTTGATAAGAATGGCTCTCTGTTCATGAGGAGTCACATTTGGAATTTCATTGCAAGGAGAATTTGTCCCAGCTTTGTTCTTGCTACATCCTCCCCGTCCTGGACATGGATAATTGTGTTTGCAGGTTTTGTGCCTCCCATGATACATATCTAGTGCACTCATCACACACAAGAACTTATGGTCAGTTGTGGGAAAAAGTTGTGCAATTCAGCACAACAGACTATTCAACTACATCTTCTGTGGATTAGGACATGTGCAAAATTCAACCTAAAAAGGCGGTGTGATGGGTGCAGTTGCAGTGGATGCAACTTGCAAAGCCTCAGGTGTGGACAATTCAACCTAAATACGTAGTGTGATGGGTGCAGCTGCAGTGGTTGTAAATCCTCAAGAGTTGTCTACGGGTTTCCATGACTCATGAGGGATGAATTCACATTTTGTACCCATTTAATTCCAGAATTCCCTCATTAAGTACTGGTTTAAGACTCAAGACTATGTTCTCTAGTGATAAACCTCAACTCAGAAAGTTGTATATGATATCTCTTTGTCCTTGATGCAAATATTTTAACTCAGAACCTTGTACTTGTTCCCTGACACAAAATTTGTCTAATATGATATAAAATGTTAAGTCATGTTGAAGATGGATTTTATTACTATAATTTTTAAAATTTAGAACAATATCTTCATAGTTGCAATCTGATTTTCTACAAGATTTTTGTAATAATATCTTCATAGTTGCAATCTTATTTTCTGCAAGATTTTTGTAATAGTATCTTCATAGTTGCAATCTGATTTTCTATAAGATTTTTGTAATAGTATCTTCATAGTTGCAATTTGATTTTCTGCAAGATTTATGTTGAAATATGACCTTGGTAATTTTAGTGTCTTTTCATATGTTTGAGAGAATAAGTAAAATGCTTTAAATTCTGAAACAACCAATCAAAAATTCTGCCATATCTGTAAATATAATAGTTGGTTAACGAGAACCTTATCATTTTCTTTCTTGGATTCATGTTTTTCGTCTTTTCAAGGATTAAATTAGTAAGGCATTAATAATTTAATTATGGTTTTCATTGTTGGCTCATGTTATTTGGGAAATGAATGTCACATTGTACCATCGTACTCACAATAAATCTCGAATGATGAAGTGGCTGAGCAAGCCTTTTAAAGGTTCAAGTCACAAAGTGTCAGATGGACACTACGTAGGGGTGCATTTGGAGATGATAATGTAATTTGGCATGTGCCCTCTAATGCCATGGTAATTTCTAATTCATCAGAGTGTATTGTCTTTTAAACTTCAATCCTCTATCTGTTAGCTCTAACAAAGTTAGTGTCATGCTAGTGATTAATTTGAAACTGTATTTTAGTGGAAAAATTCACTGTTTTTTGGTGGAATAGTTCATAATTTATTTTGATCTTTTTTTGCAAGTGTACTAGTCACGATGATAAATGTGTGGTTTACTTCAGAGGGTTCTCAATTCTTTCTAGATACACTTCATCACTTTCTTTGAATACTTCTCTAGTGCTTTACCTTCATATTTTATCTCCTGCACAATTGCTCCTGAGGTCCATGTTATTATGTTTATTGGTTGTTTCTGTGGAAACTTTTTCCTGAGGTTCTGCAAAGTAAATCCAAATACAAAAAATATTATTTTACATATTGATATTTGTTCAAGACATTGTTGTGTGATACTTGAATTTCATAAATCTAGATTTCTATTTCGTTATCTATATCAATATATAAGAACAGGTTCATGGATTGTTCATATTTATCAAACTGTGGAGTTGTTCCTTTCCTGTTGCATGTTCTTTTATATTGTTATGTTGTGATTCAAATTTCTAGTTGTGCTTTTCAGTTATTCTCCTACATAGTACATGCTTTGATATATTATATAAAAATTCTTACCAATAAGATAACATTGATTGTTGTATGTGGACATTTTTGTTCAGGATGGTCCATTACAAAATCAAGATGAGGAGCTGGATCATGCAATTGCACTTTCTCTTTCTGAAGAACTAGCAAAACCAGATGGTATATGATGGCAATTTCAGCTTTTTACAGTTACTTTTAGTTTAATTATATCATTTAGCTCGATGCTTTTCATATATTCAACTAAAATTTTGTTGCTTAACAAGACTTTGTCATTTCCATGTTTTAGTGAAACTGTTTATGGTTTGATACTCTCATGGAACCTTTATCAAGTTACATGCACCCTCATTAGAAAAAACAAGAGAATTTTGCTTGCCATGACTATCTTTCTTTGTCATTGTTGACTTAAGAAAGTATTTTAGCTAAGAAAATAGTTTCAAGGTTATGGCATAACTTGTCATATAAATTGAACAAAAGTTATATCCAAAATGTTAACTTGTACACTACTTAGTTGGTTTTAGGCTTTTTATTTAAAATCTACTTTAGTTTGAACTTTGAACAAGTTGTTCCATAGACTTGAATATTAAGAGATTTTGGTGTAAGGATTAAAAATTAGTCCATAAGGCCTATCAGTTATTCATTTATTTTATCTGAATATAACATTTACTATTAAATTAGAACCACTTGACAAAAATACGTCATAGATCAAGATCATACTTTGTAGAGTGTCGTAGAATAAAAATAGGAGCAATGACACTGAATTCTTTCAGTTTTCGTGGTTCTTATTCCTTTGGTGTATCTTAGCACCTTTAGAGGCAATTGCTAGTTTAAAGTCTAATTCTTTAAAGGGTGCTAGCTCAATGGAAGAGAACCTGCTTTCCAAGCAGGAGGTTGGTGGTTCGATTCCATCGTGCCCTGATATTCAAAGGGAATGACGAAGATTAGTTTTTGGTGACGGATGCTCCTTTGACCATCACCAATGAGCTTATGGTGACATTTTTCGACCCTCACCAAAATATGAAATGGTGACGGTCAATGAACGCCACCATATATACGCATCAATAGTGATGACCATTAAAGGTCCATCACCAAAAATCGTTGTTGATATGAAATGGCGAGGGTCACTGTTTGTCATTATAGTCATTATTCATGACGGACCTTGATGTCACCAATGAGTTTATGGTGACGGTCAATGAACATTGCCATCTATATGCACCAATAGTGACGGCCATGAAAGGTCCATCACAAAAAATCATTGTTGTTCATATGAAATGGTGACGGTCACTATCCGTCATTATAATCAATATTCGTGACGGACATTGAATGTTACCACAACACATACTTTCGGCGACGCCACCTTTGGTGACATTCAATTTTTTTGGTGACAGAGGCTATTGTCCATCACCATTGCTCATATGAAATGGTGACGGTCATTATCTGTCACTATAAATCATTATTAGTGACGAACCTTGAATGTCACCACAACACTTATACTTTCGGTGACGCCACCTTTGGTGATGAAGGCTCTTCTGACCCTCACCAATGTGTTTTTTTCTTGTAGTGTCCCATCCTTCTTCTGTACCAACATGATTGGGCTCCCACAGGGTGATGAACTTAGACGGATGTGACCTTTCTGCAACATCTCCTGAATCTACCTCTTGATTTCATCATTCTCCATAACATAGCAATGATAGATCAATCCATTAGGTAGCAGTGCACCTGGGGTCAGATCAATGGGTTGCTTGACCTAACAGTGCAGAGGAACCCCTGTGGGTGAGGTGAAGATGTCCCCGTACTCCTCCACAACCTTGTCCATTTGTTGTTGTCATGCAGAGGAGCTATGTCTGGAGGTCGTGGCCATAGTCTTCTTATTTCCCTGGGGGTGGATCATTAGGAAAAAAAAATCCTGGTTTGGGAAATGAGCTTACTGCATTGTTTTGTAGTAACCAAAGAGATAGCGTTAGGCGGTGGTACCTTTGGTATCCTGTACAACTTATTTACCAAAGTAACAATAACAGCGCGAGGTCGGGACTCATACACAGCATGTCACTTCCACAAGTATGGTTGGCCTAATAATACGTCAGAAACATCAAGAGGATCAATGTCACATAATACCTCACCCGTGAAGGGCTTGATGCTATAGGGAAGGCGGCACTGCTGGCTGACGCGGAGATCTCGTCCTTGGTGAAGCCCCCTGATGGTGTATGGTTATGGGTGTGTTGTGGTTGGCAAGCCCCTGCTTCATGATGTTTATTGAAATGAGGTTATTTTGGCTCCCATTTTCAACAATGAACTGTAGCAGGGAACCCTTTACCCACATCTGGGAGTGGAAGAGACGCTCCTCCTCCTCTAGATCTTCTGGTTCCTCCTTCTGGATCTTCACAGTGGCAACAATGGCATTGGGCTCCACATCAATAATCTGTTTCTCTTTGTCATTCCCCTTGTCAGGTTCTGATTCAGAGTCAAGGCATGCATCTGACTTAGAAGCCCTCATCTCGGCCACTAGCGACTGCTTGGCCTGACACTCACTTGTATTGTGAGTGGAGCTCTTATGGAACTCACACCACTTTCTTGTGTCCTTCTTTGGCTTCACGGTGTTGTTCTTTGCTTGTGGCTTTAAAATATAGTCTTGGGCCGCCATGCCTTGGTTTTGTCCTTTGTTTTGTGGTTTGGGGGCAACTTCCCCTGGCTTTTGATTTGCAAATCCAAAGTCTCGCTTCTTCTGTTTGAATTTTTGCTCAATCCTGGCAGCATACCGGTATGTCGTACCAATCGAGGAGATGTCAAGGAACTCCACTTCCTCCTAAATGTATTTGTGAAGAAAACTGCGATACTTTAGCACCAAATGTTTCTCCGAATATTTGATACCCAACTTTGTGCGCAAGGTATGGAATAGATTCGTCAGCTCATGCACATCTTGATCCCTTTGTTGCTGCAGTGTGGTCCATTATATGTACTTGTCCTCATAGCTCCCCATGGGATATTATTATTCCTTGATGGCGTCTCGGAAAGAATTCCAAGTGGGTACAACTAAGAACAGAGAGGGTTATGTCTCGTCATTTTTCTCATAGTAGCTTTCCTACCAGTCCTTGACATGGGGGGTAGCTTTGAGGAGTGCAAAAATAATCTTCTCCTGGTCGAAAAAGTCATGAACTGAGAAATATCCTTCTAATAGATTTGACCATCTATCTATGGCATATGCATCTATTTGACCCTCAAATAGGGGAATGTCAAAGTTTACTTGTACCTTAAAGGGAGTCGCACCTCCAGAGTGGCTGCTGGATGCAAATGCATTGCCGATGGGTAGTCGTTGAAGGATCTGGGCAAAGTTATCCATCACCGCGTTCCTTTGTTTTTCGAGGGCCTCCTTGAGAAATATTTTGATAGGATCTCCTACTCCCTCATCTTTATTTTCGTCCCCCATCGGTGGCTGTCGTGGTTTGTGAGGCTGATATTGCAAAGGTTCCACCAGATCGAGCCCTAACTCCTTATACCCTGACCTCATTGGGGACATGCAAAGAAGGATCGAGAAAAAAAAGACCGCTCTGACACCACTGATCCAGGTTTATGCAGGAATGAAACAAAATACACATATAAACATAAATATAAAGATGTAGCAGAAATAACAATTCATTTCATTAATATCAAATAATTGAAATTTGCTTACAGACATAATGGCAATAAACTAGCTAGGGCGCTGGTAGCTTATCTCTGAGAAAATATGTGGTGGCTACAAGCCTCTGAATTGTTTTACAATGAGGCTCGAGGGCCTATTTATTATTTAGAAATAATGGAAAACCATAAACATCCAAAGACCTAACCCTAGGAGATGAAGCACCAAAACTATGGGCCCTGTTTGGGTAAATTGGTGTTTCAACTTTCCAGGGACGTAACTTTGGCATACAATCTCTGTTTGATGCACACCATACCTCGTTAGAAATATCTATCTGAGAAATACAACTTTTGATGTGAGCAACATCGGTCCATGGACCCATGTTGCTCCCAGTCTTCCCAAAAAGCGTCATTTAGGGCCTTAAAACGGCTCCGGAATTTCAGGACCTGAAAAACTGCTAAAAATAGTAATTTGTGCTGAAAATGAAAAACTGAAAGAGACAATGATGGGGCCCCAAGTGGAATAGGTGGGTGGCCACCAATATCCACCTGGATCAAGTGATCATAGTTAGTGGCTTCTATTTGGATGGGCTCCTTGTTGTTTCCAAGAGAACAACCTGGTTTTGGAGGGTGGCCCATGTCTCTTTCAATATGCCCAAGCCTTTTGTCCCTGGTTACTACTTGTCTTTGCATGTAATCTAAGGATAGCAACATGTCTTCTTTGGTGAAATTTCTATCAAGGAGAACCCTGCTAAGGAGGAATTTAAGGTGCTTGTAAATGTCCATAGTGTACATATATATTTTGTATTTGCCTCTCATGTGACTATTAGAGAAATTTTGAGGTCTAAAATGGGTCTCCTAAGAAAAATGTACAACCAAAATAAAATTTATAAGAACAAATAGGATTTAAGATGACGATTTCAACCATGGGGGATGATTCACCATTTTTGCGGTAAAATAGTAAAAATATTATAAAATAATAAAATAATAAAACTACTTTTTCAACTTGCATTTTCAGCTTATGTTTTACTCAAATTTCGAGCAAGAGTACTCGTTGGATGAAAAAATTATTTCTTCATCCATTGAATACCCATGTTGCATACTTTCGAGGGACCCTCATACACAAAAAATGAGAAATACATGAAAAAAGTTATTACAAGTATGCAACATGGGTACTCCTTGGATGAGGAATCAAATTATGAATTCAATGAGTGTTTTCGCTTGAAATTTAGTAAAATCGTAGGGAGATAAGTTGAAAAAGTAATTTTTCCTTTTTCCCTAAAACATTTGATGATGTAATCTAGTCTTATTTTATTATTTCCACTATTGTTTTATAATTTCCTTAGGAGACCCATTTTAGACCTCTAAATTCCCCTAATTGGAAATGTCAAGTACCCACTCTGGAAGTTCAATTAGCACTTCTCAGTTAGTGAGGGTGCATTATTCATCTACCAATTCTACCAATTCTCGTTCCACTTTGGTTAGTTAATCTCGAATGGGTTGTGAAGTTAATTCCCAAAACCTACCCATTGAGATTTCAACTCTTAGTTGGGCTTAGATTCATCCATGCTCCTGGCAATAAGTTGCACCCTGATGAATCTATGCTCATTAATGACATAACTTGTTGCTCAAACTAAGAATGGGATGCCACAAAGTAAGTGAAAGCAGCTGGCTTGGGGTCAAACCCATTGGAAACACTTGAGGAATAGAGCGAGGAGACAAATGAATTGGATAACGGGGTTGAGGCTTCCACCCTTGAAAATGTTATAAAATAATGATGGGGAGTTATCTAACCCACACTCATAGGTATGCCTTGCATTTACACCCTTGAAAATGTTATAAAATAATGACGGGGAGTTATCTAACCTACTCTCATAGGTATGCCTTGTGTTTCCACCCTTGAAAATGTTATAAAAGAATGATGGTGAGTTATCTAACCCACACTGATAGGTATGCCTTGCGTTAGCTCTACTAAAGAGAACTACAAACCACACAAAAATTATTACAATGAGAGCGAAAGGAAAATGAATAGAAGAATAGATCATAAACCTCCTAAAAGTAGCTCGAATGCGCTCCACAACTAACACGATGAGTGGAATTAGCTATTGGGCTCAACTACTTCCTTTGAAATTCAGGATGTGAAGTAGGATATGCCAACCATAAACAAGAATGTCATTACGAAACTATAGAGGATGACCAACAATGTAAGGCTAGGTGTCCCAATCCACTACTAGAGATTTCATAATTCCAGAAATCCCAAAGAATGTTGATCCATAACACCATAATCCTTAATCATTTTTTCCAATATAAAGACCACAGGGTCAAGGACAATCATTTCCCTCAAGTTCGATCTAAATGTTGAGAATTATCTAGAGACCTCCCCATAAATAAGGTGCAATAAATACCTCGAGTGGAGTGCCAAAAATAAATGCCTTGGCTTGCCCAAAGTGAATACCAAATTAATGAGGCTAAGCAACATGATAGAACTAACAAGCGAGCTGAGCTCCGTGGCAGATATGGAATCAGGTTGGAGGATTAAGCGTCGCATCAAGCAACATATGACAAAATGGAGGACGGGCTTTTGGCATGTGAAGAAGCTCCTATCATGTGAGGAAGCTCCCATACCCATTGCATGGGATTTACAAACCAAAATAGGGCTTGCCCCTTGGTCATGTGTCTTAGCGGGATGAAAACAACTCACCCCACCCTCTCTCTCGTTTGACACCCCATCCGGGAAGACGTATTACAAAATATTTACATGTAAGAAAATAAATCTTTAATATCGTCTCCTTATGGGATGATTCAAGTGGTTAACACAATGGAATGTTATCCCTTCCACTCGGTTTCAAATCCCACGAGAGGACATATTTGGCATGTTGTGATAAGGCTTAAGGAGTAGGCTTCTTGGTTCTTTCTAAATCTTAACTTCTTCATATATCTAGCTCATGGATTATTGGATATTAATAACTAGCTTATAGGTTATTGGATATACCCTTGATATTAATTAGCTCTTGCTAAATCTTGACCTCTTAAAATATCTAGCTTATGGGTTATTGAATATACCCTCGATATTGATCTTGATCCTCACCCAAATTACTCCGATAAATTACCAATTTACCTTAATTTAAAAATAGAATAAAATAAAATAAAAATAAAAAAGTAAAAAAAATAAAAATAAAAAAACTTTAATAATACATTCCTTAATCAAAATAAACCAAACCATTTAAATCAAACATAAAAGTTTAACATTTCAGTTAACTATATCCCCATCCCACCCTAACAAACTTTGAATGGGTAGAATCAAATGACCAACATGATTTTTCCAACGATCTAATAAGCTACATGCTACTTTCTCCTTAAAATAAGGGTGTTCACTTGAATTGTTCCCTTTATAATATTATTATGCATGCATGAGTGGATGTGATATAGTTTGGTGTTTAATATCATACACATATTTTATTTTATAATAATATATTTATAAAATGATTGTGTAACTTTACGTGACTGCACATACAATCTGTCACCAGAGATCCCAACAACATGGTTTGAATTTTGCAATTGGACTCCATTACCAAATAACTTCAACCTCGCGAGTCACTGTGATGTTCCTGGGCTAGGGTTTCTGGCACCGGAAGGGCATATGTAATGTAAGACCGGGCATGTGTAATATTCCCAATTAGCTTTAAGCTAGTTGGAATATTAAATTTTGTTTTTCTTCTTAGTTAGAAGAATAAGAGGGTAGGGACACCCATAAATCTCCTAGTAGGAATAAAATCACTCATAATGTGAATGGGGTTCATCTTAGTAGCTGGATTAAGCTCCCTTATGTGTGAACAGGGGATGGAGCATGTGGACTAGGTCAAATTTGACCAAATCAACAGTGCTGGTATGGAGGGAGTGAACATTCATTGAGGGACAACACAGTTTTAGAGGGAGATTCCATGCCTGGAAGTAGTGGCTTTAATGAGTGGAGCCCAAGGTAAGAAGGCTCACAAAGCATATAAGGAAGGGAATGGAAGCCATAGAAGGCATGATTGATTATTATTTTGTTTATGTTATGTATGACTTGTTGCTCTCTTCAGTTGTTTAGCGGAGATTGCAGTGATGTTTAGCACAAGGGTGTTCCCAAGCGGGAATCCCACCCTCGTCCTCAGGGGACTTCAAGTGCCCACTCAGGATAGGTGATTGAGCTGCATTTCCACATTCCAGCATCAGGCCAAAGCTTCAGTCTTATTATATAGCATAGTTTCTTCTATATTTGTGTTGTGTTGCAGGGCAGAAGTTGTGGAGGGCTTGCAGGGCCATTTTCTGAGCTTGTGTTTCAATGGAGAGGCATCCTTTCCATTGGTAGACCAGCAAGGAGGGTCCTTGAGCACTATTTCATCATTTTTCACTAGGAAAAGCTATCACCAACCCCTACAGTGCAGTTTCAGTCCATGACTGCGTAATTTCAGAGATCATTTGCAGGGGTGGTTTCAGTGCATGATTTGGGGAGTTATATCTTCAGTGGAGGGATCAGCCTTTCACCCTGAGAGTCTATAGGAGGAAAGCCACATATTTTTATATCAACTTCAGCCATATCTTCCCAGCTATTTTTCTGCAGTGAATCTTCAGCCCTAGGGCTTTGGTTCACCATTGTATTTTTTATGTATTTCCGGAAACCCTCTTGGGTTGTCTTGGAAAGTTGATATAGAGCCTTGATCTCCATGTATAGTATCTTTTGAGGCATATATCAGTCATTTTATTTCATTGTATGACCTCTTTTTGTAGCTATGTTCATTATGACTATGTTGTAGCAGCTCTTCGACATTTTGTATATTAGTAGCATCTCACATTTGAGAGGGTTTGATCATTGGAGGCTTGTTTGCTTATGTTTTATGATTTGTGCCTCAATATATTGCACATTTTTGTTGCTAATTTACTTAATAAGATGGATCCTTCATGGTCTCACATTTGATGTATTTATATTTGCTGCTATTTCCATTATTGTGTTCAATATTGCTACTTTTCCTATTTTGGAATATTACAGGGGTATCAGAGCATATTCTTGGCTCAGCCTGTGAATTTTAGCCAATATGTCATCAGAAGAAGGATATCCTCTCACAGATAGAGAGAAGAGGTATCTCAAAAGAAACAGGAGATATGATTTTACAGATGATAGAGAAGACAAGGGTAAAACTCCCTTATCGGGAGGAGATGAGGAGAAAGAGTACCCCAAGCTTCTTCTTCAAACCATGCAAGATATTGCAAGAGAAATCAAGGAGATGAGGATGGATAGACACAAAGAATCCCCTAAAGGGTTTCTACATGGAGAAGGCTCCAGCATTTCACATCACTGGAATGATCAACCAATGAAGCAACAAGTTTCCCAACACTCTACAATGCCTGCATTTTTAGCAGTGGGAAATGGAGGGTTTCAAGAATAAGAAACTCTTGAAGACTACCTTCTTGAGTATGAGTCTCAATCTCAAATATTCAAACATCATTTAAGCTTCCAAGAGTTCTGTCAAATCAAGGACAATAGGAGACCTCGGCATCACAATAGAGGTGGAGGATTCATACATAACCATGATCTTCACTGGACTATGGGCAGATTTTTCTCACCCACTTTTGATGGGTCATCCAAATGCACTTCCAAATCATGGGTAGAAAAGCTAGAAATCTACTTCCAGTTGAACCAATTACCAGATATGGAAGCCATCAAAATAGCAACATTTCACCTTAAGGGTGAAGCACATGATTGGTGGTTTCATGGTCTTTCTACATTGGGTCATGCCAATGCGACTGCATATTCAGAGTTCACAAGGAGGTCAATGGAGAATTTTTATCAAAGAGACCCAGAGGCACCTTTCATTGGGCTAGCTAAGCTCAAACAATTAGGTAATCCAAAAAATTACATTTCTGAATTTCTAAAACTTTTTGTTATGGTTCCTGATTTATCTACAACTAGGAGGGTCTATATGTTTATTGATGGGCTAGCAGAACCTCTACATGGGTTAGTTAAATCAACTAAACCCACTACCCTTCAAGATGCCTTTGAAAGGGCTAGAGAACTACAAGATGACTTTCCAAGAGAAAAGGCAACATTTCAGCAAAATCCCACTTTTCCAACAAAGGGAAAATATGAGAAGGCTCCTCCTTCAAAGGAGAGCCAAAACAAAGTACCTCTTAGTGATGATGTCCAAAGAGACTTGAGGAGGAAAGAAGCTTTGCTTCACATGCCAAGAATCATGGGCACCCAGACATAGATGTGCAACAGGGAAGGCACACTATATAGAGGTATTTTCTGATGATGAGGAGGAAGAAGAAGAGGAACCAGAAGGAGGTCACAACACTGGGATAGAAGGAGAGGATCCACCACCAGCAGTAGGTGGGAATGGAGCATTTTCTCCAATTAAAGGGGCCCTTGAATCATTAAGAGGAGTACCCAAGTACTTGACCTTGAGAGATTGAGCTTCCATTCAGGATCAGAGGGTTTCAGTGTTGATTGACAGTGGGGATACCCACAACTTTATTGATGCCCAACTAGGGTAGAGGAGGGAAATACCCACTGATGATTTTGACAGATTTTCGCTTTTGGTCCCAGGAGCTAGAACTATGCAGTGCATGCATTATTTTCCATCTTTATCTATCACTATGGGGACATATACATTGACTGATCACTTCTTTGTGGTTAACATACCTAACACCAATGTGATATTGGGTGTGCAGTGGTTGACATACCTAACACCAAGGTCACAAAATATTGGGAGACTTTGTAGATGGAGTGGATAGATAAAAGGAGTGTTAAGCATCAAATGATTAGGGAAATGCACACATATACCTCTTAGACAGCTTCTACATAGAAAACAAAGCAAGATTTGCACAGTGAAAGCAAGGACCTAACCGTCCTATCAGTTATGCAGATGACTTTGGCCCATCACACATTACTATCTAGATGAATTCCACCTGGGAGACCACCTGATCAGGAGTTGATGATAAATGCCTCACAATAGGTTGCACCACTCATAGATATAGGAGGAGTGGGAACCTTGGGAGGACTTGAAACAGCGCAAAGAGTCTTGGGTAGGCTCAAGGAGGAGGGAGACATTCTCCCAATATCAGTATTACCCACTCTCACCCCACATATTGCGCCGAGAGAGGATGTTGTGGGGATGGAAGATGGCACCATCATGGTGCAAGGAGACCACTCCTTGGCTTTGGAGGCTCAGAAGATACTCCCACTTGGGGAGAAATATTCCACACATGGTAGAGGTTAGTGGCCACTCATGCATACCTTGGCTAAAATCAGAAAGTTTTGGATGGTTTATAGCTTCCCATGGAAGGCTAACCTCCAAAAACTTCAACCTTTACTTGAGCATGAGCAGCTACAGGAGGAGCAATAGAGGCAGTGTTATCCTCTTATATTCTACAGTTTCACTAGGTGACTATGGATTTTCTACAAGCAATTAAAGATAACATTCCTTGCCTATCAACTATCTCTAGAAATCTCATTGCCTTCATTATCCTCAATAAACCCTTTTTCACTAGATTTCATCTCTTCCTTCTCAAAACACCTTACTGCTCTTAAAAGACTCATCATGGGCTTATTTCTCTCATTCTCACCCTTATTTCCAATCACCAGTTTCATTCCCTCATTTTCCCCCACTTAACATCCACTTTCATTCCTAAAATACCCTTCAAAAACCCTCACCTTCATCATGTTCTTCCTTTTACACTAAAACAATGTAAAAGTGTCCTTTTACATTGTTTTTAAATGTAAATTAACCTTTTGGGACCTTGGGTTATATATTAAAAAATCTGTTTTAATATTAAAACCCGACTCCTTTAATGTTTTTTCACTCACCCCTTTGTAAATTTTTAAACTCTCGCTTTAATGTTTTTAAGCCTTCCACCTTTGTTAAAAATCCTTCATACGACCCCTTCCCATTCCTTTAATGAAAAGGCACTTTCGCTTGATTTATTCACCCTCGGGCCCCACTCTTCATCGAATCTCATGCCCCATTTTAAACCCACCACCTATCCGCTCGAGCCCGCCCTTTCGACCTGCCCGTCACCCCCATATCACCCGACCACCATCGATCTCATCCTCCGAGATCTACCGGCCTACAGCTCTTATCGCAACATTATATGCACCAGGGTTAGCATTTTCAAAACACACAAAATAGGTGGTATTCCCTTGCCATGTGTCTCTCTCTGTATGGTATCGCCTCCTCGACCGTGCGACAACCACCTCCCCACTCGCGAAAACTGCCATCTTCTCTCCTACCAAATCAACACCGGCTCCTCTGGTTAAAAATTCTAAAGCCCTGTGGCTTTGGAACAAAGCCCTGATCTGCTATTCACCTCCTCTGCAATGCTCCAAAGCCCAAAAAACCCCAGATAAATGCAGAAAAGCACTCTCGATGCAGGTTTTAAATTGATTTATTTGTTTTATGTGCAGGTTTAATGGAAGAAATGCAAGAAATAACATTTTAAGGTCCTGAAATAGCTTTTGATGGGCACCCTGGGTGACGATCCAGAGACTTATCCCACTTTAAAAGGACCAAAGACATAAAATTAAGCATAATTCCCAATGAATCATGATCATTAGTGATTACCCAAACCCTCCAACAACAGAAGAATGCCCCCCTGCGCAAAAAATAAATACAGAGACAGAGTGAAAAGGAAAAAAAAAGTTAAAGGTCGTGATAGTAAAGGTTAAAGGGTTAATTATTAAGTCAAGGATTAAAAGGACAAATCAAAAGGATTAATCACCAAACAGAGTTTAAAATTTAAACAGAGGCATATCTGCACAAGAAGCAGATTTGAATGATTAGGTCAAGGCATTTACACCTTCAAAGGATATATTTTGCCACCTACAACATGTTTTCTTTCAATAAAACATCAGCAGTTATTACAAACAGTCAGAGATATTTCTCATCTACCCAAAAGTTATTGAAATAGTTATTGAGAAGGCCTTAAAGTCAAATATTTCCCAAAGTTAGCTCAAAAGTTAAGTTAGGAGTTATTATTTTAGAGAATCACTCTCAGATATTTTTCCTTGGGCCTTGCATGGTCTCAAAGGTCAAAAATGCATTAAATCTATAATAAATGACATCGAAAACCCTAGCTTAGGATCACCTCCTCATTTTGCAGATAAATACTGCATGTATTAGTCATTTTTAGTGTTGGTTGGTTGATTATTTGACTGAATTCTGTTGTTGAGCTAGTTGAGGACTGCTAGGCTGGATTTGAGAAAGCTCTGAGTTGCAGAGATCTATTGTACTGGACTAATGTATTTTTTTTTTAACATTAGTAATATAAGCACGTTCATGGGATTCTTGAGCTATGTTAATGGTGAATTTTCCTTCTTTGTCATTGTTTTCCTTTTGTTTTCCATTCTGTCCATTATTTCTCTGATAAAAGTACATAAATATTAGAGTAGGATATGTTTTCTTGGCACCCTATTTCTGTCTGCATTCTTTATCTTAATGTTTTCCTCTACAAGGTCTGATTGGAGAATTCTTAATTTCTCTCTAGTTCCACCTATCTTGTTGTCTTGGAAATTATTTAATAGAGTCAAGCCAAAGAAGTCTATGGTAAGCCCTAGGGCCCTTGGTGTAGCTTGAACTATTGTTTTTAAGGCCTTTCTTTGAAGTATACTTAGAAGAGTCTAAACCAGGGAAGTCTGTGGTATGCATTTTCCTTTATTCTACCTCAAACTGTTTCTTTGAAGGTCTTTAGAGTGTTTAGTTAAAGAAGATAGGTTTAGATTTCTCTTTAGCTGCACTCACTGTTATCTTAAATGTTTTCTTTGCCTGAAAGTAATTCTAGGATTCTTGGATTGTTGTCTTAAAGGTTCGCTTATTAAAGTCTAGCCAAATAAGTCTATGGTATGCCATGTCCTTTGGTTTGCCTCAAACAGTTACCTAAAAGGCTTTTCTTGTTGAAATAGAATTAAAATATTATTAACTGACTTTTATTTTTGTTGCCTTCGCAACTTATTGTTATTTCATATCACATCTAATCTAAGATATCCACTTCATATAGTTAGCTTTCCCTATGAAAACCTTTGCAGATTTGATGAATAATTAAATCCTTTTATGACTCCATAGCCCAATGGATTAATTTTCCTCATGGTCTATCTATTCAGCTGAAACACTCCCTCAATTAATCACACCATTGATCTATCAACCTATCAATCAATCAATCAAAACAAACAAGTCCTTAGAACTTCATAACTAACCTAACATCATAAAACAAAAGCACAAAGACATATCATCTACAAACAATTACATATAAAGATCCCTCTCTGAGTCTGTGAAGGCTAGGTCCTAGGATTCCAAAGTGGTTCTGATGTGGTTCCCTGCAGATTTTGTTCTTGCCAATCTTGCAAATCACGGGGAGCCAACATAGTGGTGACCGTACTAGGGATACTGAGTAATAAACAGCAAAATATAAACTCAAAAAACCTCATTTTAAACTTATATGAATCAAGTGTTAGCGAAGAATGGTTCCTGGTTGCTATTGATAGACAACAGCCAGCCATAAAACAAGTAAAAATCCTCCACCTGGTGACTCCACTGGTTTTAGTAGGCCTGCTGACTCCACTAGTTTTCCATAGATTCCACTGGTGTTATAGGTCAATTTGGGCATCATTCCCAATGACCTGGTTAACTGGGCATCATCTCCAGGACCAATGTATAGGGTCTATCATCCCTTAACATTTCAATTGCTACATGCCCTAAGACAAAGAACAAGACAAATCAATCAAAGACTTTCATCTACAAAGGTTTCCAAGGTTTGAAGTTTATAATATATCATATGAGAGCTCACCAACGCTGCCTCTAAAGGGACTAAGTGTGTTGCATATGCAGGTAGCCCCATGCAAGGCTGCTCTGCAAAGCACTTCCCGACATCTATGGGTGTGTTGGTCACATTGGGAGCGAAATTCTCATTGTTCCAAAATCTCCACTTGGCCAGTGCCTTCTAGAAGAGTTCACATGTGTCAAACTTCGAATCCATGTGTCCATTTGACATCTACAAGATTGGGAACATGTCTTGCCTATTATTGGAAATTCATTGATTGTAAAACTATCTCAGCCTCTCTATAAATTGAGCACAGATCTTAGTGTTTGATAAGGAAGAATTTGTGTGGAGAAATGCTGGTGGATTTTTCATTGAGGAGATTGATTTGAGTGACAGTTTTCAGGAGATATATGCATTGTGATGAGGCTGGGATGTTGTTGGAGATGGTGACACTAAATCAGTCATTTGGTTGTAACCTCCCCTTCTATCATTAATAAATAATATAGCTTACTTTTCCCTATATGCATCTGTATTAGCTTTGATTTTCCATATTGCAAGATCTTAGTTGATGTATATGGTTTATGCTTTACTAATTTAGTAAACTAACTTGAATAGACATTTGTATTATTGCTATCTTATTTTTTTTAGTGTTCATTCTTGCAGGAAATATTTTGCACAGCCGACTGGAATTTGCAGCTACAACGGAAGCAATAGAAGGAATCATTTGGAAGCACTTGGATTCCAAGTAAGCATCTAATCCATTATGTGTGTATGTTCTTAGTTAGGAAAAGTAGTCGTATAGTCTTTTACCTGTTGTTCTATATTAGCACCTGTCTAGGGAAGCATGTTTTATCCGTATTTCATAATTATGTCCAACAAATTGGTGACTCTTCTGGGGAAGATTACTCTTCACCCTAGGTGTTTTAGCCTCTGATTTTCTCTGTTTATTCACCCAGTAGTTGTTACTCACAAATATTAGGCTTTTTAAGATCCAAATTTCCAAAATAAGTGCGTTAAATGGCTGTGTTTTTCTTTATACACTACGCCCAATGCACTCTTGGACAGGACATAGTGCTTTGCATAGCACTGTCTCCCTTTCAGGCCTGCGTTGCAAAGCATTGTCTCTCTTTAGAGACTACGTTGCCTCCTGAATCCATCCAAATTCCATTGAATTTTTCTTTGCAGTTTGTTTCAGTTTGTTTTCTGATGTGTGTAGAAAAGCCTGAGCCTCATATTGACTATTGAATTCATCTACCTCTTCCTCCTTTGAAAGAAAATTTGTTCAATGTTTGTTTAAAGCATTTTTCTTTATCATTGGCAAGTTAAATTCAAAGCATTTTTATTGTCACATTGGATCCATTTTCTTTTGAAAAAGGAAATTGTCATAAAATATTTGTTTCCTGATAGGAGAAATTGTTGTTTCATTCCTCATTTTTCCTTCAAAAGAGAAATTGTTGTTTGTATTCCTCATTTCTCAAAAGTAAAAGGCATTTGATTTTGTTGATTTTGTGCACTTAGTTTCTTTTCTGCATTCATAACATTAAAGGAACTGAAAAGAAAAAAATTGCATTTGCATGCAGTGGTTTGTGTGTTTTGCAAAAAGGAACAATTAGGAAATTTGCATTTAGTTTGTGTTCTTTGATTTGTTTGCTCGCAAATTGATTGGGCTTTCCCTCTAGTAGTTAGGATTTTCATTGAAAAACTAAAAATGAAAGATTGCTTATCATTCTTAGTTGCATTTTAGGAATTTTCCAATAAATCATCACGATGAACCTTTGAAAGGAAAACTGTTAAGTAAGATCAACATAAAATTAATCTCAATTTACCTAACAAAGCATTGGAACCATAACGATAACATTTAGAAGGTCTAGGCTAGAGACGTGTTCTGGTGTCGTAAAACATAGCAGCTGTCGTTAACTTGTATGCGATACATTTGGATTGTGATACCTCACTCCACGTACATAAGTATATCGTAGCTCTTCCACGTACTTTCGGGTATATCATGCAGTGTTACAGTACAATAAGTATAAAGGGGTGCTCTCACTGTGCGGTTTCGCATCAGACAACGCTAATATGGACTTGGACCTCCACGTACCTTCGGGTATATTTTGGAGGACAAATTTTAGGTGATATCCATCCATAGTGAACCGAGTCGGCCGCCTTGTAAATTGTGATACACCGAACACAACATTCAGGGAGATTGCCTGCCTGTACTTTTTGGTTCTCCAGGAGGTATTATGCAGTTCACAGTTTCTTGGTAAACCCTTTTGCCTAGCAATACCCTTTTATTTTGTTTATTTGTTTTTGGTTAAAATAAATCAATAATCGTGGAAGAACAAAATCCTTTTCCCCGTTGTTTGCGTAGACTAGTGTTAAAACCACCTTTACCACCAGAAGTTACTTTTGGTAGGTGAAGGCGATCACGATCTGTCGAATCAAGTACAATTCGTACCTCTGGTGAAACATCATCTTTCCATAAACCAGAGTTAGTTCAAGTTGTTTCTACACATCTCAGTTCGTCTACTATTGTCGAAACTGAGTCTTCATAGCTACTCATGGTCACAATACATCCAATCAGTGAGACCATACCTCCTGGACCCGATGTTGCTCAACCAGAAATTGATTCAGATCCTATCTCTTCTTTTCCAGAATATCTGAATCCTGAAGTCATACAAACGGAAGTTGTTCCTACCTTGGTCATCTCACAAAGTTTTGTTGAATCTCCCATATCACACAATCAACCACCTGAAATATACTTTGGGCCTGACGGTGAAATACTTCCCCCTGGTTTAATTTCGATTGAAGAAATCCTACAAGACAAACACCTTTAACTCCAACCCATTTTGGGGAGGAACTTTACCTGTTCGAGTCTTTTTCTCAATCTACACCCTCTGCTTTTGTTGATCCTGTTCCTTTTCAAACTCTCGTTGATTCAAAAGGGTATACATTTGGTCAAGTAACCATGACTGAACCAACATCTTTAGCTGGGCCATCTGTTCCAATTACATCATCTCCCGCCCTAGCTACCCCATCGATGTTTACAACTTCACCAGAGTCATATTTTCATGGTGGCCCTTTGGTCCCATCAGGTTACAAATCATTATCTGGAATTTTCTCTGGTGCATCTTCAAATCCATGGACTTTACCAATCTCATCATCTAGTATTTTAACTGGTAATCCTATAGTAAGTACTGAACGACTTGATTCATTATACAAATCTTCGGGGCAATATCAAGCTGGTCCTTATGGGTTTATTCCTTCAAGTACCATATCAACTGGACTTCCAGCATGTGGAGAGAAATATTTTCCGTCTTATTTTCCTCCTCATGCTGGGGGGCAACCTTTGGTTACCCAATATGACAGTACTTCGTCACTTTTTGGTCAATCTAATGTCAAAATGAATGTTTGTTAATGGCAACCCACTCTGCCTACCCAACCACAAACGGTTATACAATCGAATCAACCAGTTCAACCTGTTACACCGACATCATTTCCACTTGTCAATATAAATTTACCCCTGTTATAGAATCAAAATGTTGTGCAACCTTATCAAATGGGTCCTTCAACTCAATATCATCAAATGTTGGGTCCTCAGACTCTAAATCCTTCGGTTAATTTACAACAACCTGTATCCGAAATCACCTATTCACAAGTTAGTTTACCATTTTATGGGATGTCACAACCGCAACCTGGTTATACCTATCAACCGAATCCAATTTATCCTAATTTGGGTTATAAAATTGGTGGACAAACCCCTTGGCAGCCATAGGCGCAAATGCCTCAAACTTCATTTGAACAAGTATCATATCCAGGTTTTGGTCAATAGAATCCTCAAGCGTTTGCTTTTCAAAACAACCCCTATATGGGTTACCAGCAGCAGATTCCTTATGCTGGTGCTCAAAGGCCTGTTGCTCAAGCAATTCCATCTTACCCTAGCTATGCTCAACCTGACCTTAATCAACAGTTTCCCTTTGTTGCAACTTTAGAGTTACCAGATTTAAATCGGTTAAACAATGATCCAATTAACTATGCTCCTTGGTGGTCGGTGATACCTCATAAATTACCCTCAGATATTCCTAAGTTCAATCGAAACCTTGGAGAAGATCCTTCGACTCGTGTCATGACTTATCTTTTATGGTGTTCATCAAACTCCCTAAATGATGATTTTGTTCGACTACGTCTTTTCCAGCGTACGCTCACAGGTCCAGCTGCAAAATCGTACATTGAATTACCTAGAGCTTCTTTTGATAATTTCATAGCCCTAGCTACTGTCTTTTTGACTCATTTCTAGTTACCCATCATATATGAAACTGGAATGGAACTCTTGACCAATTTCAAACAGACTAATGCTACTCACATCTCTGATCATATTCATGAGTGGCGTCGTCGTCGTCGAATGGTTAAGACCTTTGTTTTGGATCAGCTTCTTACTGAATGTTTCATTAAATCCCTATTACCATCTATAACTGAGGATGTGGCTAAGGGTGGCATCATCACAGAAGAGCAAGTTATCGCTCGTGCCCAATATTTCGACTTTATTTATACTCAGTCTGGCATGCTCTATGAAAAAATTCTCAACACACCGAAATCTAATTTTACTGTTCCTCCTCAATTAAAGGACTCTCATGCCGAAGACGGCTTGATAGGCAATGCAAGCACACATAATTCTACTGCATCTAATCCTGCTCCTGCTTCCAAAATTAATGTCATGTCATTTGACAAAGGCAAAAGTGACAAGCAACCTAGAAGTAAGAAAAAGGTTAAATCTAAGAAAAAGAAAACTTCTAACCCGCAGGAAAGATCATCTGATCAATCGTCTAGACCTAGGAAACCTCGTTATCCATGCATAATTTGTAATGAGGAACACTTTGTTAGGGATTTTCCTCACCATGCTGAAGTCTCAAAAATCATCAAGACTTCCCATGCGTCAGCTGTGTTGACAGACCCATTTCCAAATCCACTTATTATGGTAATAAATATTATGGTATTCAGGCCACTGATCAACCTAATACCTCGAAAATGAATCTGTCTACGGAATTAGTACCGCCTACTCCTATTCCTGAATTGACAATCAAGCCACCAAAGGGAGTAATTCACAAATCGACATATAATCCTTGAGCAAGAGATGCACAAAATTATAATATAGTTGAAGATTTGGCTCAATCCCCTTCAGCTATGTCTGCTCTTGAGGTATTACAAAATTGTCCCTCCCAAAAACAGGCTTTATTGTCGGCTATTGGTGGAATTGATCCGACTGATTCTAATCTTGTCGTCTTTAATCATACGAGCTATGTGCCACAATTACTAGCAGAATTGGCATTATCAATACAAGTAAATGTTCTCAATCACCTTGTTCATTGCACTATTATTGATGAGGGAGAATCTACATGCATTATGTCTCTAAATTGTTGGAAGTCACTTGTCTCATTGCGCTTATCACAATCATCACTGACGTTGAAGGCATTTGATGGATGTACATATAAACCTTGTGGTATTATCAATAACCTGCATGCTAAACTAGGGGGAAAAACAATGAATATTGATGTTGAGGTTGTTGATGGACCCCTTGACTATAATATTTTACTTGGAAGGCCATGGGTATATGCAATGGCTGCAATTGTTTCTACATACATTAGAATGATTTCCTTTCCACATAAAGGTACAATCACAATCATTAATCAACTATCCTTCTTTGCCTATACTTCGCAGGTAATTGGAAGTGTTCCGTTCATTCACATACTCCAACTAGAACTTTAGAACATTGGTGTAGGAATCTTAAAGGATTCCACTTTAATGGGAACCTTTACATTATCGCCGCCTGTGACGTCGACAGAAATTGCAAGTATAGAGAACTACTACATGATCTCTTCCACTCTATCTGGCTTAAGGGAGAGTACGGGTGATTATGATATTCCTATGCTGGATGAGTTTCTGCTGCCCAGCCCTATTGAGTTGGCATATCAATCAATCTATCTGGCTTGGGTGGAAAATCCGAAATCAACGTCGCCGAGTGTTTGGGTTGATCGTTCCTTAGATTTTGGTACTCCATCTGATCCATTTTCTTCAATGTTCTTGACGGATGAGAATATTTTGGAACCCGTGATGTCAAAAGGAGAACCATGGGAAGATTATCATCATCGTTCCCATCTTCCTAATTATGAAGAACATAATCTTAGTGAACTATATCACCCAACAATCAAAAATTTATTTTTGAATTCTTTACCCATTAATGCAATCGATTCCGAGCGAAATCTGTCAAATATTGAAGAAACCATTTCTATTGATATTTCAACCAAACATGGCGTTGTAGAAAATATTCATGTCGGTGTATCTTGTTAACCATTAGAACTCAAATCGTATCGCTCTCTCTTTCGTGAATTCCATAATTTATTTTCTTGGCCTTACGAGGAAATTCCAGACATAGATACTAGTATAGTTGAATACACTATTAATATGTATCCTGATGTCAAACCAATGCGTCAACAGCTTCGTCCTATTCATCCAAAGAAATCTGCTGACATCAAAGAAGAAGTTGAAAAAATTTTGTGTGCTGGTTTCATATACCCTGTTCTGCTAACTGAGTGGGTTTCTAATATCGTTCCTGTCATAAAAAAGCAAGGAACCATTAGAGTGTGCGTCGATTATCGGGATGTCAATCTTTCTTGTCCAAAAGAAAACTATCCTACTCCTTTTATCGACCAAATTATTGACGATTGTGCTGGATGTGAAATCTTTTCGTTCATGGATGGATTTTTCGGCTACAATCAAATCAATATCCACCCAGAGGATCAACATAAGACAACATTCATCTGTCCCTGGGGCACATTCGCTTATAGGAAACTATCGTTTGGTTTATATAACATTGGGGCAAATTTTAAGTGAGAAATGGATTATGCTTTCAATGACATCAAGCACATTGTTCAACCGTATCTAGATGATTTACCAGCACATTCACGAAATCAGACTGATCACCCGATGCACTTGAGAGCCATTTTCTTACACTGCCGACACTAAAAAATACACCTCAATCCACATAAATGTGTGTTTTGTGTTGGTTCTGGTTGTTTGCATGGATTCGTAGTCTCAAAAGAAGGAATTTGAATTGACCCATTGAAGGTTCAGGCCATTCTTGATTTGCCTACGCCATCAAACTTACTTCAGATATAGAAACTTCAAGGAAAGGATAAATTTCTAAGAAGGTTCATTCCAAACTATGCCAAAATGGCTAAAGGATTTACTCGACTATTGAAAAAAGGGGTTCCCTTCCATTGGGACCAAGTTGTGCAAGTTTCTTTTGATGTTGTCAAGGACACTCTTGTCTGAGCGTCGTTAATGTATCCCCCTAATTATCAAAAAGATTATTTCCTATATATCGTCGTGGATGAAACGACTATTGATATGGTATTAGTCCAAGTAGAAGATGGAATTGAAAATCCGATCTATTATTTGAGTCATAATCTCAATGATACAGAAGTTAAGTATTCATACGTCGAAAATCTTGCCTTGGCAACTCTTCAAGCTGTCCAAATATTTTGCCATTATATCCTGCTCTGAAAAACCACTATAGTTTTGAATTGAAACCCCATGACTTATATTTATCACGTCAATTGTTGGGGGGGAACTATTCAAAATGGATTGTCCTTTTGTAGGAATTTGATTTGGAATTCATCAAATCCAAGTCAAAGAAGCCTTTAGTTTTGGCTGAGCTTCTCTGTGACCTTCCCTCTGGTAGTACTGCAACTATGTCGGAACAATCAATTACTGACGAGTCTCTATTTCTGATAGGATCATCTAATCCTTGGTATGGGGATTTCATCATTTATCTCCAAACCCAAAATTTTCGCCCTGATACCTCTCGTTCTGAACAACGACGTATTTGATACCAAGCCAAAGATTATCTAACATCGGTGATATACTTTATTGTTGTGGTGTTGATACCATTTTAAGGAGGTCCCTCACTCATGAGGAGGCCGAAATTTTTTTAAATGATTGTCATGCTGGGGCTTGTGGTGGACATTTATCTGGTTATTCTACCGTGCAGAAGATACTCTACGCCAGTTAATTTTGGCCTACTATTTTTCGAGATTGCATCCTCGCGGTCAAAAGTTGTCATGCATGCTAGATTTTTTATCGTAAAATCCACAAACTGTCAGTGCCAATGCATCATGTTGTCTCTATGGGACCATTTTCGAAATGGGGTATTGACTTCATGACCTGTAAACCTCGTTCGTCCGGGAGGCACGATTATATTATTTCCGCAGTCGACTATTTTACCAAATGGGCTGAAGCGATGCCTACATTCAAGAACACGAGACAGACAGTTGCATTTTTTTCTTTAATCATGTTATTGCACGGTTTGGGGTCCCACAGGCTATAGTTACAAATCATGGGAAGCATTTTCACAACCACATGATGTCTAAATTGACTGACAAGTTAGGATTGTCACATGATAACTCTACTCCTTATTATCCACAATCAAATGGACAAGTTGAGGCTATCATCAAAATTCTTAAACGTATGCTTCAACGAATGATAGGAGTTCGTAAAAGAAACTGGAATTTGATCCTATACTCCGCCTTGTGGGTGTATCGAACCTCAGTAAGAAACGAAATTTCCTTTACTCCTTTTCAACTGGTGTATGGTCTAGAAACTATCTTACCAATCCAATGTGAAATACCATCGTTAAAACTCGTGATTGAATTGTTACCTGACACCTCAGAAGAAGAAGCACGTCTCCTTAACCTCATCCATCTTGATGAAACGCGTCGTGAAGCCCAATTGGTGAACGAAGTGCAGAAGAGACGTATAAAGGCACAATATGACAAAAATGTCCAACCTCGCATTTTCTCAGAGGGCGACTTGGTCCTTCTTTATGATCAAGAAGCTGATGTAATAGGTACAGGAAAGTTTGAGCCATTATGGCATGTCTCCTATATTTTCAAAAGGGTTCTTTCTAAGGGCGCCTATGAGTTGGTTGATTACGATGGAATTCTGTTGGTGCAGCCTAGAAATGGGTTGTATTTGAAATGTTACTATGCTTAATCATGAGCGTAGTAATTTTTTGTATTATATTGTATATATATATGTTGTTGATTTGCATTCACTATCTTAATTTTATTTATTTTTTCTTGACGTTAGTAATCCACTTTACATTTCATCGCAGATGTCTAAATCTTCGGAACCCTTTGTTGGATATGCTGATGGTGCTAGTCGTAGTATGCAGAATCTATCCTCTGCAGTGTGGGCCATTTTCGCTCCGAATGACGAGTTAGTGATTTTTCAAGGGATTTGTATTGGTAGATTGATGAACAATATCGATGATTATAGTGCACTGATTGAACTTCTATCTTATGCCATTTCAATTGTTATTAACCGTATCATCATAAGGTTAGACTCACAACTTATGGTATTACAACTTAATAGTGTTTATACTGTTAGAAATCCAACATTACATAGATTGTTCCTTAGAGGTCGACTTTTGGAAAGACACTTTGATTTTATTCAATATCAACATATTTCTAAAAATTTGAACACATTGATTAATTCATTAGCTAATCAAGTTTTTGACAGACATTTGCAACATATGTAAAGAAAACATTCACATCATTGAATAGGATTGCACAATAAACATAGGAAAACACTGAAATCATATAGATAGATAGTTATAGGTTTTTACAAAATTTGTGCCCAAGACATATTGGTCATCTGACCTCAAAATGTATGCAAAATTTCACAATTAAACTAGTGGTGCTTGTGGTAACATGCTATAGATCTAGCTATCCTACGAAGTAACCGCATCCAATGCTTAGGAACCCCAATAGTGTGTCGTTGCAATCGCATAGGAAGCTCTTCAATCTAGCAATCCAGAATCCCGAAGGTCAAACCCTCTATGTGTTGTTGAAGCTCAGTTAGAGTCTCAGCCATATCAAGATCCTGAAGGACTGCTCTCCCGACAACCCTCTCTGTTGGCACATCTACTTCGCGCTCCGGTTCCACTACTGGTTGAACACGACCAACATCTACATTACATAAAACATTTAGTTTAGTCTTGGGAAAACATAAAAATACAAAAATATTGTATAAACCTTAGGAAAATAAAAAACATGGTCAAAATATTCTTACCTATTGCATCCCGCTAAGCATCTTTTGGTAATGCTAAATCTGGATCCCCTCGAAAATCGACGCCTGCGTATGCATACTCGTCGATGGCGAAGATTTGTCACCGAAACCAGGCAAAGAATGCAGTAGAGAACACAACAGTCGATTGGCCTGCATGTTGACTCATGATTTCTACCCATCTCTGCATCCGAGGATCTCTAGGACTAGCTATATCCAATGTCACATGGTGTGGCTGCATTAGTGGAATCAGTTCCAAGGTGAAGGATATAAGGAGAGAACCATAACTGAAATTCTTCTTCTTTCCTCCCTTTTCTTTATTCAGTTGTTCCTTTATCTGAGATAGAACAGCTTCAGACCAGTTGAATACTATTGGCTCTATACACTCTAGCACATACTGCATATATGATCTATTCGCTACATGTAGTGTAACAGTGCCGGCAAGTTTTGCGATCATGAAAAGGATAGTTCTCAAGCACAAATCTCTAACATATCGGATGTTTATCTTTCCATCTTTTCTTGGCTCTGACCCTGGATAACAATGTTGCAAAACATAATCTCTCACTGTCTCTCCTCCAACAATTGACCCTAAGAGCGAAATGGGCAGGCCTCTCATCGACAAACCTGTAAGAAAGTACGCATCCTCGAATGTTATAGGAACCACTTGGTTCTTAATATGAAATGCCTCGATAGTTGGATCCCATGCTCAAACTAAGAACTCCAATAGTTCTATTTGTTGCCTCATCCCAGACAATTTGAAGTACTTAAGCAGTCCACAATCTCTTAGGGCTCTTACTGTACCCGGATCATTTAAGGCAATCATATCCTATTCTTCATGTTCTCTTTCCCTCCACGTAATCGTCATTGTAATCCGATGGAAACCTAAAATACAACCATAAGATCCATTAGATTCCATTCATTGCAAAAAACTAGGCAAAATTTGGGCATAATGTGAAAATCAAAAACTTAGATTGTGCCCAACGCACTCCACAACAAGAGACAGTGCTTTGCATATGAAAGTACCCTTCACTGTACCTGCTATGCAATGCAGGTTTCGACATTTAGGGCCGTGTTGCCCTCTTTTTGGGTAGAATTTACCCTAGGGGCCTTAAAACCCTAAAAATTTGCAAGAATTGGAAATGACATGAATACTAAAGGAAAGAGGAGGTTCATATCACTAACCTGGATCAAATGGCAACGAAACCCGTCCACAGAAATTATCACAATCAACAGTTGAAGTTCGGGGGCAAAATCAAGTTCAGAGCTCCAAAATGCAAATGGTAACTATGGAATGGTAAAAATGAATAGTCAAACTACTTTTAATAGTCATTTAATTAATTTCAAGTTAAATTTATTGCTATGACTATAGTTTTATTATGTTTTTATCATGAAACATGTATTTTTAATCCATTTGATGTTGTTCTGAACAGGATATACATCTGATGAACAGATTAGTTGTGAAGATTTATTTCAAACAATGACTTGACCACAAAGCATACTTTTTCTCCTTATTTTTCGAGCTTTGTTAAAAACAAAAAAGGATTTGAAGCGCACTTTTATCTCTTTTTCAAGCTTTTATAACAACGAAAAAGGAACCCTGGAGTCTTCTTTCAGCTCTTTTCAAACTCCGATAATGTGAAAATATTTCCGACCACTTGTCTTTTCGAGCTCGTAAAAGTAAATGAATCGATATCTACTCAGTATAAGTTTAACCCTTTTCTAGACTGAGATAGATTATTTACGAAAAAGGAATACCTTGGTTAAACATGACCAAAGAGGTTCTCTCAGATATTATTTTACACTTTTTCAAATCTGAGTGACAAATTTACAAAAAATTACTTATGGAGTTTTCTTTAGTCCACTTTTTCAAACTCTCTAAATATGAAAAAGGACTGGGTTATCATTGTCGTTAAGCTCGTTAAAACATAAAATAGAGACGGGCTTGTCAATCATGGCAAGAATCGAGTTTCATTCATCGCTAGACTCGTTAAATTAATAAATAGCGATACTTTATTCACCCGAAGGGTTGAATTATAGGTCAAGAAAATTTTATCCTCCTCAATATTGTTAAAAAATAAAGAGGTACTGGTCGACAAATGACCGAGGAAAATTTGGGAAAAGTGAGCAAAAATTTTTTATGGTAGCAAGTCGCTCTTGAACATGACACTTCCTTCACTTCATGTCTGTGACTATTTGGGTTGGGTAATCATCTTGACAGTTCATTCATACATATGGTTCATCATACCTTCACTTTGGTTTTGGGTCAATGCTGCCAACTCATCACAGTGTCGTCGATATGTTCAAGAGAAGCCATCCAATGAATAAACTCATCCTTCTACAATACTCGTAAACCTTTATTCTCATGACCGTCATCCCTGGAAATTGCTATATCAAGTCATACCCTTGTCTCCAAAATCAGTAACTCCCATTTCCCAAAAAGGTGACTTCCTGTCGACAACAAATCATTGTCCAGGAAGTTCACTTAGAAACATCAGATTCCAATACCATGAGGCTTGTTACAGCATCGACAAGATCCCCACTTCCGAACTTTTGACCGAAATATTTTTTTTGGAGTTCGACATCAAATAATCTATTCACGCCTTACGAAATGTACTGCAGTACCTTGAGAGCCATTAACATCAATGATGGTTCTATCGCATTTGTTAACAACTCACATCATTGGCTGGTAATCAAACGATGTCTTTCCATGTTTGATGACAAATCATATATTCGCATGGCTAGACTTGTACCCGAATGATCAAGTGGACGAGATAAGAAGACCTCGTATCTAGTTTCAGCCATCCTATTGTGAAACTAGCTCCAAAAATAGAAGAAAAGAGATATAAACGCCTTAGAAATAAGCCACTTCGAGGGGGCAACCTCCAATACATTACATGAATGAAAAATTCTTGGATGATACAAATTGCAAAACCTCCTTTCTATATATAGGATTCCATGGGACCACAATGTAATCCTAGTGGGGCCACAATGTAATCCTAGCCGACCTAAAAATAATAATTTAAGGGCACAATAATAAAAATATGGGGGTTACAGGGGTACAATAATAACAATAAGGGGGTTACAATAACAACAATAAGGGACCATACTAGTAATATAGGGACCTAACATGCCCCTCTCCTTCAAAAAAGTGTTGTCCTCAACGCTTGAGTAGCTCTGGGTGCTTCTGTATAAAATTCTCATCCTCCCATGTAGAATCTTCGGTGGGTAAGTTCTTCCACTTGATGAGATACTCTAAAATTGATCGATTTCGTAGCTATAGAGTTCTTGTTTCCGTGACCGCTTCAGGTTCCAATATGATTTTTCCTTCCTCATCAAGTTCTGGAAATATTGTTTGAACTGGAAGATTTTCACCTATAACCTTCTTTAAGCATGAAACATGGAAAATTGGATGTACTCGCGAAGAAGCGGGAAGCTCCAATTTGTATGCCATAGTACCAATCTTTTGCAACACCTTGTAAGGACCATAGTACTTTGGCGATAATTTATTATCCTTCTTATCTTGCTTGAGGGACATTTGTTTGTATGGTTGTAGCCATAAAAATACCCAGTCTCCTACATAAAAACTTCTCTCGCTGCAATGTTGATATGCCTGTTGTTTCATTCAATTTTGTGCCAAATTCAAGTTATCCTTTAAGAGTTGGAGAACTTCTTGTTGATGCTCGATGTGATCTTCCACTGCTTCAATCTTTGAATTTTCTCTTAAAGATGATGTGATGGATTGTGGATGATATCCATAAAGTTCCATAAATGGGGTCATTTTTGTTGCAATATGGAAGGAAGTGTTATACCACCATTCAGTGAGAAGTAACCACTTGACCCATTGTGTTTGTTTATCAGATACAAAACAACGAAGATATCCTTCCAAACATTTATTTGTTATCTTAGTTTGACCATCGGATTGAGGATCATAAGATGAGCTATAAGCTAATTGAGTACCCAAACAAGAAAATAACTTCGTCTAAAAATTTCCAGTAAAAATGGGATCTCTGTCGCTCATAATAACCCTTGGGTTCCCATGTATCTTTTGAATTGTGTCCATAAATGTAGTAGCAACTGTACTTGCTTTAAATGGATGAGATAATGCACAAAAGTGTGCATACTTGGTAAGTCTATCAACTACCACCATGATGACATTATTTCCTTCGGACTTAGGTAAATTTGTGATAAAATCCATTGAAATCTCCTCCCAACGTTGACTTGGAATGGATAAAGGTTGTAGAAGACTCTGGGTCTTAATTGTCTCAACTTTATTCTGTTGGAAAACCAAACATTCCGCCACAAAATTTTGAATATCAGATTTAAGGCCATCCCAAAAAAAATCTTTCTTCACCCTATGGTAAGTTTTTAAAAATTCTGAGTGTCCTCCTAAAGGAGAAGTGTGTAATTCCAAAAGGATATTTTTTTTTAGTTGGGAATTATTACAAAGATATAAGCGATCTTTGTACCGTAAGGAATCATTTTTCCAACGAAATGTATCAGATTTACTAGGATCTTGCTGCAACTTTTGAATGAGTGTCCACATTTCTTCATCCTTCTTCCATTCATCTCTTTCTTTGGTTATCCAATACCATAGAAATGGCACAAAGCAATGCTTCCACCTCTTCATTCTTTCTTGAGAGTGCATCTGCAACAACATTTAGCTTCCCTTTTTTGTAGATTATTTCAAAGTCATAACCTAACATCTTTCTGACCAATTTTTTCTTCTTTTCTAAAGATAGTCTTTGTTCCAAAAAATGTTTAAGACTATCATGATCATTTTTTTCCTTGAAGTGTCTTCCCATTAGGTAAGTTCACCATTTCTTTAGTCCATGCGTCATTGCTAACATTTCCTTCTCATAAATAGGTTTCTGTAAATACTTTCCTTTGATTGGACGACTTTCAAAAGCAATGGGTCTTCCTTCTTGCATTAAAACAACATCGATTCCATTTCCTGAGGCATCACATTCCACAATAAATGTTTTTGTGAAGTCTGGCATAGCTAAGACCAGTGCTAGGCAAATTGCCTCTTTAAGATGTTCAAAGGCCTTAGTTGCTTTAGGTGTCCATGAAAATGCATATTTCTTCAAAAATGTTGTTAGAGGTACTGCTATTCTCCCATAATTCTTAACAAACTTGCGATAATACCCTGTTAACCAAAGAAATCCTCGCAACTGCTTTATGGTTGTGGGGACTTTCCATTCCTTAATGGCTTTAATTTTGTTAGGTTCTACCTTAACACCCTCATGAGATACAATATGACCCAGATATTCCACCTCTTGTACTCCAAAGAAACATTTGGATGTTTTTGCATATAATTGTTTTTCCTGCAATAGTTTGAGCACCCTGTCAACATGTTCAACATGATCCTTCCAAGACCTGCTGTAGATTAGTATATCATCAAAAAATACTAGCACAAATTTTCTAAGGAAGGGTTTGAAAATGGAATTCATCAACCCTTGAAATGTAGAAGGTGCATTGGTAAGGCCAAAGGCATGACCAAATATTCATAATGACCCTCATGAGTTCGAAATGCTGTTTTTGGAATATCTTCAGTCTTCATTCTAATTTGATGATATCCTGAACGAAGATCCAACTTGGTAAAATAAATTGCTCCATGTAATTCATCCAATAATTCATCAATCACAGGAATGGGAAATTTATCTTTAACGGTGAGCTTATTGAGCTCCCTATAATCCGGACACATGCGCCATGATCCATCCTTCTTGTGTACCAATACTACAGGAGCAGAGAAAGAACTTTGACTAGGTTGAATTATAACCGCCTCTAACATTTATGCAATCATACGTTCAATTTCACTCTTTTGGGCATAAGGATATCTATAAGGCCTGATGTTTGGAGGAAAACTTCCTGGAATCAAATGAATAGCATGATCATGATCATGAATAGGTGGGAGCCCTTTGGGAGTTTGAAGCACCTTGGAATGATTGTCCAAGACTTTTTGGAGATCTACAGAAATAGATGATTTTGTTGTTGGAACTTCTAGTGAGCATAATTGTGCAATTACACCTCGTTGTTCTTTCTTTAGAAGCTTTGTCATGACATTAGAGCTTATTATCTTTACCGGCTTCCCTGCAATACCTCGTAATTCAACTTCCTTTCCTTTTGAAAAAAATTTCAAGAAAAGTTCTTGAAAATTAAAATCTATCGTCCCCAAAGATTGTAACCATTGAACTCCTAGTACAACATCAGCACCTCCCATAGGAATGGAAAACATTGGACTATTCAATACATATTCCCCCATGGTTAGCTTGATATTATGGCACTTTCCAGAGCAATTTATAGTTCCTCCATTTGCAACCATCACTTGACATTCTGGTGCTAGGTATAGGAAACAATTCAATTCCTTGGCTACCTTACAATGAATAAAATTATGGGTGCTACCTGAATCAATCAAAAATATTACCTTTTTCTTCTTGATATGTCCTTCTATCTTGAGAGTTTGAGGAGTGGTAATTCTTTCCAATGCATTACATGATATGGTCGGACTCATTTCTTCCTCTTCTAGGGCTGTTTCCTGGTGTATATCCTCTTTTGTTCATTTTCTTCTTCCTCTTCACAATCTATGTAAAATAATTTCTTCTCAGCACACTTATGACCTTTAGTGTATTTTCTATCACAACTATAGCAAAGCCCTTTTGCTCTTTTTTCTTCCAATTGTTGTGGTGTCAAACTTGTGGGTTGTGGAAATCTAGGAGTAGCAAAACTTCCATCTTTATAGAAGTGAGTGGTAGGCTTCCTTGTCACCATAATTTTACATTTAATTTTTCTTGCCAACTTGAATGCCTTCTCCAATGAATCAGGTTCCAAAACGCGAAATTCATGTTGGATGTTATCATTTAAAGTACCCATGAAGAGATCAATCCTGTGTTCCTCTGAAATATTAGTTACCCTTATATTCAATTTTTGGAAGTCCTTAATGTGCTCCCCCACTGAACACTTTTGTTTGAGATTTATCAATTGGCTAAAGAAAGTGTTTCTCTTTGTATCCTCATAATGTGTTATCATTTCCTCCGTAAAAATTGACCAAGTGACAATTTTTTTACGGGAGCAAAGCCATCGATACCATACAAATGTATTTTGTTCTAAATGTAAAGTTTCAATGCGTACCTTTTGTGTGTTTTGCACAATATTGAGATCAAAATATTGCTCCATCTGTAGTATCCATGTTACAGGATCCTTTCCATAAAACTTCCTCATATCCATTTTTGGAATATGGTGGTTCTCCCCTCCAACATTAGAGTTTATGAAATCACGATTAACATTTATTTTGTTCTCATCATGAGTTTCCTCTACTATCTTTTCACCATTAGGAAACATTTCTTGTATCAACTTTTTCAAACCTTCCATGTCTATTTTTAGATCATTCTTCATGTTTTCCATCTTAGCTTCCATGTCATCCATCTTAGATTCCATGCCATTCTTCAAAACATCCATGCCTTTCTTCGAACCATCCATCTTAGTTTCCACGCCTTTCTTCAAAACTTCCATGTCATTTTTTGTTGCTCTTTGCGAGAGCGAAATTTGTTGCACTTGCTCTTGTAATTTTGATATGTCATGTTGCCATTCTTCATATTCATGAGTCATAGCAGAGCTTTCTAAAGGCTTAATGGGTGTTGAATTATTTTTTGGGGCCATTTGAGAATCCAATACTAATATCTATTCTATAATATGCCCTTGGAATCAATTCAACTTGATTCTTCAAACAAGACTTATGCAATTCGGAAAAGAAAAAAAATACACACCTTTTACTTGCTTTTGAGGAGCTCGATATTGAAATTGACTTATCTATATACTTTTAGATCCTCAATATCTGAAATTTGGCCCTGTAGTAGTCCTCTGAAGCTTCTTTCAAATTCCACAGGTCTGACTTGATTTGGATTCTTCAAGGAAAAGTTATGTCCAATCTCCCACAATGACCTAATTATGGATTAGTTCAGTGGAGAAAAATTGTACGACTTGCCATGTGTAATTGTTTTCTCCTTTGGCTCTAAAATTTATAGACAGGAAACTACAGTCCATGTACTTCCAATCACTTTTTACAGGATTCCAATCCAATACTCAGAGAGAGACAGTTACGAATTTTTTCCCACAATCACCTCTTTGAGATGAAATTCGGGAGCCTGAAAAATACCTAACTTCCACAGATCATATCTCAAAAAATATTGCGAACCAAGATTTGAAATTTTGCGATGATGTTCCTCTAGATTGCAGCTTCACGCTCTAAAAATTTCAACTTCTGAACCATCGTAGAAAAAAATTATAGTGAAAATTTCGTGATGACCTTTTAAGTGAAATTTAGGAGCCTACGAAAATACCTAACTTCCACAGATCATATCTCCGAAAATATTGCGAACCAAGCTCTGAAATTTTGCGACAATGTTCCTCGGGATTTCGGCTTCGCACTCTAAAAATTTCAGCTTCTGAATCTTCTCAGAAAAAATTTATAGCAAAAATGCCACGATGACCTGTTTGGAGCAGTAAAACTCTAGAATCCAAAGCTCTGATACCAAATGTTGTGAAACCAGCTCCAAAAATAGAAGAAAAGAGATATAAACACCTTAGAAATAAGCCACTTCGAGGGGGCAACCTCCAATACATTACATGAATGAACAATTCTTGGATGATACAAATTACAAAACCTCCTTTCTATATATAGGAGTCCGTGGGGCCACAATGTAATCCTAGCCGACCTAACAATAATAATTTAAGGGCACAATAATAACAATATGGGGGCTACAGGGGTACAATAATAACAATAAGGGGGTTACAATAACAACAATAAGGGACTATACTAGTAATATAGGGACCTAACACATCCGGGATGTGATTTCAGGATTGGTGTACACATCATCTATACGGTGATCTTACATACAGATCATCATCCGAACATGGGCCTATATCTATAGGCATGTCTGCATTAGGCAACATTCCAATGTCGACGACTTTCTGAATTATGTACATGTTATTAGATTGTTTAAGTGCTGAACATGGGAATGCCTACCCTCAATAATTATGATCATGAGGATATATCATGATGTAATGTATTGTAAGATTGATGTAGGTCACCACTCCGCTTCATCTCCAACTCATTACAGTGTAAAGCACAGCAATCAAAATATTGTTGTTATTATTCTGACTTCATGCCTTAGGGGGCAATTGTTATACGTCAATTTGGGCATCATTCCCAATGACCTGGTTAACTGGGCATCATCTCTAGGACCAATGTATAGGGTATATCATACACTAAAATTTCAATTGCTACATGCCCTAAGACAAAGAACAAGACAAATCAATCAAAGACTTTCATCTGCAAAGGTTTCCAAGGTTTGAAGTTTATAATATATCATATGAGAGCTCACCAACGCTGCCTCTAAAGGGACTAAGTGTGTTGCATATGCAGGTAGCCCCATGCAAGGCTGCTCTGTAAAGCACTTCCCAACATCTATGGGTGTGTTGGTCACATTGGGAGCAAAATTCTCATTGTTCTGGAATCTCCACTTGGCCAGTGCCTTCTAGAAGAATTCACATGTGTCAAAATTCAAATCCATGTGTCCATTTGACATCTACAAGCTTGGGAACATGTATTTCCTATTATTGAAAGTCATTGATTGTAAAACTACCTCAGCCTCTCTATAAATTGAGCACAGATCTTAGTGTTTGATAAGGAAGAATTTGTGTAGAGAAATGCTAGTGGATTTTTCATTGAGGAGATTGATTTGAGTGACAGATTTCTAGAGATATCTACATTGTGATGAGGTTGGGATGCTGCTGGAGATGGTGACACTAAATCAGTCATTTGGTTGTAACCTTCCTTTCTATCATTAACAAAGAATACAACTTACTTTTCCCTATATGCATCTATATTAGCTTTGATTTTCCATATTGAAAGATCTTATTTGATGTATATGGTTTATGCTTTACTGATTTAGCAAACTAACTTGAATAGAAATCTGTATTATTGTTATCTTTTGTTGTTTAGTGTTCATTCTTGCAGGAAATATTTTGCATAGTCGGCTGGAATTTGAAGCTATAATGGAAGCGATAGAAGGAATCATTTAGAAGCGCTTGGATTCCAAGTAAGAATCTAATCCATTCTGTGTGTCTTTTCTTAGTTAGGAAAAGTAGTCGTATAGTCTTTAACCTGTTGTTCTAGATTACCACCTATCTAGGGAAGCGTGTTTAATCCGTAATTCACAATTTTATCCAACAACTGGGAAAAATTATTTTACCATCAAAACATCAAAAGAACCCAGTCAAGAATAATTTGTGGATTAAGTATTTATTTCACAAATCGTTTTGTCCTTAAAGACTATCATAAACTCTCAACCTTTCTGATTTCTGGGTCCAAGTCTGGCTTCTAGAAGAATCTATACCAGATCCCATCCTAACCCAAATCCTCCTACAATAGTTGACAATCCTAAAAGCATCCTTAGGAAGTCTCCTAGATCTAAAAACCCAGTTGTTAGTAGACCAATCCACAAAGCAAGTTCCCTACTTGAAAACCTTAAAGACTTGTAGAATATCCTATCTAACTCGCCCCTAGAACAAAGGTTGTCTAGGACTAGATCTCAGAGTTGGATAACCTAGATAGGTTTATATCCATCCACCCTACAACAAAATTCTGTTGTACTAACTTCATCCCCCACTACTCACCTTCCTCCTTTTAACATTATGCCTCCTTTTGTAAACCCTCCACTTGTTAACCCTCCATTGTTTCCCCAACCATAGATCATGGCAACATGGTATGCTTCACTTTTTCTACCACAACCTTTAGTTGTTCTACCACAGGACTATCAGTCCAAAATCCCTCTATATGATGTTATTAGGTCTAATACTGCTCAACAACATGTGGACAGAATGAATGACTACTTTGATAAACAAGCAATAGATGATGAAACTGTTAAACTTAGAATGTTTGCTCAAAGCTTAGGGGGAGAAGTAAGAAAATGGTTTAAAGGCTTAACCCCTAACAACATAAATGACCTCCCTGTTTTTCATAAATTATTCTTAAACAAATGGGAAGTCAAGAAGAACCCTCTCCAAATCTTATCAGAGTATGAAAACATTAAGAGAAATGTTGGAGAGGGTGTCCAAGAATACTGCACCAGATTCAATAGTGTATATAATGCCCTACCTGTACATATGAAACCTCCACAACGTATAGCTCTAATGAAATTCCCTGATGGTTTCGACCCAGAAATGGCTTACCAATTAAGAGAAAGAGAACCCCTCACATTAGAAGACATGCAAAGGGGACCAGTAAGTGTAGAAGCCAACCTGATTGCTAAGAGAGCTAGAATGAAAAATGAAAAAACAGTCCCATATAGGGAAGAAGTTGTACCCCCCACATCTGATACAAATATTGATAACTTAATCAAAACCATGGAGAGGATGAATGTAAATGAGAGAGCTTATCCTAGAGAAAACCAAACAACTCCTCAAAACAGAAATCAAAATCAAAACCAAAATCAGAACTTCAGAAGAAACCCCCCTCAAATTAGACAAATAGGTCCTAATCAGCAAATCATACCTCCTTTCCAAGAAAACTATGTTGATGAGGATGAGGGGGTAATTGAATAAATAGAGAAAAATCACATAAATTTAATGGGAGTGAATAATGAGGATATTATTTTCCTCACTAAGGAAGAACAAGGCATGTTTTCCCCAACTCAATATGAGGAAGAAATCCTAGAATCTGAAGACTATAAACAAGGCTTTGAAAATGCCATCATGGAAGTACATAGACAACATGACCTCAAGAGAAATAAAAACCAAGACACTCCCAAAAGAAAGACCTCTGAAATTTATGCTAGGAAAACACTTGAAAACATTCCTAAAAAGACAGCAGAAAATGCAAACATAGTGGCTGAAAGTTTTGATAAAACTAAAAAAAAACAGCCAACTTAGTCCCAAACACAGTGGTGACCAAAGCAGCACTAGTAACACAGTTAGTGCTCCTAATAAAACTATTTTAACTTAGTTTCCTAATAAAATCCAGCAAGCTGAAATTGTTGTGAAAACAGTGTCTGAAAAAGCTGATTTGAACATTTTAAAAGGTCAGACACCCTTCAGTATAGAGAATGAAATTGCCAATATTAAAATATATATCCCTCTTACTGAATTAGTCACTCAAGATGTATATAAATCTCAACTTTTGAAAGCTATAAACATAGGAGAAAACGTTGATTCTGTTAATTTAAATGATGACAAACCTGAGCTTTTCGTTGGACCAGAAGTAGAAGGGAAATTTCAAGAGGGAGGTGTTCCTCAATTTTATGTCAGTTTAAACATCCATGATAAAATTCTCCATAATGCCATGTTAGAATTCGGTGCTTCACAGAACCTTATGCAAAAGGTAGTAATGGAAAGACTAGGCCTTGAAATAACTAGACCTTACAAAGATTTATACTCTTTTGATTCCATTAGAGTTAAATGTCTAGGCCTTATCAAAGATCTATGTGTTAATCTAGCATAAATACCAGCCAAGAGCCTAGTAATGGATATTGTAGTGGCTAATATTCCTCCTAAATATGGCATGCTCCTTTCAAGATCATGGGGTGCTAAACTCCAAGGTACCCTCCAAATGGACATGACCTATGCTACCATCCCTGTCTTTAGTCAACCAAGAAGACTATATAGGGAAAATCACGTGAAATACATGGTTAGAAGTCAAGAAAATCTAGATAACTCCCCTCTTTATTCCATCCGCATCGATCTTGATTCATTTATCCTCTACAATGATGAAAATGTTAATGAACAAGTAGCAGAAAATGAGAAGACAATTGTAGAAGAAGAGGAAAAGGAGGGAGAACAACCAAAACAGTTTGCCCAAATATAATATAACAACAAACATAGTGGAAACCATAGGGGACAAAACAATGAAAAACATAGTGCAAAACTTAAAGAACAGCATAATAAATAATACAGTGGCTTCCACAATAATCAACATAATGATGAATCTGAGATTGAACCTCTTTGGAGTATGAGCTTTGACGGATCTTGTAGAAAAACTGGTTCAGGAGCAAGAATATGGGTGCATAACACAAAGAAAAATCATGCAGAAGGTCACTTATACAAGCTAAACATTCAATGCACAAATAACAGAGTTGAATATGAGGCACTCCTCCTAGGGCTGAAATTACTGAAGAAATTAGGAGCTAAGAGGATATCTGCCCATGGAGATTCAGATTTAGTCATTAGGAAGACTAAGGGAGAATACATAGCTAAGCATCCTAGATTAAAAGCATATAGGGATGATGCCCTTGACCTCTTGAAAACATTCACAGAATATGATCTCACATTTGTCCCTAGAAATCAAAACATTATTGCCAATGGTCTAGCATTTGCAGCCAGCACATGTCAAAAATCTTATCAAAATAAACAATACACAGTCCAAGTCAAATATAGACCATCAGTTCCTGATAACATAAAATATTGGCAATTTTTTGAAGGAGATAAACAGATATAGGATTTCCTGCAGTCCAGAAATGAGTTTGAAGTGCCAAATTCAAACTCAGAGTATGAGGAAGACTGCTCTGCTGAGGAACAATCTTACAAAGAAGAACCTCTTGATATTACTGATATAAATCTGGTAGACAAAGAACACACACAAAAAACAGAACTGTGCACTAATTTAGAAAAAGAAGACTTTGAAGTGTTGCAGTCCAATGATCATAATTTACCAAAGGGATTGGTTCCTCTAGAGGAACTGTTTGACTTTAATGATGTGGCTAGGAAGCCAAAGATGGAACCCACTGAAACTGAAATAGAGGAATGCAATATAGGCAGTGAAAAAAAACCCAAAATGATCAAATTGTCTAAAACACTGCCAGCTCATATAAAATATAAATATCTTGAGATTTTTAGAGAATTCACTGATGTTTTTTCTTGGAGTTACGAAGATTTAAAGTCATATGATACAGAGATAATTCAGCATAAGATACCTCTCAAATAAAACCAGAAGCCCTTTAAACATAGATTGCGTAGAATAAACCCTATGCACACTGCAACTTCCCCTGGTTGAGAAAGAAATTAAGAAAATATATGATGCTAGAATAATAGTCCCTCTGAGATACTCATAATGGGTTTCAAATCTTGTATCAATGAGGAAGAAAACGGGAGAAATTAGGCTATGCATAGACTTCAAAAATCTAAACAAAGCCTCCTTAAAGGACAATTACCCTTTACCAAAAATGGATCACATCTTACAAAGGGTAGTAGGTTCTAAAAGAATTTCTTTGCTAGATGGCTTTTCAGGATACAATCAGGTGTTGGTACACCTAGATGATCAACACAAGACAAATTTCACTACACCCTAGGGCACCTTCATGTATGTTAAAATGCCTTTTGGGTTAATGAAAGCTGGTGCCACCTTTCAAAGAGCCATGGATATTGCTTTCTCAGAAGAGATAGGCTACTTCATTGTGATTAACCTTGATGACATAACAGTCTATTCAAAAACTGATGAAGAACACCCAGCTCACTTAAGAAAGGTCTTTGAAAAATGTAGAAAGTATGGTTTGTCTTTGAATCCCAAGAAAACTTTGTTTGGCTTTCAAGAAGGTAAGCTTTTAGGCCATATCATATCTGAAGAAGGGATCAAGATTGACCCAAAAAGGATTGGAGGAATATTGCAAATCAATCATCCTAGAAATAGCAAAGAGTTTCAATATTTCATTGGAAAGATAAATTTCTTAAGAAGGTTCATACCAAACCTTGCAGAACTCCTAAGAAACATTAAAAACATGTTGAAAAGGGAAATAGGAGTCAAATGGACCATAGAATCAAAGCAATCCTTTCAACTGGTAAAGCAAGCGCTTACCCAAAAACCAGTTCTAATCAGCCCTGATTTTACCAAAGATTTCTTCATCTTCTCCTTTGCATCAGAACATGTAGTTGTTGTTGTCCTACTACAGAAAAACATAAAAGGGCAGGAACAACCTATTGCATTTTTCAGCAAGGCATTAAGAGATGCACCTCTGAAATACAACATAATGGAGAAACAAGCTTTTGCCTTAATCAGGGCAATGAAAGATTTCAGAGTTTATATTCTGCACTCACACATCATTGCATTTGTACCTAACACAGTGGTAAAAGACATACTCACACAAGATCCTGATGGAAAAAGAGGTAAGTGGATTCTTGTTATATTAGAATATGATCTAGAAATCAAGCCCACTAAACTAATCAAAGGATAAGGATTGGCTAAACTCATGGTTGAAACAAATTTTCAAGCACTGGACATGAATATGATTGATGCATTAGATGAACAAGAGGAGTTGGTTGCTCCACTTATTGAAGAATCATTTCTGAATTCATATTGGTATGCTGATATTTTATATGTGCTTCTTAATCTTAATGTTCCTCCTAGTTTGTCCAAAAAAAAGGCTAGATTCTTAAAGTTGAAGTCTGTAAACTACTGCATTGTAGATAAAATTTTATATTGAAAAAATGCTAGTGGTATATTTCTTAAATGTTTTCCTGAGAATGATGCAGATAAAATCAAGCATGAGTTTCATGAAGGAGAATGTGGAGGCCACCTCTATTGGAAAACTATTGTCAAAAAAATCCTTAGAGTTGGTTACTATTGGCCCACCCTCTTTCAAGACATCCATAAAATGGTAATTGCCTGTCATAAGTGCCAAATATTTGAAGGCAAAAGAAAACTGTTGCCATTACCTTTGCATCCTATCTCTGTTGAAGCTCTTTTTCAACAATGGGGCCTAGATTTAACTGGATAAATCCATCATGCCTCCTCTGCCCAACACAAATGGATCCTCACTGCAACTAACTAATTTACAAAATGGATAGAGGCCATCCCTTCTAGAACTGCCACAGACTCAGTAATCATCAAATTCCTTGAAAACCACATTTTGTCTAGATTTGGCTGTCCTATAAAGATTATCACTGACAATGCTGCTGCTTTTAGATGTAAGAAAATGGTGGAATTTTGCCACAAATATCAAATTGCATTGGGCCATTCTACAACTTATTACCCTCAAGGTAATGGGTTGGTTGAATCCTCAAACAAAATTTTGGTGAAAATCATCAAAAAGTTGTTGGAAGAGAACAAGAAATCATGGCACAGCAAACTAGTGCATGCACTATGGGCAGACAGATTAACAAATAAAAAATCAATTGGAATGTCTCCCTATCAGCTAGTATATGGAGCAGATGCAATTTTTCCAACAAGTTTAAGGGTGTCAGTGATGAAGCTCATCCAAGAAGCACAGTCTAAAGAAAATGACATGCTTAGAAGAATAAACCAGACTGTCCAGCTACAGCAAACCAGAGAAGAAGTATATAATAGAACACTGCAGGTGCATGAAACATCAAGAAGTTGTTTTATAAGAGAACCAAGGCAAATGATTTCAACATTGGTGAAAAAGTGCTGAAGTGGGACTCAAGAAGGGAAGACAAGGGCAAGCATGGAAAATTTGAAAATCTATGGAAAGGCCCATACATCATCCATTAAACAAGGGGTAACAACGCATTTTTCCTACAAGAAATGGATGGAACAGAATTATTCAGATGTCCTGTCAATGGCGGGATGCTCAATCATTATTTTTGTTAAAAATCTTAGTTTAAAGTTGTATTCATTGTATATAACACTATTTGAATAAAAGATCAGAAAACTAAACATAAAAACAAAGAAAAGAAGAAAAGAGGGCAGATAAAAAGAAAAAGGTAAAGCCCCATACCAAAAAAGAATATTTCTGAAAGTGTGCAAGTCCAAATGCCACTAATTTTGAAAAGGAAGCATTGTTCAGTCATACAGCCTAATCATGATTGAACAAGTTTTAAATTTCTGCTGATAGGTTAGTGAATGAAGATCTTCCAAACTGTTTAAACTTGGCTTATCAGTAGATTAGATTAGGAAAATATATTGGTTCCAAAATGCAGATCTGAACCAAAGAGAAAAGAGAGGGATGAATGACAAATCCCAAATTATAGCCCTCCGTTTTTAATTTTACTTTTTGCAAAAAATAAATTTTGTGTGCAGCTTGTCTAAAACGCCACAGCTCATGACAAATAAAACTGTTAAATCTTGGTTTGGTCATGTTTTCAATTTCATGTTAATAGATTAGAGAATGAAAATCTATCAAACTGTTTAATCTTGATAGATAAGTAGATTAGGTAGAGAATAAAATATATCATATGTTTAATCTGAGCCTTTGGATGATATAAGTGTAGAAATAGATAGTTTCCTTTTTTCAAAAGAAAAATGATGTCAAGGTTTTGCCAATCTAAAACAACCCAAATGAAGAAAAAATGCAAGGAAAAGTATGAGGGGTAGGTAGAAGTGAGTTGCAGCATTCATATCTTTCAGATTTTAAGATATCACAGCTTCAAAAGAACAACAACAAATCAACAATTGAAGAATGAGGAATCTGCCAATTACAATCAAGGCACTGGTCTACAAATTCCAGAGATTTGATCTCTGAGGCTCTTGACACCTCCTAAAGGAGCTACCCTCCCCAGTTGGAGCCACTATTATCCTCCTGTATTCTACAATTTCACTAGGTGACTATGGATTTTCTATAAGCAGCTAAAGATAGCATTCATTTCCTATCAACTATCTTTAGAAATATTACTGCCTTCATTATCCTCAATAAAGCCTTTTTCACTATATTTCATCTCTGCCTTCTCAAAACACCTTACTGCTCTTAAAAGACACATTATGGGCTTATTTATCTCATTCTCACCCTTCTTTTTTATCACCAGTTTCATTCCCTCATTTTCCCCCACTTAACATCCACTTTCATTCCTGAAAAAACCCTCACCTTCATCATGTTCTTCCTTTTGCACTAAAACAATGTAAAAATGTCCTTTTACATTGTTTTTAAATGTAAATTAACCTTTCGGGACCTTGGGTTATATATTAAAAACTCTGTTTTAATATTAAAACCCGACTCCTTTAATTTTTTTTTCCCTCGCCCCTTTGTAAATATTTAAACCCCCTCTTTAACTTTTTTAAGCCCTCTGCCTTTATTAAAAACCCTTCATATGAACCCTTCCCATTCCTTTAATGAAAAGGTGCTTTCACTTGATTTATTCGCTCTTGGGCCCCGCTCTTCATCTAATACAGCGCCCCATTTGAAACCCGCCACCTGTCTGCTCAGGCCCACCCATTTGACCTGCCCGTCACCCCCATATCACCCGACCACCATCGATCTCATCCTCCAAGATCTAACGGCCCGCAGACCTTATCACAACATTATGTGTGTCGGGGTTAGCGTTTTCAAAAATCGCGAAATAGGTGGTATTCCCTTGCCATGCATCTCTCTCTGTATGGTATCGCAAGCCTCCGCCTAAAACCATTACCGCCTCCTTGACCTTGCGAAAGCCACCTCCCCGCTCGCGAAAACTGCCATCTTCTCTCCCGCAAAATCAACACCGCCTCCTTGGGTTCAAAAGTTCTGAAGCCCTGTGGCTTTGGAACAAAGCCCCGATCCGCTATTCACCTCCTCTACAGCTCTCCAAAGCCTGAAAAACCCTATATAAACGCAGAAAATCCCTCCCGATGCAGGTTTTAAATTGATTTATTTGTTTCATGTGCAGGTTTAATGGCAGAAATGCAAGAAATGGCATTTTAAGGTCCCAAAATAGTTTTCGATGGGCTCCCTGGGTGACGATCCGGAGACTTATCCCACTTTAGAAGGACCAAAGACATAAAATTAAGCATAAATCCCAATGAATCATGATCATTAGTGATTACTCAAACCCTCCAACACCAGAAGAACGCCCCCCCTATGCAACAAATAAAGACAGAGACACAGTGAGAAGGAAGAAAAACAGTTAAAGGCCGTGAGAGTAAAGGTTAAAGGGTTAATGATTAAGTCAAGGATTAAAAGGAAAAATCAAAAGGGTTAATCACCAAACAGATTTTAAAAGTTAAACAGAGGCAGATCTACACAAGAAGTAGATTCGAATGATCCGATCAAGGCATTTACTCCTTCAAAGGATATATTTTGCCATCTACAACATGTTTTCTTTTAATAAACCATCAGCAGTTATTACAAACAGTCAGAGATATTTATCATCTACCCAGCAATTATTGAAAAATTTATTGATAAGACCCTAAAGTCAAATATTTCCCAAATTTAGCTCAAAAGTTAAGTTAGGAGTTATTATTTCAGAGAATCACTCTTAGATATTTTGCCTTGGGCCTTGTATGGTCTCAAAGGTCAAAAACTCATTAACTCTATAATAAATGACATCTGAAACCCTATCTTAGGATCACCTCCTCATTTTGCAGATAAATACTGCATGTATTAGTCATTTTTAGTGTTGGTTGGTTGATTAGTTGATTGATTTCTGTTGCTGAGCTAGTTGAGGACTGTTAGGCCAGACTTGAGAAAGCTCTGAGTTGCAGAGATCTATTGTACTGGAGTAATGTAATTGTTTTGAACATCAGTAATACAAGCACGGTCAAAATATTCTTAAGCTATGTCAATGGTGAAGCTTTCCTTCTTTGTCATTGTTTTCCTTCTATTTTCCATTCTGTCCATTATTTCTCTAATAAAAGAACAAAAATTTTAGAGTATGATATGCTGTCTTGGCACCCTATTTATGTCTGCATTCTTTACCTTAATGTTTTCCTCTACAAGGTTTGATTGGAGAATTATTAATTTCTCTCTAGTTCCACCTAGCTTGTTGTATTGGAAATGACTTAATAGAGTCAAGCCAAAGAAGTATATGGTAAGCCTTGTCCTTTGGTGTAGCTTGAAATATTGTTTTTAAGGCCTTTCTTTGAAGTATACTTAGTAGAGTCTAAACCAAGGAAGTCTATGGTATGCCCTATCCTCTGGTATGCCTCAAACTATTTCTTTGAAGGTATTTAGATTGTTTAGTTAAAGAAAATAGGTTTAGCTTGCTCTTTAGCTACACTCACTATTGTCTTAAATGTTTTCTTTGTCTGAAAGTAATTCTAGGATTGCTGGATTGTTGTCTTAAAGGTTCGCTTATTAAAGTCTGTCCAAAGAATTCTATGGTATGCCCTATCCTTGGTTTGCCTCAAATAGTTACCTAAAAGGATTTTCTTGTTGAAATATAATTAAAATATTCTTAACTGACTTTTAGTTTTGCTGCCTTCGCAACTTATTGTTATTTCATATCACATATAATCTAAGAGATCCACTTGATATAGTTAGATTGCCCTATGAAAACCATTGTAGAGTTGATGAACAATTAAATCCTTTTATGACTCCATAGCCCAATGGATTAATGTTCCTCATGTTCTATCTATTCATTTGAAACACTCCCTCAAGTAATCACACCATTGATCTATCAACCTATCAATTAATCAATCAAAACAAACAAGTCCTTGGAACTTCATAACTAGCCTAACATCATAAAACAAAAGCACAAAGACATATCATCTACAAAAAATTACATAGAGAGATCCCTCTTTGAGTCCAGGAAGGCTAGGTCCTAGGATTCCAAAGTGGTTTTGATGTGGTTCCCTGCAGAGTTTGTTCTTTCCAATCTTGCAAATCACGGGGAGCCAACAGGCAGGATAGCAGCATCTCGGTATGTGACTTTTCCATGGGAGATGTCAAAGAAGGGGGAAACCACATGACAGATGCTTTACATGGGAGATCATCAGCGCTATCACTATGGAGTATAGATCGTTTTTGGAGATCCCAGCTATTAGTGGAATACTCCAAGGATTTCTTTTCATGCAAGATACTTGATGGCTTGTTATCAGATGAGAGATATTCAGTGAGAGATGGGTTCATCTATTATCAGAGTAGGATTTTCTTGAATAGAGAATATAAGCTCAAGGAGAAGCTACTACATGTTGCATATGAGGATTTTCTCTTCAACCACACTTATTCCATGAGAGCATATCATACTATCATGGAGGGATTCACTTGGGAAGGCTTCAGAGAGGAGATACATCAGCATGTTAGGAGATGCATAGATTTTTTGGATATGGAGGAGAGACATGAATCTTTGTTCGAGTTATCATGGTCACTTCCTTTCTCATTGGGAGTGTGAGGAGGCCCATCTATGAGCCACTTCACTAGCTTGATCAAATTTCCGTGCATTATGATTCACTTACTATGTATTTGTATCTCCTTACCATACATGTGCAGGCCATTGCTCCAAGTGGGGGGACCCTTCATTATGGACTTCATGGTTTACTTGGGGACATAAGTAGTGGTCAGCATGGCCACTCCCTAGGAGATTCTGGGGAGATGATATATTCTCAGGGTATACTCCATTGGCACCAAACATCATTCACCCTCTCCAAGCATGTGAGAAGATTGTGGAAGCAAACAAGTGGTGGGGGAACCACTTTCTATATCATGTTCTAAGGCAGTCAGGAGACATACTACACTGGTTTCACATGTGGGACTATGATCCTCCTCAGGTATTTCATATGGTAGCTTAAGTATCCTTTATTTTTATCCCATATGTTGATGATGTTATTATCATTATTGTGAGAATATATGGAGGGATGACACGTGGATTGCATGTGCCCATTCTGAGGGAGATTCTCCCCATTTCTTAGCCTCATGCTTTAGGGAGAACATTGAGCATCACATGATTGCTACATTATACCACTTGTTTCCTTGTGGGAGGAGCCATTTGGCTCACTTGAACATTTGGGAGATGCATCTCATGGATACTTGGGAGGAGCATTTCATGGATGGATTGATTGGGGGACACTTGTTTCATGAGGAGAGCTTATCACATGGAGGTGTCACAAGGGAAGAAGGAGAAGCGTTGCAGCACTCACCTTTACAGTTGCTTGAGGACAAGCATTTGGGAGGGGAGGACTGTAATATTCCCAATTAGCTTTAAGCTAGTTGGAATAGTAAATTTTGTTTTTGCTTTTTAGTTAGAAGAATAAGAGGGTAGGGAGACCCGTAAATGTCCTTAGTAGGAATAAAATCACTCCTAACGTCAATGGGGGTCATCTTAGTAGCTGTATTAAGCTCACTTATGTGTAAATAGAGGATGGAGCATGTGGACTGGGTCAACTTTGACCAAATCAACAGTGCTGGTATGGAGGGAGTGGACATTCATTAAGGGACATCCCAATTTTGAAGTGAGATTCCATGCATGGAAGTAGTGGCTTTAATGAGTGGGGCCCAAGGTAAGAAGTCTCACAAAGCATATAAGGAAGGCGATGGCAGCCATAGAAGGCATGATTGATTATTATTCTGTTTATGGTCTATATGACTTGTTGCTCTCTTCAGCTGTTTAGTGGAGACTGCAGTGTTATTTAGCACAAGGGTGTGTTGGGAAGGTAAATCCTCTCTACGGAAAAATATGATCCCTCTAGCCCTAGAGTGGGTCTAGCAACAAATGGATAAGCTAAAGTGTAGGTTCCTTAATTAATGAATGAAAAGGATAGGGTAGATTAACCTACCTGAAGTCCAACGTTGTCATCGTTGTAGTGGTGGTGGCCTCTTGATCTCTGCTCTGAAGGGTCACAATCCTTCCGCAACAATGCTCAGATACTTGCACGAAGATCAACAAGCAAGAGCAGCATACAAAACAATGATTTCATTCATAATCAAGTAACCAATCAAGGAGGGTTAAGCATATTGCATCAAATAAAACACATTAACGCAAGATGGGAACCAGACAATAGTCATGTATATGTATAAATAGAAGAAAGAGTTACAACCGGAGCCTTGACATCATAGCCTCCTTCAGTAGGGTTCAATCGAAGCACGTCTCAATGGATCACGGGGAATGCAGACGGGGTGAGGAAACAAGCCTAAGCTCTCTCAACAAAGGTCTCTTTCGTTCTATCTTTCTAGCGAAATGTACATGAATCTCTTTAGTGTTTCAGCTATAATATGTTCAGTTCAGCTAGCACATTAATGAAAGATGGCTTTATTTATAGAGGGAGAGGAGGAGGTTGGGATCCCTACAATGTGGAATGGAGGCCTTATCCCTTGGGAGGTTTCCCCAAAAGGTGGAAACAAGAGGCCAAAGGAGGGAAGCCATGATTATTCAGTCGAACCACTCCAGATAACTCGCCCACGAAGTTGTTATGATGGAAACTTCACCTCTATTTTTTTTTAAACATTCCAGAAACAGGTTGCTGTGGATAGCTCACTGGGATAGAGTGCCAATGGGTGTGGGACCCAGTTTTAATCTTCCTCATTGGCGCGAGGGCATAACAGTCTACTAGCGCCAAGGCAAACACATGTGTTTTTGATGGTTTGCTCAGGAAATTGTCAACAGAAGGAATGTTTTCCTCATGGAAAGGGATGCAATGATGGTCTTTGCAAGGCATGACACTTTATTTTGGTCACAGAAATGATCCTCCAATGTGTGGGATGGGGATTGCAGGTATAGTGACAAAATGTTGTGTAACAGATGCCCCCTAAAGCATGAGGCCTGAGAGAGAGGGAGGGGTGAAATGATTTACGAGAATGTGTTCGAACCAAACACCGCTGTCGGAAGACCTACAATTACAAATACGACCGATATCTATGAAACATGAACATGTGGCATGGGCGCAGCCATCCATAATAAAGTAAATATATGAACTGAGATCCGAGGTATGGACATAGCCATCCAGTAGTAAGGATCAACAAATAGACTCAGGTATGGTCGCAACCATCCAATCAAAAGAGTCATGCAATAAAGTCATGATAAACCACAATATCCCACAGCCTGGATCTTATCAGACAAAACCTAGGATCTTGTGCTCCATCTCGACCCGAACAAGTACAAATTCAAGCATACGAATGTGTGAGCTAAAGTCGAACATGCAAGAAAGTCACCTGATTACCAGCCAATGATGAAAGTTGTTAACAGGCATGAGAGAAACCATCAATAATGACAATGGCTCTCAAGTTACAACAAGTACAATCCACAGAATGTGAACAGTGATCTAGCTTCGAACACCCATAGAATCACTCAATCAAAGGCCAGTGATGTGGACCTGTCATCGAATGCAAAGAACTTGCCATTGAGGTATGCAAGCTCCAAGGTACTAGAAGGAAGTATTTAGATCAACTTCCTGGATAATGAGCTGAAGTTGACAGGAAGCAACTCAGTCGAAGGAGGGCCATAATGTTTCCCACATCATCGACACGAGACAAAGGAACATGATGATAGTGAATCGGGACCGAAAGCAGTGGCTAAATAGAGGGAAAAATCGCAATGATAGTTCGAAGGACGCAACAGAGGAGCGTTGACAAGCAACGTCTTCAGAGCATTGAAATACTTTTGGGCAATCTCATCCCAAAGGAACGGGACACCCTGCTTTAGTAATCGCGTGAATCCTTTAGCCACTTTGACATAGTTAGGTATAAAATGGTGTAAAAATTAGCCTTCCCCCGTAGACTCTACAGCTGATGTAATGAGGATGGAGAGGGGAGATTAACAATAGACTTAACTTTGAGTGGATCGAGGCGAATCTCATCTTTGGACACAATAAACCCCAAGAGTCTACTAGAATTGACACAGAAGACACAATTATGTGGATTTAACCAGATGTTATAGCATCAACAACGAAGAAATATTTGACGAAGATGGTCAAGGTGGTCCTTACGTTTGGCTGAATGAGCCAGAAGGTCATCCAGATATGGCTGAAAAATGTGATTAATATCGTGAAAAGCATATGACATCGCTTGCTGAAATGTGACCCCAACATTCTTCAAGCCAAAAGGGAGCTTCTTATATGCGAAAGTACCCCAAGGATAGATGAAGGCAGTCTTATGTTGACCGGTCGGGAGGATGTTAATCTGGTTATAGCCAGAAAAACCATCCATGAGGGAAAATATCTCACTCCCAACACAGTCATCAATGATCTGGTCGATAAAGGGAGTAGGATAGTTATCCTTAGGACAAGCCTGGTTTTTGTCACGATAATCAACACAAACCCGAATGGTACTCTGTTTCTTATCTACAGGGACAATGTTGGACACCCATTCTTCAAGGGAATCGGATAGATAAAACTAACATTGAGATGCTTTTCAACTTCACCCTTAATGGCAGTAGCCTTTCTAAGGTGCACAGGACGAAGGCACTGACGAACAGGCTTCGAACCAGGGTAGGTAGGAATCTCATGCACCACTATAATAGGATTGATGTTAGGCATTTCTCCGTAGGACCATGCAAAGACATCGCAGAACTTGCAGAAAAGGCTAGTATAAACCTTGACTTCATTGGAAGAGCAGGTGACCCCAATATGGATGTTCTTGACAATTCTTGATTTCATGGAAATGTCGATAGGCATCATCTGAGTGATGTTACTCAAGTTACCCTCCATAAAAAATTCATGTGTCAGAATAGGCGTTTGAAGCAGAGGAGAAGGAACCTGAGATGCAAACCTCTCAAGACACGTAGACATGGCCCCGAGGCCAGGCATGAATGAGGAACGATGATGACTATTATCCCACAAAAGATCCTCAAGAGACATACTTTCCACGATGGCTTCATCGGAGGGAAATATCTCTTTCAAGGGATCGGGTGAATCCGAATCACCGAGCCAAGGGGATTGAGAATAAGTGTCGAGAGACATGCTCAAAGGAGCATGATCAAAAGGCAGAGGCTTCGAAGCCGAAATGAGTTCACAATAGTCAATCTCAATCGGACTCAACGACATTGAATCTCCGAAAGAATTGATCTGTTCAGGCGAAGGGATGACCCATGGATCATAAAATCGAGATATCATATTAATCTGAATAGTATGAGGTGGAGGAAGAGGAAAAATACCCATGAGGGCAGGATATTTGAAGAGACCCGACCCTATGCTCTCGTAGGGAGTAGGAATCTGATCCACAAATGGAACGTTGTTCTCAAAAGAAGAAGTGAAGAATGACAATTTATCAACAGTAACGATCTTTCCTTTGTGCAAGAATTTTAGAACATGAAAGAGAGTGGATGGAACACACAGCATGGTGTGAGTCCAACTGTGACCGAGGAGAAGATTGTACTTGATATTGGCATCAACTACTTCAACCTCGACATTGACTTTCTTCCCTTCTAATGTAATCGAAAAACTAGTGAGAAAACCAAGATGTTTTGATTCTCTTCCATCAAATACTTCAAGGGAATTTGGTGATGAATTCAGAGCTGGAGAACCAATGGCTGTCCAACAATAATATGACATGACGCACATAGATGCACCCTCATCCACAACCACCCGATGGATATTCAGACCATTAACACCAACTTGTATGATGAGCTCAATTTGGTGCATGAGTCATGGGATGAAATTCTCTAAGTCGAAAGCGAGAAGGCTAGTATCAGCAGGATCAACCCCACCGATCACAGATAACAAAGCCTTCCGTTGAGACGGACAACTATAAATTACTTCTAATGCAGGCATCACAGATGGTGCCTGTGCTAGATCCTCAACAATATTGTAATGCTGAGCAGCACAGGCGTTGGGATTGTAAGAAGACTTACGGAGTACACCTTTGGAAGGTGGTCGTACAATGGGCTCAGTACTGGGCCTTTCAATCTGAAGAGGGCCAAAAGCAAGTGGAGGAGGAGGACCATTAGCGATATCTTTCCCCATCGCCTGACGCGATCCGATATAATCTTTCGACCGAGTAGCAATAGACACGGATGTAGAACCGTTCATCATGAAAACCTGAGAGCCAAATGGGGCAAAGGGCTAAGGTTTCTCTACCATCTAGGTCTGTTGAGATGGAAAAGGTTCTTTGAGAACAGTCGTAGTTCTCTGGGTGGCTTTGAGAAATCTACTTACTTCGGCCCATTGAGGACAGTCCTTGGTGTAGTGTTCTTTGTCATAAATCAAACAAGGGTACTTCGGCTTACACTGTGAACCATCATCAACATGAGATTTAGACGAATCTGGTTTTGGGGTATCAACTTTGGCCTTACCTTTACCCTTCTTTTTTCCCTTGAAAGTTTTATCCACTAGATTGGCCTGAACTACATTGAATTCCTTGGCTTTACCAAGATTTGGGGTGGACTGAGAAGCGGTATCATTGGAAGGAGTAGACCTTTGCTTCCCAGGATTTGAAAGAGAAGACTTGCGAGAAGTTTGAGACACGGAACATATGATACCGTCAACGAATGGCATGGTCGGTGCCTTTGAAGTTCCAGGTCGAGGAGCATCAGGTAAGATATCATACAACGTGCCAGACTGGGAGTACACAAGATCAAGGTATTGGACACGAGCAATGGCCTGTTCTTCGGTTACACATGCCCCCATAGCTATGTCTTTAGTGATCTGGTTAACAAACGAGGTAGTGAACCAATTAGTTAGAAGATGTTCAGGAAAATCAAACTTGATCAAGCGACGATGGTGCCTCCATTCATGAATATGATACGAGATGTGAGTAGCTCAGTCCTGTTTCAAGGATGTGAGGAGGTGCATCCCAGTCTCATAACGAACTAGTAACTGAAAAAGGGTAAGAAATACCATGGCTAAAGAGTTGAAATCTTGAAAAAATCCACGAGATAATTCGATGTACCACTTTGCAGTGGCACCAGTAAGAGTCCGTTGGAAAATATGGAGTCGGATGGAATCGCCAACCCAAGAGTTAGAGGAACACCACAAGTGGTATGTCATAACGTGCACTTGGGGGTCTTCTCCAAACTTGCCCTCAAACTTAGGACAATCACCAGGAATCTTAGTTGGAACTGGAGGCCAATACGGGTTATGAAGAATCGGATCATTCGTAAGCTTTGACACATCTGGTAGTTCCAACGTAGTGAGAAATGGTAATTGAGGATTATAAGGCATCGGAGGCCTTTGATAAGGACCCATGTTAGCATTCCACCCAGTCTATGAGTAATTTGGACCCCACATGTTTTGTCCCGAGGGATTCTGACCATATGGGTTATAAGCCTAATAGTTCTGCCCATAATGGGGTTGAGGACCAAGATACTGATTCTGAGCATACCATTGAGATCCTTGCTAAGAAACATATGGATTCTGCTGTCGAATGTAAGCATTGCCTTGAGGTGGATAATACATCATCTGGGATTGATTTTGAGGGTAATAAGTGAAACCTTGGGGTGCACTATATACCTTTTGATATTGACCTTGAGGAGGGTAAGTAGTGCCTTGAGGTTGAGCAGGTGGACCCTGCTAAGCAGGTTGAACAGGCTGCTGAGCTTGTTGAACATGTTGAACTGGTTATTGGGTTGGTTGAACAGGTTGAACGAGTTGCTGAGCGGGTTGAATCGGCTGCTGAGGCTGTCCCTGCAGAGCAGGTTGGCCTGGACACTGAGAGCCACCGGGTTGCCCTCCTGGAAGAGGTTGGCCCGATGGTTGTGATGGACCAGGTTATCCCTGTTAACCAGGTTGACCTGAAGCAGGACCATAGGGTTGTCCTTGTTGCACAAAGTTTTGGCCTTGCTGGACGTAAGGCTGCTGCTGTTGCATAAAAGGTTGTCCCTGTGGTGGGTATATTTCCCCCCTAGGAACATAAGATGCTCCTTGTTGATATTGATATTGAGGTTGACCGGAAGGACCATAGGGTTGCTGGATCGAAGGTTGACCCTGTAAGGGTTGTCCTTGTAGATCAGAAGGTTGTCCCTACTAGATCAAAGGTTGTCCTTGTAGACCAGAGGGTTGTCCTTGTATCATCGATCCTCGATGAGGGACGGTCCATTAAGGATCAGCCGGAGGCAGATAAACAACCTGATTTGGATCAATATGAGGCAAATAAATGGGGTTACTGTAAACATCATAGTGATGCGGAGGATTGACAGGAGCTTGGGGCTGCTGAGAACCCTGAGAGTTATGTTGTTGAATAGTCAAGAGATACTCTTCAAAATTAATGTTGCCAGGAATCATAGGGGTAGAGGAAGTCGTAGCCACACTAGAAGAAGGCGTAGCCTCCATGGTGCGGGGTTGTGATTTACCCAGGCCGAGATTAACAGGCCACGTCAGATTAAGAAAGATAGAACTACGAGTGTGAAAAGATCTTGACGACTGATGCGTGACAACCAGTGCAGATGAAGCCACACAAACGATAGGTTGGACTGGGACAGACGTAACAACGACCAACGAACTAGGTGTCGATGGTGACAGTCCTAATGAAGGAAGGACCGAACTCCTTAGAGGAGTCGAAGTACTGGCGAGAGTGAATGTTGTACTACTGTGATCAATCTTTGAAGATGCTATGGACACAACACGAAATACTCGCTCAAGGGATTTGATACTTAGAGTGGAAGTGAAACCGATGGAGGGGAAGATTGATTAGAGACACGAGGGAGATCTTCAAGGAAAAGCTGATATTCTCCTGTGGACACATGCATTTCTTCTGCTGACAGGACTCGAGGAACCCATGTCTGACGAAGCTGTAAGATCTTTGAAAAGACGACGAGGGCTAGGAGGTATAGCAGCAGCTATAAAAGGTGATCCTGAAGTAAGAGGAGGGAATTCTTCCTCGCTCTCAAAACCAGACCAAGCACTCTAAGGAGGCTAATTGAACTCAACTGACTCTTTAAGAGGAGATCGAGTAGTGAGAGGTTGAACACTCAGGAGAATAGGCTGCACAAGCTCGACAGACCTAGTGGACTGAGGGGTTTCGAAAGAAACTTTAGGAAAATAACTACCACTAGGAGGCAGTGAAGAAGACGACGAAACTGGTGGTTCCACCACTGTGACAATATTTCAACACAGGAAGGAAACCGAGAATAGCCAATTCAAGGCTTCAAGACCAAACCCTAAGGAATGACAAAAACAAGCCAAGTAAAGAACTTTTAATGGGCATGTGATCGTGGGTAATTAATTTTACGACACTGGAACAAAACTTTGTTGTTTCATGTTTTAAGAGTCGAGAAACAGACAAAAGATGACTCTAGTCACTTTCAATTTTAAATGAGCATGAAAGGACAAGTGCTTGATGATCTCTTCTCTTTTTAAGGAGTCACGAAAATATTGAAATGACTACTCAGGTAATCTAAGGAAGAGGGTGTACCAAGTTTCCGTGAACTTCCATATACACCTTGGTGATCAAATGAAAGAGAAATGACCATGGACTTAACGTACGTGCAAGTAGTCTCCCTGAATGCTGTGTTCAGTGTATCACGGTTATATGGCGACAGACTCGACTTCCTATGGATAAATGATTTGAACATATGAGGGTCTCCCTTTATATACGCGACGGTACGGGGAGCACAAGTTTGTACTAGTGCTGTCTAAAGCCAAGTGACGAACGACAACTACTAGGTTTAACGACGCCGAAACACGTCACTAGCCTATACCTTTAAAAAATTTTGCGTTAGGTTCCAATGCTTCCTTAGGTTAATTGAATAAATTTTACAGTTGATCTTGAATTAATGTTTCAATTTCAAGGCCCTACCGAATTTGGTCTCAAATTTCCTAAATGCAAGCTACATGCAATAGAGCACCATTTTCCATTTGATGAATTCTAGCTAAGATAAGGACATATATATTTCAAAAAGCAACAAACACTGAAAACATACGAAGAAGTCCCCTAATGCATCTAATACAATCAAAACGAGAAACGAAAAAACTCTTTCTTACATGTAAGTGCTAGTTATGCAAAATATTTTTTCATTTCTGATGCAAACGAAAGGATGCAATTTTTTTGTTTTTTGAATGATTGAAGCACACAATGCACTAATTACATCAAAAATAAAATCAAATACTAGTTTAGAGCACTATGAATGTAGAGATATCAAAATGAATGATTCAAAACAATATAAACACAAATGCACTCAAACCAATGATGCACTCTTTCAAACAAAGTGAAAGCCTTCTAAATGACCCAAATGAGCAATGTAATCTATGCTTGAAAACGAAGGGATGGAGAGTCAAACAAGCACGAAAGTAATCGTTCAACAAACCAAAACTCACAGGATCAAGAAAGACTCAAGCAATTGATCAGGGAATCGAACTGACAAGAAACCAAAAGACTTGAACTTCAATCAGAAGGCCTAGTGAGTGAAAGACACTTATAACCCTAGGGCTATGAACTGCACCGATAATAAAATAGACAAAAAACTGAGAAGAGCGAGCCTAAAGCAATAAAAAAAACTCCAAAAGGACCAATTACAAATCAAGAAACAAGCTAGAGTCAAGCACAACTGACCAAAAACTCAGAAAAAGGGTCAAACCAAATCCTACAGGATTCGGCACGACTCTGAGGTGGTAATCTGTGCCAAACAGGGGTTGGCGCTACTACAACAAAAGAAACTTGTGCCAATTGGCGCGACTGTTCAAACAAAAAATGTGCCAAGCTGGATAACTATGGAAGGAGGAAAGAACCAGTGAGAAGAGGTCAATCTTGACACTCTGGAGCTGAATAGGATGATTCCAGACACTCAAACAATCCAAGAAAGATATACAAGCAAGCAAACGACCGAAGTCGACTTGACAAGACAAACCCCTAAAAAGCAACGAAACAACAAACTCACATTGATCCCCAGTGGAGTCACCAATTTTTTGGGAAGGTAAATCCTCTCTGTGGATAGAGATGATCCCTCTAGCCCTAGAGTGGGTCTAGCAACAAAGGGACAAGTTAAAGTGTAGGTTACTTAATTAATTAATGAAAGGACAGGGTAGATTAACCTACCTAAAGTCCAACACTGTCATCGCTATAGTGGTGGTGGCCTCTTGATATCTGCTCTGAAGGGTCACAATCCTTCTGCAACAATGCTCAGATACTTGCACGAAGATCAACAAGCAAGAGCAGCATACAAAACAATGATTTCATTCATAATCAACTAACCAGTCAAGGAGGGTTAAGCATATTGCATCAAATAAAACACATTAACGCAAGATGGGAACCAGACAATAGTCATGTATATGTATAAATAGAAGAAAGAGTTACAACCGGAGCCTTGACATCACAGCCTCCTTCAGTAGGGTTCAATTGAAGCACGTCTCAATGGATCATCGGGGAATTCAGACGGGGTGAGGAAACAAGCCTAAGCTCTCTCAACAAAGGTCTCTTTCGTTACAGGAATCTCTTTAGCGTTTCAACTATAATATGTTTAGTTCAACTAGCACATCAATGGAATATGGCTTTATTTATAGAGGGAGAGGAGGAGTTTGGGATCCCTACAATGGTGGAAGGGAGGCCTTATCCCTTGGGAGGTTTCCCCAAAAGGTGGAAACAAGAGGCCAAAGGAGGGAAGTTGTGGTTATTTAGTCGAACCACTCCAGATGACTTGCCCATGAAGTTGTTGTGATGGAAACTTCGCCTCTATTTTTTTTTAAAAATTCCATAAACAGGTTGGCGCAGGTAGCTCACCAGGATAGAGCGCCAATGGGTGTGGGGCCTAGTGTTAATCTTCCTCATTGGCACAAGGGCATAACAGTCTACTAGCGCCAAGGCAAAAACATGTGTTTATGATGGTCTGCTAAGGAAATTGTCAACAAAAGGGATGTTTTCCTCATGGCAAGGGATGCAATGATGGTCTTTGCAGGGCATGACACTTTGTTTTAGTCACATAAATGATCCTCCAATGTGTGGGATGGGGATTGCAGGGATAGTGACAAAAAGTTGTGTAACAAGGTGTTCCCAAGAGGGAATCCCACCCTCATCCTCAGGGGACTTCAAGTGCCCACTCAAAAGAGGTGATTGGGCTGCATTTCCACATTATGGCATCAGGCCAAATCATCAGTCTTATTATACAATGCAGTTTCTTCCAGATTTGTGTTGTGTTGCAGGGCAGAAGTTGTGGAGGGTTTGCAGGGCCATTTTCTGAGCTTGTGTTTTAGTGGAGAGGTAGCCTTTCCTTTGGGAGACCAGCAAGGAGGGTCCTTGAGGATTATTTCATCATTTGGCACTAGGCCAAGCTACCACGAACCCCTACAGCACAGTTTCAGTCCATGACTGCATAATTTCAGAGATCAGTAGCAGGGGTGTTTTCAGTGCATGATTTGGGGAGTTAGATCTTCAGTGGAGGGATTAGCCTTTCACCCAGAGAGTTTATAGGAGGAGAGCCACATATTTTTATATCAGCTTCAGCCATATCTTCCCATCTATTTTGCTGCAGTGAATCTTCAGCCCTAGGCCTTTGGTTCACCATTATATTTTTTATGTATTTCCGGAAACCCTCTTGGGTTGTCTTGGAAAGTTGATATAGAGCCTTGATCTCCATGTATAGTATCTTTTGAGGCATATATCAGTAATTTTGTATCATTGTATGACCTCTTGTTGTAGCTATGTTCATTATGGCTGCGTTGTACCAACTCTCCGACATTTTGTATATTAGCAACATCTAACATTTGAGAGGGTTTGATCATTAGAGGCTTGTTTTCTTATGTTGTATGATTTGTGCCTCAATATATTACACATTTTTCCTGTTGATTTACTTAATTAGATGGCTCTTTCATGGTCTCACATTTGATGTATTGATATTTGCTGCTATTTCCATTATTGTGTTCAATATTGTTGCTTTTACTATTTTGGAATATTACAGCATGTTCTCAGTTTTATCGTATTCTGCGAGATTTTTGTCTGGGTTGTTTTCGGTGATACTTATTGCAATGCGAAGAAACTAATGCATTTGGCCACAACTCATGTGACGTAGGGTGGGTTTGGCGCGTAACTGAGATTCTTATTCTTAGCATAAAACAGTTAGGTAGGGTTACTAAGTCAGTGCGGGAGAATTCCTTGAGCGATACAAGCGGGCTAAATGAAGCCTTGAGTAGTCTTTGAAGGAAGACGAAGGTAGGAATACCGTCCTAGCATCATCCTTGGTATTTCTCTCTGAGCGAAATCTTGCGAGGGGTTTTCTCCAAGCCTGTGCCATCCTGTATACATTGAAGACAACTGCTTGGGCTAGGGTTTTTGGCATGGGAAGGGCATCAAAAAGAGCAACATATTTTCAGAAATACTCTAAAAAATGGCAACAAAATTCTTATTCTTAGCATAAAACATCACTAGAAAGGTGTGATGCTATTTCAGTATCTCATTTAGATTTGGTCTTAACACAGGGATTATGAAGTACCCAATTCCGGAAGTCATGCATGATATATTAAATTATCTAAAGGATCAGTCGTCATGTAGTGTAATTCATAGAAAAAGAAAAATCTCTATCTACCAAAGATACATCCTCCAAGGAGAAAGATTTGTATCTACCAAAGACTCAACCTCCAAGACGTGACAACCTCACATTGGTTTTTCTTTACAGGTACACACATTCTCACTTACCCTCCTCGTGTTAAATTTTGTTTTATTATACTATGAGTACTTCCCTTCATATTTCTAAGCCCACCTCTAGCAAAGGCAGACCAAGTAAAATTACATTAGATAGTCTCTATGAGTACATTTAATCTTTAGAAAGACGAAGAGAAGAACGAGAAAATCATTTTAAACTAGAACTAACGAAAATGCTTGATAACAACCACAAATCATTAGAAAATAAAATAACCACACTCGAAGTTGAACTCCAAGAAATGAAAGGTAAAATTCAAGAAATAGAACATTGTAAACAAACAATGGTCGAAGAAAATGACACCTTGAAAAATGAGATTAAAAATCTAAAAGAACAACTACATAAAAAATCAACCCTAAATAACACAGAAAATAACTTAGATATTAACCCATCAATGAGGAAATTAATAAATTAATTGTCCTTGACCATGAGCGCCACAAACGAGCCTTAAATCTTATGATTGCGGGTATATAATAACAAAGCAATGAAAACACATTAGAAATGGTTAAAGAACAATTAAAAATAAAATCTCAAATTGAAACAACCTATATCACGGAAGCAATAAGGGTCGGAAACATAATTGAGCATAAACATAGATTCATCTGTGTCAAGGTAAGTCGTCATGAACATAAACTGGATATACTCAGGAAATCCCCAAGCCTAAAAGGAACAAGAATATTTATAAATGAAGATCTCATTCCAGAAGACCAAGCTGAACTTAGGAAAGAAATCCAAAAGGTCAAGGATGCAAGAAGGGCCAGGAAATGGGTAGACATTAGGATTAGGAAAGCTATTATTAGAGATAGAGTCTCAAGCACGAGTGATAAATAATGGATTTGCATCACTCCAGATCCTCTTCTGGAACTTCCGTGGCTTTCCATGGTGTAAAGGTACTATGTTAAGTTGGATCTCCTAGTTGAAACATGGGAGCATGATGAATCTAGGGTCCCTCACCTCGACGGTTTCACTCTTTGGTCTGGTTGGAATAAGAAATCCTCCCGGAGGGGTTTTGGTGGTATAGCTTGCTATATAAGGAACACTTGGTCCTCTCACATCTAACTTCATGAAATTGACCCCTTCAATCAATACATTTGGATCGAAATATATGATTCTACCACCAATAGGTTCTTTCTTGCAATATGCTATTTCACTCCTATCAACTCTACATCCTATAAGAAGAACAATCTGGATAAGAATTGTCCTTTCAATTCTTTAGAAAAGACATCTTCAACTTGAGAAATGATGGTAATATCCTTTTATTGGGAGATTTTAATGCTAAAACGACTACTTATTCGGAACCTAGCTCCTCAAACTTTGCAGTTCCCGGGACCTAATTATTTGTAATGCTACTAACAAGTGACCCCTCTCTGGTCAGATGACATGTTTCCATGCATTGGGTAACAGTGTCGTGGATTATGCAATTTCTGACATCCTTGTCCTCAACCATATTACAAAATTTGAGCTTCTTAATGGATTCGAGCTTGACTCTGACCACAAACCTCTGTCCCTATCCCTCAATCTTGCTATGCATACCACCCACATGCAGGAGACTAATGAAAGAAAAATACACATTCACTTTGATAGAAGTAAAACCGACCTCTTATTAAGGGATTTAGAGATGAATTTAGGCCCCATGAATTATAATAATAACATGGATCAAATTTATTACCATTTCACTACTATCCTTTCCAACACCATCAACAAGTTTTCTAATGAGATTTCATTTAAGCAGTCTAATAGAACTTCTAATCCATGGTATGACAAAGATTGCAAAATTGCTAGGAAAATGATCAAAGATGCTCCTAATGAAATCATCAAGCTGCAAAATATCAATATATACAAAAATATCATCAAGAGGAAGAAAAGATCATATATTAATAAAAGATAGGATTATCTTCTCCACCTTTCTAAAGTCGCGCCCAAAAACTTTTGGCGGATTGTTCTTGTCCGTAAAACCAGAGTTGACCATTCTATCCCCTTAGAAAACTAGGACAACTATCTTAAGAAGTTGTATGACTCTCCTGACACTATGGGCACCAACTTAATCACTCCAATTAAGGAGGATGTATTCTCTCTTGATGACATTGAGTCCAGTATTAATAAGCTCGCTAATGGGAAAGCTAAAGATATTGAAGGATACCAAGCTGAGATCCTTAAAATAGGAAGATATATCCTCATTCCTTATCTACACAAGCTTCTCAATTTGGTTGTAATGCATGGATTCTCTCAACTTTGGACACAAAGCCTTATTGTACTTATATTTAAAAATGGGGACAAGATTGTTCCATCCAACTACAGGACCATTATGGTTAGCCATATCCTGGCCAAGCTTTATGGGCTCATTTTGGAGAGGAAGCTTAGCCTTTGGCTTGAAAGCTAGGGAAAAAGAGCTAAAGGACAAGCTGGTTTTAGGAGACATCACTCGACTATTGACCATTTGGTCACTCTTAGAATCATCATGGAGGAATGTCACAATAGTAAAGTCAATCTCTTATGTTGCTTTTTGGACTTTAAAAAAGCTTTCGACATTGTCCCTCAAGATAAAATTTGGGAGACTTAAAGAGATCATGGTCCCTCATGAGCTGAGGATTGTTGTGATCCATCTCTACGAGACCGTCACTGCCAAGATTAAGACCAACAAGGGGTGGTCTAAAGACATTAAATGTAATATTGGAGTTAAGCAAGGGTGTCCCCTATCCCCTACCCTTTTTGGCATATACATTGATAAGCTAGAGGAGTGTCTGGAATCTATGGGGTGCAAGGGCACTGAGCTTGCTGGTGTTCTCATTATGCTTCTTCTCTATGCCGATGATATCGTTCTTCTTGCAAAAAGCCATGATGACCTTGACAAGCAACTCGAGATTATTCATTACTACTGCTCCAAGATGGGTATGACAATTAATACCGACAAGACTAAAGTTATGATCATTAAATCCAAAAAGATTGCCTATGGTAGTTTTGTGTATAATAACCAGTGCTTAGAGCATGTTTCTTCTTATAAGTATTTAGGCATTGACTTCCCTCATCATCTCAACTAGAATTATGGCATCAAGAAAAGGATTATTGGGGGCTGGAAAGCCTATTATGAGCTTGAAAACAATTGTAAGTTGACCGATATTTAAATTTGGAGTAAAAAGAGGTTCCTCTTTGAGACCCTTGTCACCCCTGTTGTCTTATACAGATGTGAAATTTGGGGTTGCAATATATCCAGAGAGTCATGGAGGAAGATTGAGATGATTCAAAAGAAATTAATCACCTACAACCTTAAGATCAAGGGAAATACTCCCTATCCTATAATCTTGATCGAATCTGGTTTGTCCCCCATTGAGAGTACGACTATATTTAGATATTTGATGTATAAGAAGAGGCTTAACAACATGGAATAAAAAATGCTCCCTAAAATTGCTTCTAACTGTGGTCAAAACCCTCACCTTCGCCTCAAGCGTGGGTGGCGTAAGGATGCCCAGTCTTGGCTCAACCATTGGGGAATTAAGGAGGAGCTTAGTATGGGAAGCAAAGATAATATAAAAAATACTATTACCTCCAAGTTTAAGGACAAGCTGTGGGAGGATCAGGAACTTGAGGGTAAAAGGAAGCTAAGATACTATAAGGAAGTGATCAACCCCACCCTTGATAATAAGAATTATCTCTTTGTGTTGTCCAACAATTAGAAAAAGATGAGCATCACTAAGATAAGAACTAATTCCCATGAGCTTCGGAGTGAGACTGGGTGATGGTCTATCCCTAAGACCCCTTGGAACAATAGAATATGTCAGATATGCGATTCTAAGCAGGTGGAAGATGAAAAGCAATTCATTTTAGACTGCCCCACACTTACTCACATTCACTCTCAATTCCCTACCATCTGCCACACTTCCAATCTTCTTGACCTATTAAGCCAACCCACTTATAGCAATTTTGGGGCACTTTTTTCCCTTCTCTTCGACCATAGAAACAAGATTTTGAAGAATCAAACCTATATTCTTTCTCCTCTCTTAAGGTCCGATAGACCGCATTGGTCTTAGCGATGGTAACCGTCATCATCATCACATGCTAATTTCTCCTTAAAATAAGGATGTTCACTTCAATGGTTACCTTTCTAATATTATTCTTCATGGATGAATGGATGTGGTATAGTATGTTGTTTGATCTCATATACATGTTCAAATTTATAATATTATATTTTATAAATTGATTATAACTAATTTATATAATTTGGTATAATATGTTGTTTAATCTCATACACGTTCAAATTTATAATATTATATTTTATAAATTGATTATAACTAATTTATATATGTAAGATTTATTATATAATTTTATTGATAAATATATGTGTAATTATATAAATTTTGATTTTGTAAATTATTATAAGTATTATTTAATTATGGTGTTGTTTAAACATATTATTTTTTGGAATTTTTAGTTAGAATTTCGAGAATTTTTTTGACCGAATCTTTTATTTTTGTTGTTTAAATAAGTTTTTGACTCTATACATAGATTTAACAACTTCAAAGTTCTTGGGCAATAGAACTATCTAGAACTACAACTCAAACTGTAAAAAATCCCAATTAAAAAACCAAACCTAATATTCCAAAAAATCCTCATTAAAAAACCTAAAATTATGCCAAAAAAAGTTTCAAAACATAAAACAAATAAATTAAAACCTATTTTATATTTTAATTTTTTAATATAAAATTATTATTTTTCATTAATTAAATTATATTTTTTAAATAAATAAATAAATTAAATACCCACTTAAAACCATCCAAAAACCCTAAAATGGTGAACACTTAATAAGTCAAACTTAAACTCTTAAAAAAAATCTTACATTAATAAAAAATATATACTAAAAATAAAAATAACCAAAATACAAAATCTCTAAACTAAATCCCAACCCTAACTCCATCCCAAACCAGCTTCGAACATATAAATTAAATTAAATTAAATTAAAATAAAATAAACGTACTTGCCCTTGACATCCACGTGTATCGCTACTTTTCCATCTCTAATATTTTAATTCTTGGATGCATTAAACGAAAAAACATCTCTAATTTTGGATTTTTAGTTAGAATTTCGAGAATTTTTTTGACCGAATCTTTTATTTTTGCTGTTTAAATAAGTTTTTGACTCTATATATAGATTTAACAACTTCAAAAGTTCTTGGGCAATAGAACTATCTAAAACTACAATTCAAACTTGTAATTCCAAAAAATCGCAATTAAAAAACCAAACCTAATATTCCAAAAAATCCTCATTAAAAAAACTAAAAATATACCAAAAAGACATTCAAAACATAAAACAAATAAATTAAAACCTATTTTATATTTTAATTTTTTAATATAAAATTATTAATTTTCATTAATTAAATTATATTTTTTAAATAAATAAATAAATTAAACACCCACTTAAAATCATCCAAAAACCCTAAAATGGTGAACACTTAATAAGTCAAACTTAAACGCTAAAAAACATCTTACATTAATAAAAATATATATACTAAAAATAAAAATAACCAAAAGACAAAACCTTTAAACTAAATCCCAACCCTAACTTCATCCCAAACCAGCGTCGAACATATAAATAAAATAAAATAAAATAAACACCCTGGGACAATTGACATCCACGTGTATCGCTACTTTTCCATCTCTAATATTTTAATTCTTGGATGCATTAAACGAAAAAACATCTCTAATTTTAGAATTTTTAGTTAGAATCTCGAGAATTTTTTTGACTGAATCTTTTATTTTTGTTGTTTAAATAAGTTTTTGACTATATATATAGATTTAACAACTTCAAAAGCTCTTGGGCAATAGAACTATCTAGAATTACAACTCAAACTTGTAATTCAAAAAAATCCCAATTTCCAAAATATCCTCATTAAAAAACCTAAAAATATGCCGAAAAACATTCAAAACATAAAACAAATAAATTAAAACTTATTTTATATTTTAATTTTTTAATATAAAATAATAAATTTTCATTAATAAAATTATATTTTTTAAATAAATAAATAAATTAAACACCCACTTAAAACCATCCAAAAACCCTAAAATGGTAAACACTTAATAAATCAAACTTAAATTCTAAAAAAATTCTTACATTAATAAAAAAATATATTCTAAAAATAAAAATAACAAAAATACAAAACCTTTAAACTAAATCCCAACCCTAACTCCATCCCAAACCAGCTTCAAACATATAATATGAAATAAAATAAAATACTCCCCTGCGATGATTGACATCCACGTGTATCGCTACTTTTCCATCTCTAATATTTTAATTCTTGGATGCATTAAACGAAAAAGCAATAATACCAACCCTCTCATATATATACACCCAAAATATACACACAATGCTCTCAATATATACACACAACACGGGAATACTTCAGTGTCTGGATCGCAAATAAAGGCAGCGGGTTTGGCAAGTGTAGGAAGTTTACTCAGGTGCGCCAGGCTCTGATGCTTGGTTTGATTTGCTATTTCGGTGAGCTCCACTATCAATCTACGCACGGCGGGATTTAGCAGCTCTCTGCTGTGACTTGACTGTAAGTTATCCGAGAATTCATGCTTTCAGGTTATTGATTGTTATTATTTAGGTTGAATTTTAAGGTTAAGAATATTGCTTATTGCATTACACGTTCGAATATATGGAATTGAGGTTTAAAAATCGCCATGCATTACTTCAGGCTGGAATCTTGCGGTTCTGATTAGGTTTAAATTTATTCTGGACCTGAACTTTGAAGTCTGGGTTAAAGAATGACTAATTTATTTTATGTTCAATTGGTAGAATCTGAGGATTAAAAAAATAGCCGCAATTCTTTCTGTTTTTTGTTTTTGTTTTCCCTTGAATGGTGGAAATTAGGATTAAATGTGCATTTTTTTTAGGCGTTGGGATACAGGGTTAAAGGATTTCGTGTTTTTTGTGCAGGAGGATTTGGGTTTCACGTATTGGTTGAAGGTTTTCAGTTTTATTTAGAAACATGGATGCCAGCAAACTTGGGGATGGATGGTACTTCACTAGGGAGCAGATTGATAAGTTTTCGCCATCGAGACTGGATGGTATCGACGCCAAGAAGGAGGCCAATTTGCGGAAATCTTACTGCAGCTTTATCAAGGAAATTGGCGTGCATGTTAAGCTGTAAGTGAATTTACCTCGTCTTTATTTGGTCTGCACCTAAAAAATATTATCATTTTTTAAAAGGTCTATCAGGCGGCAATATAATTATTCTTAGCTTGTTGCACTATATATTGCAATTTATTCAAAATTGATGTATAAAATCTAGACTTGTAGGCTAAATACTTTTTTTATTCAAATAAGTGCGATTTGTGATACTAATAATACAGTTGATTTTTACCATTTTTCATATGTTTATTTTTGAGCACCGGGAAAAGTTGCCACACTGTGTGCTATATATCCTACCATATACAACATTAAACCCATATTGTTTACCATATACCATAAAATAAATGTCAGGGATTTTATTGATTTAGGTCATGCCACTCTGTGGCTAGTCAAGACTCAAATGTTGTTCTATTGTAGTGAAACCTATTAAAACTGAGCTTCCGAGCTTTTGGAGAACATTTGACTGATTTCCATTCAAAGGTGTTGTTGGGGGACAAAATTAGGAAGAACTTAAAATTTTGCGATGATTGCTATGATAGTAGGATCTCTACTAGAATCAGGATTTCTTTAGATCTTTGTTCAAGATCTATAAAACGAGCGTTATTATTTTGATGGGCAGTCATGCCTTCCTCTTGCTGGTTGCTATTCCAGACCTATACCAGTTGCCTAGTGTCTTTTAAAACATTTCCTTCTCTTTATATAGACAATGAAAGAATCTGAATGATATCTTATGTCCCTTAGACTCTTTTTGTTTCACTATATTAACTTTCATTTAATTTTATTAATAATGGCAAGTAGGTTCGAAGGTACTTTTTACATAGGCCAGGCAAATAGGCTGCCCCATCCTAGGCACCTCCTTCGTATCCCTGGTGGAAGTTTATGAGGTAAAAGTAAAAGAAATTTATATTCAAATTTTTTCGTTCTTTGGTCTGTTCTATCACCCTATAATTTCCAATTATTGTGTCAGGGGTTTGAAGCTTGGTAGTTGTGCCAAGCCTTGTTGGAAGTTGTCACAAGTCTAGTTTTTATAATCCTCCAAACATATCCTGTAGTGTTATTCTATCATCATACTGGTTGGAAAATTGTGAGATTTTGGATCCTTTTCTCCCATCTCAACTTTCCCATTAAATAGGGCTTTATGAGTGTTTATAGGAAACGCTTCTTGCGTTTGTGCCACAGGAAAACACATTAGCAAACACATTTATTCACTACCCTTCTTGATGATACTAGAAGGAACGGTTGTGTGTGAGAGGACATTCATGTACCATGTAACTTATAAATTTAGATTCTCCTCCACAGAGGACTGGAAAAATGTATGTGAATTTGCTTTATTTACTTATCTTAGGGACCGTAAGTTCATTCTGTTAAATAACATCTGCTCCTGGAAAAGTTATCTTTGTTGGTTATGCATTTGAAGCATTTAATGTATTCTGTAACCATTTTCCTTTAGATGGCTTTTAAAGAATGTGATAGGACAGGGAACTCTAATATAGTGTGCATGTTTCAGGCCTCAGGTGGCTATTGGGACAGCAATTATATTTTGTCATCGATTCTATATGCGACAGTCCCACCGAACAAATGACAGATATGTAAGTATTCCAATTCTATTTGACAGTCCTACCTGAACAGATGACATATAAACAACTCCTGTGGGCTTTTTTACATGGTGATCTCTTGATTCTGATGGTTTTTGTAATTCTGTTTTGATTTTCATAGAATTTAAAATTTCTAACCTTTTGTTCCATGTTTTCAGTTTAAATATATGTTTCTTTTTGCTTGAAATGAAGGTACTATTTTCAGTATTAAGGAATATTTTGTTGCTCATAGGATAGTCTTAATCAGACCATGTCAGCTTTCTTATACACTCTAATTAATTTGGCTATTATATGAGATTTTTAAGCATCAGGATTTAGACTTTCTGAGTATAGAGACATTTTTAAGACATGAAATTACATTTACTGTTGTCTTCCTTTGTTTTAGCAGTATCTGGGTTTTCAAGTATGGCTCTTGTAAAATTTCAGACACGTAACGTTACATAAAATATTACTGATCCTGTCCAATTTGTAAATTGGGAACGAATGCAGCTAAATATCAATTACTTATACGTTTGATCCTTTTTGTCTTGCAGTGTGCTTGAAAATTTGTTGCTTCGCTAATTTTAGTTCCAACCAGATTTTGCACTGACGAAATTCATTTAATGTGACCTGCAGAATATGATGTAATAAATTCTTTTCCACTATAATAAAGAAATCAAGTAATGGTTAGTGGCATCACCAAGGAGATGTGTATGGTTAACATAGGTTTGTTGGTTCAGACCATATTTAAATTCCCAATCTCAGTTCTTTGTGTCTCTGCTTGCTTCATGATCTTTTAACCTGGGACATGGGAGGGATGTACTGTTGATGGGAAAGCACATTTCTCTCTTGTGAATACATCAATATTAGGCATTCTGTCAAATTCCCTGACCTAGGCAAGACACATTTTGGAAGGTCACCTATTTTCAAGGTTTCTTTAATTATTTTTGAATAGTCAGGTTTGCCATCCCAGTTCGCAGCAAGCAGGAAGAATTGATTCCTGTTTTATTTCATAAATTCCTATTTATTCTCAACTGACAAGTTGTCATTCTTAATATATATATCACCACATTGATATCAACAGTTTTAGGTGGTGATGGAGTGGATGGAGATGGGAGTAGACTGAACTTACCTTTCATTATAAGGCATGCAAGAAGATATAAGCTAATATCCATGCATTTTTTTTTTCAGTTTAGTATGTTTATATTTGGTGGGGATGCATATTATGATCCAGTCCAAATGTTGTAATTGTAGCCTTTTACTGATTTGTTCTGTACTTCCTTGTGTAGACTATTGCGACTGCATGTATCTTCCTTGCTACCAAGGTAGAAGAAGTTCCTATTGCTCTTAAAGATGTGACAATGCTGGCCTATGAAATTCGGTACAAGAGGGATCCAACTGCTGCTGAACGTATTAGACAAAAAGTATGGTGTATAACGGTGCAAAACTCAATGTTGCTGCATGTTTTATTTCCTTTTTGGCTAAGGGGTCTTTTGCTAATGGATGTTTGTCTAGCATTCTTGGTTTGCATTTATGCAACTTGCTTTATGATATTTAAATTTGGTTTTCAGGATTGCTATGAACAACAGAAACAGCTAGTAGTTATGGCGGAGCGGATTGTCCTTTCCACGCTAGCCTTTGATTTTAATGTGCAACATCCCTACAGAAATCTTGTTTCTGCAATCAAGATTTTTAAAGTTGAACAAAATTCTTTAGCACAAGTAGCATGGAATTTTGTGAATGATGGGTGAGTGTTCTAGTTCTATCTTTTGTTCTTACAAGTCTTCTAATTTTATGCATTTTGGATGGCATGCATTTTTGAATCTTCAAAAATGTTTTTTGTTACAGGCTGATGACAACACTCTGCCTCCAGTTCAAGCCACAACATATTGCTGCTGGAGCTATCTTTCTTGCTGCAAAGTTTTTGAAGGTTAAACTGCCATCAGATGGAGAGAAGCCTTGGTGGGAGGTGTTTGAAGTGACTCCTCGCCAGCTTGAAGGTTGGCTTATCTGCTCTGATATAATGTGGAGATTTTGTAGTGTTCACATTTATAATAAGCAGAAATTTTAAGGATAATGTCATCGTATCCAAACATATTTTTTGACTATTCATACACATCAACAGTTGTCAGGCGAGATATATTTTGGAAGTAGGGGACTAGCTATTGTAAGTGACTTGCCCATTTGTTCCATTCGGAAATCTACTCACTGTACTTGTTAATTTCTATGCAGAGGTTAGCAATCAAATGTTGGAGCTATATGAACAAACTAAGTCAACGGCAGCAACCACTGCGGATGACATCAGCTCTCCTCAAGGTATGGATGATAAATTCAACTCTTCACATAAAGAGTATTATACAGGTAGGTTTGGTCTGGTGAAAAGACCATATCAAAAGCAGTTATTCCAGGAAACATCCACCATTTATTTGTTAGAACTATTTTTTTCACTTCAGCCTGATTGTGATGATATTGCAGGTCAAGCACCAAATATAAATTCATGTAATGCCAAGGCTGGAAGTGATGCCATGCTTGGGCATGTAAATCAAGGTTCAGCAATTCCTAAAGCTTTTACAAGGTCAAAAAAGAGCACATCTGAAGCAATAAAGAACTCACCCACTGAGAGTGAACTAACGTTAATGGTAAGCTCAGGTAAAAAGGGTAACACAGATATACAAGAGAGCACTTATCAGGTTGGAGAAAGGAAGAGGAAGAGGACGTCCCAATTGGATGGTTCTGATTCATCTGCTATACCCGCTAGAAATGGGTACTCAAGTTCTTACAAGTTTTCTCGGAAGGATGCACCATTTGGTGAGATATCGACTCTTACTTCTGCTGATAAAGAACCTACAACCAAGGGTATGGTTCCAAAGCAAGCAAAAGATGGCTATGACCATCGGAGAGACAACATTTACTGATGGAAAATATGAACACGTGATGGAAAATATGAACACGTCACAGGCAAGGAACACTCTTATAGCTACTGTCATAATCAGGAACAGATAGGTACCGCGAGTCTTTGTTTCCAGCAGCAGCAAATATGAAATCTATCCCACTATTGCAATTGCCGGAAGGACATGGCTATTGATGGCCAGGATCACCAAAGCTGGTTGTGAGTACAGAGAATGAGGTTTAAAAGCAATGGTTGCATGTTTCATTGCCAATTGGCTAGAAACACTGCTAATCAAAATCGAGTTCGCATCATTAAGTGCATTATCCCTCGGGAAGTATTGCGTCATTCATATTATATTGATAAAAAAGGTGAAGCCAAAGGCTTATAAGTTATTTGAATACAAGAAGAGGTTATTCATGTTGGCTATTGTGAAGCCTATTTCGCTTTCATATGATTAGCCGTGTTTTGCTGACGCTGAAGCTAAAATGTGCTTGGCCAGTGTGTCTGATTTCATCAATTTCATTCTTGGCCTGCTTTAGATATGGGAATAAGATCACTGCAGAGATGTTTCGTTGTTAGATTTACAGATCAAGTGAATTATGAAAGCATATTTCCTAAATTTTACATATAAATAACATTAATATAATTTTCCAATTTTGCTCGTCCAATGTGATGTGCTAAAACTTCCCTTCGTTCACATAGGGAATATAATTGCCCAATTTTGTCTGTCGGATATGTCTTAAGCCCCTTTGATCACAGTTGGACACGAATTCCAGGTTCAAATGCCTTCCTTCACATCCATGCAAGGCCTTAACACCTATCACAATTTACACACAAGGGCTTTACACCTATCAAAAGTTAAACAACCCGGGTTCCAATCAGGGTTCCTGGGTTGTTTGCATGGTAACTCCTATCCTAACTGGTAACCCACACCACTAAACTGCAGCCCAACGCAATAGATATATGATGTATTTAGTATATATCCTATTGTTTGGCATGTTTCGTTGTTAGATTTACAGATTAAGTGAATAACATAAATATAATTTGCCAATTTTGCTCGTCAGCATGTGTTAAACCCCTTCGTTCACATAGGGAATGTAATTGCCCAATTTTGCCGGTTGGATATGTGTTAAGCTCCTTTGAAATAGGGAATATAATTGCCCAATTTTGCCTGTCGTATATGTGTTAAGCACCTTTGATCACAGAGGGACACCAACTCCAGGTTCAAATGCAAATGCCTTCCTTCACATGCATGCAAGGGCTTTACACCTATTTGGTAACTCCAGGTTCAAATGCCTTCCTTCACATGCATGCATGGTCTTAACACCTATCACAATTTACACACAAGGGTTTTACATCTATCAAAATTTAAACATCCCAGTAACTCCCATCCCAACTGTTAACCCACACCACTAAACTACACAGCCCAACGTAAGAGATATGATGTATTTACATCCTATTCTATTTTGGAATAGAATCTCGAATCTTTGAAAATTATAGCTATATTTATTATTTAGTGTGTTGCACCATTTTTTGACATGGAGGTATGGGATTACGAAAATTATAGCTATTGTCAAGTCAAAGTAGAGCTTGGGTGGGTAATAACATGCCTTTTTAGGCTACAGAGGGTAGTATATTTCTGTAAATTTCAGTTCTCAAATTACTTTTTAGATGGTTTTTTTTTTTTTGGGTGGTCTCACAGATCATGCAATTTCATACATTAATATAGGAGGAGGTCTCATATATCTAACTTGATCTAATCTTAAAATTATTATTAGAACTACTAAATTTCATTATTAGAATTACTAAATTTCATGCATTAATATATAGGTCTCTCATATGTCTAACTTGATCTAATTTTAAAATTAAATTATTATTAGAATTACTTGTTTAAGTCCATGGCATTCAGATCATAAACGTTGGGAGTTTAATGTTTAAATTGTGTGGAAACTCTTATCTCAAAATTACAGTCTACATGTCCCAAAGGCCTTCGTGTAGTATCTGGGAAGAAGGTTTTACTCGACTGCGTTTCAAATGTATTATTCCTAGCCTTAGCCATAGTATTACGCACCGTAGCACTTTTCATTTTCATTTACCGTTGTCAATGGTTGTTCATGATCATCTCCCACTTGCTTTCAAAACCATATTTTCGTTGTTCATGATCATCTCCCACCTGCTTTCAAAACCATCTTTCTGAAAATGCAGCCATCGAAGTCCCAGATAAAAAGTCGGTACTGAGAAAATTTTACACTCTTTTACACTCTTGCATCCGTTTGCCTTTTTTTATTCTATATTGAATGATTAGAGGGTCCTCATTCTTGCTACCTTTGAGTGATTAGAGAGTCTCCATTCGTCTTATCTGTGAGCCTTTTAAGCAGGTGCTTGTTTGAATAGGGTCGCCATTCGTGATATCTTTGAGCCTTTTTAAGCAGGTCAGGTGATTGTTTGAATAGTCATCTTTTTCTCAACAGGTTGGTAATTATGATTGTTGTTAAACTAACTTTTATAGGTGTTAGTGAATGATTGTATTGTAAAAGATAAGGATCCATATATGGGTTAGTGCATGAAACACACAGGGAGTGCTGATTTATCTGATGTTAAACAATCTCTCTCTAGCGTGAGTTATCAAACTTTTGATTTACTCTCTAATACCATTTGTTGGGAATCATGATTTTTGATTTACTCTCTAATACCATTTGTTGGGAATCATGATTGCTATTGTGAGTTATCAAACTCGTGATCTACTCTTTAATACCATTTATTGGGAATCACGATTGCTATTAGACCAAAATCTATCAGTGTTAATCAATGATTAGAGATAAGAATTCAAAAGAAGTGTTAAGTAGAGTCCTGTCCATTTGGACTTGTGAGCAGCTATTTTCCACGTGAATTTGACCTTGTTTCTATGACAAATTAAAGTTGCTTTCTAATGTTCTTCAGTCAAGTATCTCCATGTTTGTGTCACTTTTGATACTTGAAGACAACATATCAAGGGGGCATGTATTACCAATGTTCCACTGAGTTTCTAGGATGGGGAAACGTAGGAGCGGGGATACGCACCAGAGGGATGTATATAAGCAACCCTCAAATTAAGGGAAATTACGTATATAAGCAACCCCCAAATTAAGGGAAATTTCGGGGAAAAAGGAAGACGTCAGAGCCATAAAAATTATAAAATTATTAAAAATTTAATATATAAAAAAAAAAAAATAGAGTTCCAACAATATGTTAATAACTAAATTAGTATAGATAGTAAATCTTAATAATTATGAAATGCGCACCAAAATATGATCATCATTTGGTATAAGACTATTGTGAAGTAAAATTATCATTTGACATTTATGCGATTATCAATGTAAATCTAAAAATAGATTACTAAATTGAATCTATCATTTGACATTATGCAATGCTCCATCTAAATTCATCATTTGACAATTGAAACTACACAATGCACCTCAAAAATTAAATTCATCATTTGACAATTGAAACTACACAATGCACCTCAAAAATTAAATTCATCATATGACAATGACATTTGAAGTCTAAAACAATCATAGAAAACTGAACTAAAAATAAACATAGAAAGCAATGAAATGCAATTTTTTTTAAAAAATTGTTATTAGAGAAAAATTTGGGGGATGTGGCCCTCTTGCATCCCACTTGCATCCCCTCGTCCCCCCACAAGAGAGATGCATTTCGTCACCAAGAAAATGCCAACCTAGAGTTTCCCCAAGTTTTCCAAAAAAGGGGACGCGGGAAAAGTTTCCCCAGGAGTTTCCCAATCTCGGGAGCATGGGGAGCGGGGAAGCGTGTCCCTCACCTTGGGGGATGCGTCCTCGTGGAACACTGTGTATTACCCCTTTTGCTATTCAAAATTATTTGCTGCTATTCTCTTTTGTAGTATCCTCTACGCTCGGCATTACCTCGTCTTTTCACTGTGGTTAAATATGATGATATGAACGAGAAGGCTTGCTCATTTAGAAGCACCGTGTAGAGGTTGCTTCCATGTGGGTTTTTTTTAGTAATGAGGTTGATTCTCTGCACAATATTTGCACTGTTGTAGATTTCTAATAGAGGCCTTATGGTTGGTTCATTGATGAAAACTAATCGCTGGCTTTAAGATGAACAATTTATAGCAAAACCTCATTACCCAACGTCTTGAGGAGGCCGTTCGACATCGGGGTGATAAATATTAGTTTTTTGACGAACATTAGGACTTGAAGCGCAATTATCATCTTACATTTGCACTTGTTTTAGTGAAGGGTGGTAATGTCAATGTTTTTAATGAATATTAGGACTAATGGGTGATTCTATCCTAGATTTGCAGCTCCATAACCATTACCTAGCACAAGAAGTGAATTAAGTAGCATGAGAGGTCATTTGGAGGATTCTATTAGTCAATTACGAAACTTTTTTTAATCTGCTTTTAAGAAATGCGAGGAACCAATTTAGCTTTGGGAATTTTCTTTAAATGAGACGGGTAAATCCAATATTGCTTTTGATGAATTAAAGAAGAACTACTTGATTCTTTGAAGAGGATGTTCAATACTTGAGTACCTCTCATGGAAATGGTCATAGATGAATTTACTTACTTAACGTAGTTGAAATCCCAAAAATGATATCTAATATAATGCACCGCTGAAACCCTTCATACTTAAAATACAAAGAGTAAAGGGAGGTCTACTTGAATGGTTCATGAGGCACAATACTTGCTAAGGTTTTGCAAATGGGGTAGCAAGCTAAGTGGGCTTGATTGTGGGGAAAACTCCACAGTTAAGCGCGCTTGAGCCAGAGGAGTTCTCGGATGGGTGACCTCTCGGGAAGTCCTGGTTACCAGGTGCAAGCCCCTGAAGTGATGATTGATGCTATGTGATTCATTTCACTGGTTTCAATCCCACTTCTTCACCCCTGTGAGCATCACCCGATGTAATGAGTGCTAAGTGGACTATTAAAAAATTATGAGAAATTAGTCAGTGACGACTACCTCTCATGGAAATGGTCATAGATGAATGATTTAATTAATGCAGTTGAAATCCCAAAAGTGATATGTAATATAATTCACTGCGGAAACCCCTCATACTTAAAATACAAAGAGTAAAGGGAGCTCTACTTGAATGGTTCATGAGGCACAATACTTGCTACTGTTTTGCTAATGGGGTAGCAAACTAAGTGGGCTTGATTGTGGGGAAAACTCCACAGTTAAGCACGCTTGAGCCAGAGTAGTTATGGGATGGGTGACCTCTCGGGAAGTTCTGGTTACCGGGTGCAAGCCCTGGAAGTGATGATTGATGCTATATGATTCATTTCACTAATTTCAATCCCACTATCCCAAAAATGATATCTCATATATTGCACTGCGGAAACCCATTCTTGGAGTTATTCATGAGCATTCTTCTCTTGCCATTGGTAGTTTATTGGTGGTTTTGAATTAAGGGTAGATAAAAGTGTCGTTGATGCTTTGCAATTAGATACTTCATCTTCCCACTAATTGATATATTAGGGGCATTAAGTCCAAATTACTTCGTATAGAATTTTGGATAATCATCTTTGCTCTGATTCCATGCTAATTTTAGATAACCATGGTATGTTTTATGCTTAATGCAGTTTTACTTCAATCTTTCTTAGGCCCGATTCAATTTAGCAATCACATAAACATGAAAGTAAAATGTTGATAAAACAAAATAATAGATCAACAAAAGACAAGCCAATAATATAGGATCATATTTTACAATTCTTGCCCAACAAGTATATAGGATAGTGTGTGTTACTGCAGTCAACAGGATGCATCAGTGAACAAAGTCTTTCTCAACATTAGATCAACCAACCCTCCAAGTGTCACACACAGCCCTCAATGACGGCTCATTAAAAGTCAACGCTAGTCAATAGAAAGTCAACACAAAAATTCAACGCTGTAGTTTAGGGCTTCAGTTAAAGTCAACATTCAACCTCGATTTTTGTGCCCAGCAATACGACCTTCAAAAATTGGAATTTTTGCAAAGTTTGGAGGTCAAAACACCAAGGCTTGACCATGGTCAACGTTGGTCAACGCACAACAAAATAGCCCTAAAACCAGTCCTTCACAAATTTACCCAGCTTCAGGTCCGCACGTGTGAGAGAAAGATGCCTCCAAAGGTTGATCGAACCAATCAGATCACAAGAGAGAATGTGTGATGAACAAATGATCTCCAAGTCTCTCCAATTTATATCCATCAAAGAGGGTGTGTGACACATTTATTAGGCTTGTGAGCCTACATTACAAATCTGGCTGATGTTGCACATGTGTGGAAAATAAAATCAAAATATGTGTTCGGCTTATCCAAACAAGATGATCCTTAGATCAATCTTGCACCTCTCCGAAAGAGGAATCCAACAAAAATATGATCATCATCATATGAGTAGTGCAACATGGAGTTTGGACCTAGTTGCCCAAAATTAACAGATAGGTTATATAGGTGGTAGTTTTTTTTGGTACAACATGGACATTGTATAGTTACATCCATTAAGTTTGAGCCCATTTCATAGGAAACATCAAATTTAACCATGTACTAGTATCTAAAATGTTTGTAAATGTTGAAATATAGATGAAATGCTTTGGAAATGTTGTTGACCATATTATATGGTGTTTCCAAATTTGGAAACTCTATACAATAAGGTTGATAGTTTTTTTTGATCATTTCTAGTAATGTTTCAAACACATTTTGAAGTTTCTAGTTGGACCTAAAGTGATTGAGAAGGGCTTGAGACCTATATGAATACCTGCCCCCTATTTGAGCCAACAACCTTCCAAGACAAAACAAAGATAGGGGGATTGAACTTTGTGAAGTTTGTGACTTCGATAATTAATGGTAATGTTAAATTCTTAGAGTAAAATGATACAAAATGTAAGAAGAAATAGAATGCTATAGAATGATAGATAATGCTATAAAAGTGTTTGTCCAACCTGTTAATTTTTGAGCTGAAAGGCTTATTCTACAACACAGTGTGAAGGTGATGTGTAAGTATGTTTGTCCCTCTTAAAATAAAAATAAAATAATCTCTAAATAGAAAAGCAATATCGACTATAATTTCATGTAAAGTAATTAGAAGTTTAAAAAAATATGTAAATTAGTTTAAACCTTATACTTTTCAAAAACATTTTAACATGTGATATCAACTAAATATATATCTATATATAGAAAAAAAAGTTAAAAGAAAACATTTTAATGTTGTATAACGTATACTTAAAAATATATTAATAACAAAAAAAAAAATTTTAATATATGCTAATAAAATGACCCAATACACATGTTATGTAATATTTATAATATTCAAAAATACAATTTAAACAATAAAAAATTACAGGCTCAAAACACATGTTATGTAGTAATCTCCATAACATTGAAAAATTCAATTTAAACAATAAAAAATTACACATTGTTTTTTGCATTTTAAAATAAGTTTGCACCTAAAGAAATTTGGTCTCTCTCCGCTCATGTTAGATCGCTCATGTTAGATCCTTGCTTGAGATTGAACTATGCTGGTTCATATTACCATTGATTGTTTTAGGATGTTTGAGTGGTTCAATTTTTTCAAAACCTTAACAATTTTAAGATTATAAGATTGGTAGGATTGTAATGTTTTTATTAGATTCTATCATGTATGAGGGTATGTGATTGACATAAGTAAAGGCAATCAAAACTATGAGATTTTCCATCGTGTAATCATCTATAAGAGTTAATACATACATGGGTGCTCTAAAATGCCATTTGTGTATCATTCTTATTTTCTTGCAAGATAATGTGTTTTTTAAATGAAAATTTTATATTTTTTTGTATTTTTTTATATATTAGGTTTTCACCATATTCCCATTTTTGGGGTAAGTTTTGGTTTAAAAAACGTATACATGTTTCCATGTTTTGTTCAACTTGGGCTTTGAGATGAGTGAGGGTTTGGATATTTTGAACTTCATTGCTAGAGGTAATTGACCTTGAATTATGTACAATTGTTTCCTTGGAACTTTACACCCTTTTGTTTTATTGTTGTGGGAATTAGAGCATGAATCGATCACTTGAGAGGATTATTTTACTATCATGTATGAGGGTATGCGATTGACATAGGTAAAGGCAATCAAAACTATGAGATTTTCCATCGTGTAATCATCTATAAGAGATAATACATACATGTGTGCTCTAAAATGTCTATTTGTGTATCATTCTTATTTTCTTGTAAGATAATGTGTTTTTTAAACAAAAATTTTATATTTATATATTTTTTGTATTTTTAATATATTAGGTTTTCACCACATGCCCATTTTTGGGGTAACACTTCTAGGTGTTTTGGTTTCAAAAACTTATACATTTTTCCATGTTTTGTACAACTTGGGCTTTGAGATGAGTGAGGGTTTGGAAATTTTGAACTTCATTGCTAGAGGTAATTCACCTTGAATTATGTACAATTGTTTCCTTGGAACTTTACACCCTTTGGTTTTATTGTTGTAGGAATTAGAGCATGATCGATCACTTGAGAGGATTCTTTTACTATCATGTATGATGGCACGCGATTGACATAGGTAAAGGCAATCAAAACTATGAGATTTTCCATCGTGTAATCATCTATAAGAGTTAATACATACATGGGTGCTCTAAAATGTCATTTGTGTATCATTCTTATTTTCTTGTAAGATAATGTGTTTTTTAAACAAAAAATTCATATTTATATATTTTTTTTTGTATTTTTTATATATTAGGTTTTTACCACATGCCCATTTTTGGGGAATGCCATACAGAAGACAACCTATCATATTATTTACAGGCAGATGAGTTACTGGATCCATATAAGTACTACCATCAGCATTCAAAATCACTGATTGTTCCCATTGTGTGATAAGAGTAGGTAACATTTCTAGGTGTTTTGGTTTCAAAAACTTATACATGTTTCCATGTTTTGTACAGCTTGGGGTTTGAGATGAGTGAGGGTTTGGATATTTTGAACTTCATTGCTAGAGGTAATTCACCTTGAATTATGTACAATTGTTTCCTTGGAACTTTACACCCTTTGGTTATATTGTTGTAGGAATTAGAGCATGAACTGATCACTTGAGAGGATTCTTTTACAATTGATTTATAGAGACTACATCTCGCTCTTGTTCAAGTACAAACATATTTTTTTCCATCTACATCTTTATTGCAACTACACTCTAAATCATTGTGATTAGAGGTATTTTGCTTTCCATCTAGGGTCAATATTCACAATTAGTATTCTAGGATTACTACATTTATTTTGGTTGGATTGACAAATGGTCATGGTAATGTTTTAGCACTTCCGCGGCTTCACATTGACTACTATTATCACTATACACTTTTATCCATGCTCAACAAATTTGAAGGTGTTTTTATTTGTTGTTTCATTTGGGATGTGTGCAATTTATGATGGGATGGTCATCTTGTATATAGAATTTGGAACACTTGTTGATCTTGATGAAGCAGTTAACACTTGTTGAAGGAGTTAGTATGTCTCATAGTGAAGTAGTGACAAATATTTTGAAAGTAGTATATGTTTCCCCAATTATTCCTTGGGATTTCATATAAAAGCTTTATTAAAGAGGATGCAAGGGGAGACATGGTTGTGCACTACAGACATAGATAAACACCACATTTAAGTTAATTTTATTACTTTTTTAGGATCATTTATATTTTGAAAATATTAATCCTTGATATGTTTGAGACATGGTTGTTAATTTGATAAAAACACTTCATAATTCATTTTGTTTTGATGTCATGTTTAGTCGTAAGTTTTAACCCCATTTCAAAAAATGGTGTTATTGATAGTATCTTTTTTTTTTTTTTAGGTTTAAATTATTGAATTTTGTAAATGTGGTTCTAATAATATTGTAATATTGGAAACAAAACATTTAAATTAGCCCCTAAGTTGAAAAAGGACTTTTGAAGTTAAAATTACTTACTGGAAACCAAGACTTAACAATTGATATGGTCGCAACAAAATTGTTAAAATTGATCAGTGAATTAAAAAGTTGTACTCCTAGTAACACTTGATTCTTTTTTCAAGGTTAAACTTATTACTTTTTTGAAATTACAACCTCTTGATTCTTTTTTCAAGGTTAAACTTATTGCTTTTTTGAAATTACAACCTTGACAAGTAGTGCATTTGTGAGTAAAACTTTAAAATTAACCTTCAAGTTGATAATGTGAACTATCAATAGTATTGTTTTTGGTTTTTTGTTTTTTCATATTCAAAATTTATTTTTTTTGAAATAAATGACTTAAAACCTCAACATGATTGCGAAGGAATTCATAAAAAATGAACAAAATTAAAAGAAAGGAAAAAAAAGAAAAAAAAGAGAAAAATTTGCAAATGATGGGAAAACATGTTAAAAAAAACATCCCTTTTTGTACATTGTTCTATTTATATATTTATATAATATGAAAAGTTGTACAAGTGTGGTGGCCTGAGCCCTGTTAAAATGAAACCAACCCTCATCTAAACATTCAAATTCAAATTATTCTCAATAGATACATCTAGATATACCTTTTCATGTATTAAATTTATCGATCTCTATTCTTGAACCACTCGACATTATTTTATAGTTCGAGAATCACCACTGAATAGCTCCCACTACAAGGTATATCACACACACAAGATAACCAAATCTTAGCCATAAAAGTGTTCCCCTGAAGTCAATAAGTACTCTTAGATCAAATGTAAGTTTTATACCTTATAAAATAATGCAACACTAATACATAGATTTTTAATAAATAGAAAAATAAAACAATGATACTATCATATTATAAAAAGATTTATCTTGAAAAACTTAATAGGAAAAACAAACAAATTGTTTAGAGTTGCACTTTTACTTTTCATCATCAATCAACATCATTGTTTACAATACAATACATATGATTTTGCATTATCCAAAATCTGTAATACATTAACTTGGATTATATTCGATCTGTAAACTGTCGTGGATATTCCACTCGACAGTTCGTCACAAGAAATCTAATATATTAAAATATTGGAATTTTACACTATTACAATTTTATTAAAATTTAATATTTGTAGATATAACTATAATTAGTGCATGCATGAGAACGGAAATTAGTTTGTCTCTGGGAAACCCTTTCGAGAGAAAGCCCAACTGGAAGGTGAGGTCGCTTTGCTCTCTTTCTCTGTCTGGAAATATGGCTGCAGGTACAAAGAAGTAATGTTTGTGGCTCGTGGGATACTATAGTGCACATATCCTCTCTGTGTGCTCTACCTCCTATCTCTCATGGATATCTTTGCTTAGCTATGGAACAAAGTTCCCTTGAGAGAATGGAATGCCTCTTCCTCCTAGTGGCCCATTTTCCATGAATAATGGGGGCTGAATCGACATCCTTCTGAGCTATAGGTGTGAAAACATGAAGGTCAACTTATGAGTGGCATAATTTTTGCATACAGACTCTGATTGGCGCACTTCTTACGTCGTCGGAAATATTTTTATGTGTAGAATAACATCAAAATGTGCAACCTAAAGCGGAAAAATTTTACACCCAAAAAACATCGTTTTATGCCTCAAAATGCTCCCAAAATATTTCATACCTCGTTTCGCCAAACTGGGTCTCGCTAGTAAAAACAATCTCATGAGATTACTCCTCCACTTTTTCCACTCCAAATGCATCGCGATGGATGAAAAACAATATAATGATCCAATCCAGATCACATATCCCCATTTTAGGAGGATTTTTGTCCCCAAAAGTTTTTACTGAATGAGGTGAGGAAAATTTTCTTCCTCCTTCTCCCTACTGTACCATTTAGCTTTTCCTAGAAGTTGTCCCTTCAATCCAATCTGCCAAAGGTCATGATGCCCCTGTCTTGTAGTTTTGGAGCTCTTACGCAAAATTGTATCTTTTTTCAACTCTGCCCGAGAGGTTAGTGCCAAATCCTCCACAGAAGGTAGGACTTGTTCTTCTTCCCGATCTACCATGGAAGGCTCATAGAGTTTCAAATTATCTACATTCACAACTAAGTAAATGCACATATATGGTGGTAAACTGAGTCGATAGGCATTATCACCCACCTTTTCCAGTATCTCAAAGAAACCATACCTTAGAGCCTTTATTTTCTTACCAGGCCCATGCAACCTCTCCTTGTTCAACTGTAGTCATACTCTGCCTCCCACCTTGAATGATTTCTATGTTATATGTTTATCATGCTTGGACTTATACTTCTGTTGAAAATTCTGTAGTGTTTCCTGTACCTATAGATGGATTTCTTTGATATTCTCTATATTTTTTTCAGCCCTTAAAGCATGTCATGTAATAGCTCCCTCACTCCTCCTTGCTACCCATATGAAATATCCAAAGGTTAAGGTGGAAAATATCCAAAGCAAGTCTCAAATGGAGACTTTCTTATAGAAGTATGGACTGCTATGTTGTAGGAATGTTGTATATATACCAGATTTTCATCCCAGTTCTTCGGATGCTTCTGGTTATATCCCTTCAGAAGTTGCACCAAAGTCTCATTGATTACTTATGTCTTCCCATATGTTTGTGGATGGAATATTGTAGATATCTTAAACTTTGTATCCATCTTCTCCCACAATGTAGTCCAGAATGCACTGAGAAAAATTGTATCCCTGTCTGAAATGATGCTCCTTGGTATCCCAAAGTGCACCCAAGCCTATCGAAAGAACAAGTTTGTTGCTTCTTGTCTGCTGATGGTCTTTTTACAGGGTATTAGAACACACATCTTGTTGAACCTGTCAACTACCACGAACATGGTGTCATCTCCATTCCTGGTTGTCGGTAAACCTCCCACAAAGTCCATGGAAATTCTTTCCTAAGGACAAGTAGGTACAGGTAAGGGATGATATAGACCCTGTTTCATATTACTAGGCTTGCTGGTACAAAAAAGCATGCATCCTCTTATGAACCTAGCTACCTGCTCTTGCACCTTGGGCCAATACACATACCTTTGCAAGTTATCCACGGTCTTCCCTACACCAAAGTTCCTTGCAACCTTGGAGGTGTGAGCCTCTCTAATCAACTACAAATGCTCACCTTTAGGAACACATAGTTTATCCATCCTGTAGAGTAACCCATCCTGGAGATGGTATTCAACAATGTTTTCTCCATCGTGCACATGACTCTGACTCTGCAACTGTTGATACACCTCATTGAAGTCCTCATCTTCTGAATATGCATCTCTATATGCATCATGGGTGAATGGCTCCATGTGCATGAGAGCCCTCAAAATTGTAATCTTTGATGTGGGTGGCCTTGAAAGCATATCGACCAACTTTTTTGTGCTACCCTTCTCATACTTGATCACCAAATGAAACTATTGTAAAAACCCCATCCACTTGTAATGCCTGGTCCGCTGTAGCTTACTCTGTTCATGCAAGTACTGTAAAATATGGTGATATTTGTGTATTACTGTCTCCTTTCCCATCATATAGTGCTTCCACTTCTTCACAACTTTCACCATGGCATAGAGCTCCTTGTCATAGGTATGATAATTAATGACTAGCCCATGAAAAACTTTAGAATGGTAGCATACAAACCTTCCTCCTTGCATTAAGAAAAATCTCATTACGTACCCACTCACATCTGTCTCCACTTCAAAGTGTTGCTGCAAGTTTGGTAATTCCAGAAATGGTGCTTGGATGATCTTCTTCTTTAGATATTCGAAATCGCTTTGTTGACCTTTTCCCCAAATGAAACTCTTGCCACTTTCTATTATGGTGTGGAATAGTGCTGCTATGCTAAAAATGAGGCTATGAACTTCCTCAGGTACTGTGTTGCCCCAATGAAACTCCGAACCTCAGAAACACTAATAGGAACTGACCATTTCATTATGATCTCCATCTTGAAAGGATATATCTTCAACTCTCCTCCACTGATCACATACCCCAAATACACCAAAGACTGTTGCTCAAACTTGCACTTGTTGATATTTTCTAGCAACTCGTGCTTCTTCAATGTTTCGAGCACCTGCATCAAATGTGAAATATGCTCCTCCTAGGTAGAAATATATACTACTATATTATCTAGATAGAAAATAATAAACGAATCTATAAAAGGGCGCAATATATCATTCATTGTAATATTCCCAAATTTTCACATCATATTTGGAATATTAGAGTCCTTGATTTTCTTAATGAATTAAGTAAATAAAAGGGTGGAGGGACCCACAATCATCAATATGAATAAATATCCACTTTTGTGTGTGTGAATGTGGATTAATTTATCCTAGATCTCCATAACAAGGTAGTTGAGCAACTACTAATGTGAATGAAATTGGAGAACCTGTCTCATTAATGAGATAGATCATGGAGGTTGATTTAGTCAACTAAGATATTGAAAGGATCTAATAGAGATGATTCAGTCAATTAAGATCTTGAAGATGTCAAAGATCATGTGACATTCTTGATTAAGTGATGGAGAACGTTGTGCAAAAAAGGCACACTTGATGGAAGGTGTACATTGCACCTAGACATGGTTGATTTGGTCAAACAACGCAGTCCAACTTGGAGGATCTTGTCCACATGTGACATCGCAGTCTAGATGAGGGCCAAGACTTTGGAAGGCTCAAATTTTATTTAAAGAAGATGAAGGCAAGGATGAGGGATGCTGATTATTTCTTGATGTAAGATCTTTTCAAATCCGGAATTGTCAAGTGACATTCCATTTCTTTCTTGGGTTGTTTAGCAAAGATTGCAGGTGTTGTTTAACACAGGGTGTTCCTGGTCGGGAATCCCACCTCTTTCTTAGAGAAACTCTAGAAAGAGGATTGCACTTCATTATATATCATGCTTTAAGTGCCATCTCCTTTTCCTACTTCTGCAAAACACTCATATTCAGAAATTGCAGATTTCTGAAGATCAGTTTGGAAGGAGGAAGTTGTCTTCAGTACTTCAGCTGGAGAACTGGTGAGGGATTATTCCTATCACCTTGGGATCAAATATCAGCTTCCTAGAGCTTCAGTGCAGATTTGGCATCAGGCCAAAAGTTATTGACCTTCTATCAGCAGTATTCCCTTCAGGAATAACACTGTTCATTTTGCAGATCTAATAGGAGGAAGGAAGTTGCTAGTATTTCAGCTAGCAATCATGTGAGGGATCATTCCCTCACATTTCCATCAGTGTTCCCATTTGGGGATACTAAAATGGTATCAGAGCATGATATTTGGCTCATCTTGTAGACACTTCATCTTTTGCATCTAAAGAAGAAGCAGATAAATGAGATCTATCATGGAGGAAGAAAATTTTGCCACCCATTTCTGTAGATCTATGCAATATCTCTCCAAGGAGGTCTATCAAATGAAAGAGGAAAGGTAGAAAGAAGATCCAAGAAGAATATGTGATGAGGAAGGCCCCAACACTTCCTATTAGCAAAGAAGAAAATCAGAGAATCCTAGATCACCTCATAGATCCACTATGCCCACTTTCTTTGAAGAAGGTAAAGGGTATAGAGATGAAGGAAGGAATGAACCTGGGACTCATGAGACTCTCATTCTATATCTTGAAGAGTACAAAGCACAGTATAGAGCATTCAAGGAGAAGATAACTCTCCAACAATTCTTCAAAATCAAAGAAGAAAGAGGATCCTATAGCAGCAATAGAAGAAAGAGGCATAATAGATTCTATTTGCCTACATTTGATGGATATTCCTCAAGCACTGTTAAGGCTTAGAGGAGAGAGTTAGATGCATTTTTCATACTACATCCTGTATCTGAAGAAGAGGCTGTTCAAATTGCAACATTTCATCTTTTAGATGAAGTCAATGATTGGTGGTTTTGTCACATGGAGCATGCAAAGGTGACAAAATATTCAGATTTCTTTGACAAGTTGAGAAATAAGTTTGATGTGAAGAAGACAAAGATTTGCCAAAAAGAGACATTTCCTAAGGAGAGGGCTGTCAATCTTGTCACTTTGGACAAGAAGTCACTACATTCACCACCAACTGTAGAATTTCTTACATCCAGAGAAGAGACTTTTGCATATTTGCAAGGTAGTCTTGAGCTCTTGACACATAGAGTCCCATGCATTATTTAGGAGATGCACGAGGAGGAGGAGGAGAATTCCAGCGCTGGTATACTTGGAGAAGAGAAGCCATCACTCTTACTAGCAGTTGGAGGCACTATTTTCCAGGTCGAAGGAACTCTTGTGTTCTGTCAAGAGGTTCCCACACATCAATTGATCCAAGGTATGCATACACATTCATCACCTATTGTTTCAGTAGATCTTATTGAAACTTATGGGGATATGCCATCAGGGCCAATGCATAGCCAAGGGTTAGAACATGGTGCTGATTTGGAGCAGCAACATGTCACAACGCAGAGGACCCTTGATCTAATCAAGGAGGAGATGAAAATCCATCCCAGTTTTTCATGGATGAACCACATTCAACCTCTTGAGTTGAAGTGTATAGTTTCAAAATAAGGGATGAGCATAATCCTTTGTACAATGACTAGTTATGAGATCAGTATTGTACCTTTCTTTGAGACAGTTTATGTATCACCTTGTAGATCTACAACGTTTTCACTTAGAAGTAGTGATAATGATGAGGCCCCATTATTCTTGGAGCATTTTGAAGGTAGCTTCACTCATGAAGAAATGGAGGAAAAGATGATAAATGGTAAACATCTAGATATGAGAAACCTTTTCTCCTTTCTTGATGAAAATTTCTCAATGAGCACCTCACAGCTCAAAGAGAGACTTCTACCTACAACAGATCCAATACCTAATTTGTTTTGGAAGGCCATGGATGAGAATAAGGTCTCATTAAGAGATCTCATTGGAGGTGCACTTCAACATTTCATGGAGTGCAAAGTTCTTCAATAGTTTGGGGAAGATGGTATTCTACAAATGGAGGATACCATGATTATGCAGAACATCACTTATCTTCCATGTTGGGGTGAGTGGATGAGGAAGATAAGCAAGGGGTTGCAAGACCACTTGCAGATTTACATGGGCTAGCAATCTTGGTTATGTTGGTTGCCCTTGGGAGGTTCTTGTCACTGCCCAAAGGCCCCTATTTCTTTGATCCATGCCTTGAAAAACACTTATGAAATGAAGAAGGAGGCATGGCTATGCTGGCTGATTTTGGGTGAGTATGGTTACCACCCAATAGCTCATGATTTTATGATTCATGCCTTGTGTATCAATGATAGAGTGCAACAAAAGAAGGCATGTTCATTTTGGTTTCACTTGAGAGAGATTGGCCACCACATGACATCTCCTATGTCTATGTGTTTTGTCTTGGGTAAATCTTGGTGATGCTTTCATGATGTGCATAGATGATGTTTCTTTGTATTGGGCTGATGTGACATTCCATATGTCCATTAGTATGTTTTTCCTTCATGATGCACATAAGAAGGAGAGAAAGCAATAAGATCTCTTGTTGCTTTGGTTGCTTTTGGGGGAGTTTGGCTTGTCCATCTTACATGGAGGAGATGGAGGATGGCAGAAAAGGGCCTTAATCTGGTGGTTAATCTTAGGAGAATATGGTTTGACATATTTTTCTATAGCTCCTTTCCTTCTTATTTTGCATAACATTGGAATGATGCTTGGAACCAACAAAGCCAACAAGGCTAAGTATGAGAGCATATCAATACTCAATCTAATTCATAAAACATGGGATGTAGACATGTATTGTGTGATGGAGCTTTTCCTTTGTGAAGAGAACCACCTTATTTTATGCACCTCATGTATTGATGATGATGTTGGACATCATATGGTTTTCACTTGGTACTTCATGATGGAAGGAGGACATCTAACCAAACAGCTGAAGGTCATTCTTTATGCTTTTAAAAGACAACTTTGGAACCAAACATACATAACACATTGCAGCAAATGGAGGAAGCCTTCCTTATGTGGATGCCATTTGGGAGGGAATAGATGGCTTTGCATATACTTTTGGAGTTGCTTGAGGACAAGCAACATTTTGCCGGGGTGGGTGGCTGTAATATTCCCAAATTTTCACATCATATTTGGAATATTAGAGTCCTTGATTTTCTTAATGAATTAAGTAAATAAAAGGGTGGAGGGACCCACAATCCTCAATATGAATAAATATCCACTTGTGTGTGTGTGAATGTGGATTAAATTAGCCTAGATCTGCATAACAAGGTAGTTGAGCAACCACTAATGTGAATGAAATTGGAGAACCTGTCTCATTAATGAGATAGATCATGGAGGTTGATTTAGTCAACTAATATCTTCAAAGGATCAAACAGAGATGATTCAGTCAATTAAGATCTTGAAGATGTCAAATATCATGGGACATTCATGATTAGGTGATGGGGAATGTTGTGCAAACAAGGCACACTTGATGGAAGATGTACATTGCACCTAGACATGATGGTTGATTTGGTCAAACAACACAATCCAAATTGGAGGATCTTGTCCACACGTGACAACGCAATCTAGATGAGGGCCAAGGCTTGGGAAGGCTCAAATGTTATTTAAAGAAGATGAAGGCAAGGATGAGGGATGCTGATTATTTCTTGATGTAAGATCTTTTCAGATCTGGAATTGTCATGTGACATTCCACTGCTTTCTTGGGCTGTTTAGTAGAGATTGCAGGTGTTATTTAGCATAGGGTGTTCCTAGTCAGGAATACCACCTCTTTCTTAGAGAAGCTCTAGAAAGAGGATTTTACTTCATTATACATCAGGCTTTAAGTGCCATCTCCTTTTCCTACTTCTGCAGAACACTCATATTCAGAAATTGCAGATTTCTGAAGATCATTTTGGAAGGAGGAAGTTGTCTTCAGTACTTTAGCTGGAGAAATGGTGAGGGACTATTCCTATCACATTGGGCTTAAAGATCAACTTCCCAGAGCTTCAGTGCAGATCTAGCATCAGGCAAAAATTTATTGACCTCCTATCAACAGTATTCCGTTCAGGAATAACGCTGTTCATTTTGCAGATCTAAAAGGAGGAAGGAAGTTGCTAGTATTTCAGGTAGCAATCCTATGAGGGATCATTCCCTCACATTTCCATCAGTGTTCCCATTTGGGGATACTACAGTGGTATCAGAGCATTGTAGAAATTAGTATACACTAAGCATGCATACATCCAGATTCCCCTGATCTCACAATATTTAACTTCTTGCAAAATACATAATCATTCCACTGTTAATCTTTTGTGGAAAATTAATTGCAAACACATGTGAAGCATAAATAAAAACAATCGAACATAACAAAATTGTTTAACGGGAAAGCCTGAAGCTGAAAACCCCAACTATCATATATTATGTATCATGGAGATCATGTAACAATCTCATACAAAGCTTAGTACATCAAGCTCTGAGTACAATCAATCGTCACACACTAACATAGAAGAAATATGCAAATCCATGCACCGATGTCTACCCTCCTGCTAGCCTGCCTCCACTGCACAATCCCTGCTGAAGAATAGCTCTGAATGAATTCAAATTACCCTTGCCTTGACTGCGCAATCCTCATTGGCAACTCCAATGTGTGTGTGGTGCAATCAATGCATCACTATAGTCACAATAGATAGTCCATCTTGCCCTTTCACCTATCTCTCCACTGGGTCTCCACTGGAACTGACATGCACTGTAGTTAACTGTTGTATTGTTCAGTTGATTAATGAATTATTATTTGTGAATTAATTAACTAATTAATTCACTCCACTCTCACTAGTGTATCATTCAGTTAGACTAGATACAACTAGCTCAACTGAGTCTAACTGAGTTAAACTGAATACAACTCCATGAACTACTCTTCCAACTCCATCATAAATTTTCCACTTCAGTTCTAACTGAGTCCTTCATGCATGAACCTCCAGTACCTAGGAATTGCGTAATTCCTTTAGCCCACTAATTTTCCAAATCTGTGCACTGAAATTAAGTGCTCCAAGAGAATAAGTTGTTGTTTATTGTCAGATTATTATTAAGAGCTAATATTAATCGAAACTTCTATTTTTACATCGACAATCTATAAATAGACTTCGCCCAATATTCTAAAAATATAATTTCATCTATTTTTCCAACTTGACCAACCATCCACAAATAGCATCCTGCAACTTCTGAAATATGATCACCATGTCTAAAAATAGACTTGCGCCAAAAATAGCCTGCGAACCCACTTAGTGAAGGCGACTCTTTTCACTAAGCTCATAATCTTGTTGAATCTCAACACTCCCTCTCAAAAAGATAGGGATTATCTTTCACCCCTATCCTACATCAATGGTATTCGAATTTGCTCCTGGTGAGCGCCTTCATCAGAATATCTGCATCCTAATCCTTGTAGGAATGTACTGAAGCAACATGATCTTCCGCTGCACACAATCTTTGATATGATGATACCAGATATAAATATGTTTAGATCTATCATGAAACACATGATTAACTGAGAGTTTAATGAAACTCTAATTATCACAATGTATCACTGTAGGATCTAAATGTGAACCGAACAAACCAACCAGGATTTTCCTCATCCAGATAGCCTCACATGCAGCTTGAATTGCTTCCATGTATTCTGATTTCATTGAACTAAGTGCCACGGATCTTTGTTTCCTGCTGTACCAGGAAACTGCCATAGATCCGATACTGAAAACCCCTCCTGATGTGCTCTTTCTGTCTGTTGGGCTGCCTACCCAATCTGCAGCCGTGAAGGCATGCAACTTCACCTCATCTGTCTGTCTGTACCATAAAACATACTCAGATGTGCCCCTGAGATATCTTAGAACAGCTTGCCTGCCTTCCAAAAGAGCTTGGTAGGCTTAACCATCACTTGTGAAAGCTAGTTCACCACATAGCATATATACGATCTTGTATTAACTAAATACATGAGCGAACCCACCAACTGTCGATAAACAGTGGCATCCACTACCTTTGCCGATGTAGCATCCTCTTTCCTCGAATTTCCTGGATGAGGAGTGTCGATAGGCTTGCAGCCTTGCATGTGAAACTTCTCCAGTATCTCCCGGGCATACTTGCCTTGAGACACAAAAATTTCACCTTCCTGCTGCCATATTTCCAATCCAAGGAAATAATGAAGGAGGCCCAAATCCTTCATCTCAAACTCCTTTGGAAGATCTGCCTTGCACGAGTGTATCAACTGCTCATGACCCTTTAGTATTAAATCATCAACATAAAGAACAATGATTAAATCCTCCACCACAATTTGGTACAGGTTTGCATCCACCTCACTCTTGGTGAAGCCAAGTCTAGTGAAATATCTATCGATCCAAGTGTACCAATCACGAGGTGCTTGTTTCAGCCCATGTAACGCTCTTTTGATCCTGCACACATACGACTCGCTGCTAAAGATCTCAAATTCTTCAGGCTGCTCAATGTACATCTCTTCCTCAATTATCCCATTAAGGAACACAGTCTTCACATCCATCTGATGAATGTGCCAACCCATTTGCGCTGAGAGAGAAAGGATGGTCTGTATGGAAGAATACCATGCGACAGGTGCAAAGGTTTCTTCATAATCAATCCCCTCGATCTGTGAGAAGCCCAGGGCAAAAAAAATTTCCTTATACTTCTCGACGCTCCCATCAACAGCTTGCTTTACCTTGTAGATCCATCTTGATCCTACAACTGATTTTCCCACTGGCCTTGGAACAATCTCCCAAGCACTGTTTCTGACAATGGAGCCATACTTCTCCACCATGACATCTACCCATGTGGGCTCTTGCACTGCTTCTTCAAAAGAAGATGGCTCTGTCACGATACACTTTCTCATCAGAGCCATGTATCCAATAAATCAGTTAGGTGACTGTCTCTGTCTGTGCTGTGATGTAGGGACTCCTAGATTCTGTGCCACATCAAGCTTTAGTCTCTCAGCTTCTATGGTACGATTTCTACCTTGTCTGATATTTGGTTCTGCATGAGTGGACTCCTCCACTCCATGAATCTCCTCCTGTGGCTGATCCAAATCTAGAGGCTCATCTTTGGGAACAAGAAGTTCCTCCTTTGCATGCAAGTGTAGCGCTCTCTCAAGCGACAAATTCATGGCTTTCACCTTATTAAATTTTATATCCCGTCACACCACAGTCATCCGACTGTCTGGAAAATACACACGATATTTATGGGGTGTTTCTGTGTACCCAAAAAATATCCCAAATTCTGCAGTCGGTTCCAGCTTCTTCCTGGCATCCTTTGTTACATGAATGTAAACAGATGAGCCAAAAATCTTCAAATGAGAAATATAAGGCTTCTTACCAGTAAAAGCTTCTTCAGGTGTACTCATGCCAAGTAATCTATGAGGACAAAGGTTTTGCACATAAACCGTAGTGTTGCATGCTTCTGCCCACAAGTGCATCGGTAGGCCCTGGTCATGCAACATAGCTCGTGCAGCACCCACAATCATTCTATTATTCCTCTCTGTGACCCCATTCTGTTGTGGGTTATGAGGTGCTATGATTTCTCTTCGAATTCCTTATTTTATACATAAGTCTTTGAATTAGCCCGAGATGTATTCACCACCATTATCACTCCGTAGAGCTTTCACTTGCTTCCCCGACTCCTTCTCTACCAATGCTTTAAACTCACAGAACTTTGAGAATGTTTCGCTCTTCTTCTGCATGAAGAAGATCCAACATATATGAGAATAGTCATAAAAAAATATAACATAATACCTGTGTTTTTCTATTGAAGCAACTGAGAAAGGTCCACACATGTCTGTGTGAATTCTCTCCAGGATCATCGAAGCACGATTCTCCTTCTCATGAAAGATGGTCTTCACAAACTTACCCATAGTACATCCCTTGCACTAATCTGACTGCACAAGAGTACCCTTGGGAAGTCTAGTAGAAATTTGTTGCAAAATATTCAAAGCACCATGGTGAAGATGACCCAATCTCCTGTTCCATAATTCGCCCTCATCTTGGCTCACCCTTCTTATGATTTTCCCACCATTGCAGCACAGCCATCTACCTACAGCTTGTAAATATTCTTAACTCGAATCCATACCTTCTTGGTTTGAATCGTTGTTTTATGTCTAAGGAAAGCTTTTCCCTCACTGAAAACAACATCATAACCTTTGTCTTCCAACATTGCGACCGAGACCAAGTTCTTCTTCAGACCTGGAACATGCATAAAATCCTTCAACAAGAGTGGATTACTAGACTCCCTCTCAAAGGTAATGGTCCCAATTCCATTCGCACTGTATCGACCATTGTCGCCCATCTCTATATGCATCTGGAGGTCCTTCTCCTCCAAGTCACTAAACAACTCCTTGTCTCCCGTCATAGGGAAAGACGCACCACTATAAAGATACCACACCGATCCCATATAGCTTGAAACCAAGCATGCGATAAAAGAGAAATCAAGTTAAAATTTCGAGGCTAAGGTCTCTCCAACTGCAGCTCTAACAACCTTCTTTTTCTTCTTCTTCTGTGGGCAATTAGTGGCGAAATGCCCATGTTCGTGACAGTGAAAACACTTCACTTGGACAAATCCTGCTTCTTGCCTTTAGCTTCGGATTTTGAAGGAAATTTCTTCCCCTTCCCTTTCCTTTCTTTGGCAGCCAAAGCGCAATTCTCTTCATTTTCATTCTTTAATGAAGAGCCATCCCTGGTACCCCGCCTTATCTCCTCCTGCACAAGATCCGACCAAAGTCGCTCCCATCCTAGCAGTTTCTCTCGTCCATTGACAGAGTCTTCGTAGCTATGCCAACTCTTCGGAAGCCCAAGGAGAGCCAAGATCACCAAGTATTCATCATCAACAGTAACCCCCACACTTCCCAGTTCATCCTTGCAGTGGAAAAAATTCGTGAGATATTTTGGAATACTGTCGGCCTTCTCCATTTTTATTTTTCTGAGCTTGTCTTTAAGCGCCAACTTCCTTTGGTCGCTTCTGCTTTGGAAAAAAATATATCAAAGCCTTCCACATTAAGAATGGAGTGGCTTTCCCATGAATTCTGGACACAATATGGTCCTTCACACCTTCCAACATAATTCTTCTTGTCTTTGCTATCTTCTTTTGCCATGCATCAAGTAATGCAGCGTTGCTAGATCCCGTCTTAGGAACATCGCTATCGATGAACTCCTCCAGTCCATTATCCTCCAGCACCACCTCCATCCTATCCTTCTAGGTTATGTAATTCGAGCTCCCATCAAGGGCATACTCCAATTGCAACCCATTGAAATACATTTCAATGTATACTCAACTTCTGCACCAAGAATTTTTTGTAGCAAATTCAAATTGTCCACTAGCACAAACTCAACAATTCATCACAATTGCAATCTTCAAGAATTAAAACTGCTCTGATACCATGTAGAAATTAGTATACAATAAGCATGCATACATCCAGATTCCCCTGATCTCACAATATTTAACTTCTTGAAAAATACAGAATCATTCCACTGTTAATATTTTGCGGAAAATTAATTGCAAACACATGTGAAGCATAAATAAAAACAATCGCACATAACACAGTTGTTTAACGGGAAAGCCTGAAGCTGAAAATCCAAAATATCATATATTGTGTATCATGGAGATGATGTAACAATCTCATACAAAGCTTAGTACATCAAGCTCTTAGTACAATCAATCGTCGCACACTAACATAGAAGAAATCTGCAAATCCATGCACCGATCTCTGCCCTTCTGCTAGCCTGCCTCCACTGTGCAATCCCTGCTGAAGAATAACTCAGAATGAATTTGAATTACCATTTCCTTGAATGCGCAATCCTCATTGGCAACTCCAATGTATGTGTGGTGCAATCAATGCATCACTATAGTCACAACAGATAGTCCATCTTGCCCTTTCACCTATCTCTCCACTGGATCTCCACTGGAACTGATATGCACTATAGTTAACTGCTGTATTGTTCAGTTGATTAATGAGTTATTATTTGTGAATTAATTAACTAATTGATTCACTCCACTCTCACTAGTGTATCATTCAGTTAGACTAGATACAACTAGCTCAACTGAGTTTAACTCCATTAACTGAGTTAAGCTGAATAACAACTCCATGGACTACTCTTCCAATTCTATCATAACTTTGCCACTTTAGTTCTAACTCGAGTCCTCAATGCGGAACCAAAAGTAAACCATAGAATTTGCTAATGTTGATCAAATAGTTGTCATTGATGTCAACCCAAGCAGCACTGTGGACTAACCCAATATTGCATGGGAATTTTGACCTACCAAATTAATATATTCTGGGTAAATAATGCTTTTTATGGTTTCTACTTGTCGAGATGTTTCCATTGATATATGGCACGCCAAGGGTAATTCTTCACCGCTTGAGAGATATTCATGTTTGCTTTTGTACCCCCACAGGGGCTAAAACCCCATGGGGTTGGGGCATGGGTCATTGAAAAGTCATAATTAATATTTTTTATGCTCCTAAAATCCCTCCCACGTTCACTTGTTGAATCCCCTCTCAACTTAAGCATTCATATAAATTGTGATCTTCATTTCCTCTTTATGCAAGGGATTCGGCCATCTGAAACAGGTCATCTTGGAATTTTCGCTCTAAATTTTTTTCTACAAAGGTTCAGAAGCTGAATTTTTTATGAGGCGAAGCTGAAATCCTGAGGAAGCTGCAATAAAAATTTTAGATCTAGATGCGTAATATTTTTGGAGATATGATCTGTGTAAGTCAGAGTTTTTGCAAGATACTGAAATTCATCTCAAAGAAGTGACCTTGGTAAATTTGTCATAACTCTCTCTCTGAGTATCAGATTTATATTCTGTAAAAATTGATAGATAGTGCACAGTCTGTAATTTTCTCTCTATCAATTTCAGAAACAAATGAAGAAATAGTGACACGTGGCACGCCATACAAGTGCGCTCTGCTGAAACAATCCATAATTAGGGCATTGTGAGAGATTGGGTATAAATCTCTCTTCAAGAATCCAAATTGGGTCAGACCTATGGAATTGGAAATATGACTCAGAGGACTACTACAGGACCAAAAATCAGATATTGAGGATCTAAAATGACAAAGATACATCAGATTCAATATCGAGCTCCTAGAAGGCAAGAAAAAGCTAGATCATGTGTTGTCAAGGGTTGCAAAGGACCAAAATTTCTACGGCAGAAAAGAAAAGCAAGGTGCAGCAGAGGGTAGCATGAAAAGAGAAACAACCAAGGTGCATAACAGCAGCAAGAAGTTCATCATATGAAGTCTTCAAGTGGGCGGCACTGCATACAATCATTGTAAAGGTAGCATTGTACTTAGTCATTGTAAATACATTATTATACAAATTTTACTAGTGTCTATCTACCAAGGGTGGAAGAGGTAGTGTTGGGAGGTCTAGGATCATCATTAGGTGGTTGTGTCAAAGTTGGGGTTATGGTCTAGTATATCTTCTTCTTCTACATCATTCTATATCGTTGTAAAGTGGACCATTTTCCCTGGTATGGGAGTCCATTCTTCTTTTATTCTTCTATAGGGTGGTAGGGTGGTGCTAGGGTGAGTTGTAGCTCATTGGGTTTTGGAGCATCCATTCAGTGACTAATGAAGAATCTCGGGCGTTGGAGCGTCCATCTAGTGGGAGCTGGAGAAGAATTATTTTCTAGATTCTAGGAAATTGGAGCTTTATTTTCAATTGGAGTTGAAAATAATTATTAGAAAAGAATTAGGTGGTTTTTGTCCCGGAGTGGGTTTCCACCTTAAAAATTGTGTGCATTTGTGTTCCTCTTGTTTGCTGCTATCATTGTACAAACACTGATAATAATTGAAGATTAACTAATGCTCTAATTTAAAGAAATACCGATTCACCCCCCCTCTCAGTATTTCCAACAATTGGAATCAGAGCTTGGTTCCTTCAATAACATTTTAACAGCTGGAAGGAGGTCATGGAGCATACCAAGAATGGTGTACCTCTATTCAATGAAAATAATTATGCACTCTGGAAAGGAAGAATGGAGGTCTATCTCTTGGCGCAAGGTTACGAAGTATGGGACATTGTTCAAAATGGATTTACATCAACCGCGGATGAACAAGGTAAGAAGAATTTGGTAAATGATGCAAAAGAAAAGAATATTATTATCAATGGAATTATTGAATCTGCTTATCATAAGGTGTTGGGTTGTAAAACCACCAAAAATGTATGGGACAAGCTTGAGAATATATATGTAGGTGACTCAAATGTCAAAGAAGAAAAGCTTCAAATCTATAGAGCAAAATTTGAGCAATTCAGAATGAAAGAAGATTGCAACATTGCTGCATACTTCCAATACGTTGATGAAATAACCAATACTCTGGAAGGATTGGGAGAGCCAGTTGACGAGAAGACTATTATATGGAAGATTCTTAGAACATTACCAGGGAGATTCAACCCAAAGGTATTGGTCTTAGAATACAGTGAAAATCTGGACAAACTCAGCAAGGAAGAATTACATGGAGTTCTCATAGCATATGAAATGAGACTTGATGAAGAAAAGGGTACTTCAAATCTAGAAACTGCGTTCGTTGCATCTAAGCAAACCAATAAGGACAAACAACCTTCAATTGAAATGACATGCACCTGCAAGTGTGAAGAAAAAGGAGATGATGGAGAAGGTCTTTCAGATGAAGAATATGCTTACTTTACGAGAAAACTAAAACCTGGTAAGGGAAAATTCAAAGGTAAACTTCCATTGATATGTTTCGGTTGTGGTGAGGTTGGGAATTTTGTAGCAAAATGTTCGAACAAAAGTGATGGCAACTCAAAAGGAAAGAAAGGCTTTAAGAAATTCAACAAGCAAGGAAAAAATAAAGGATCCAAAAGGAACTTTCTCTCTAAAGAAGATAGCTCCTCATCCGATGAAGAAAGTGACAACAAAGAAGAAGCCAATGACAAAGTATTGTTTATGGCCAAGCACAATAAACAAGAAGTATCAAACAATGAAGAAGAAGGGTTGACCATAGAATAATTTTATGAGGAGGCAATCAAGCTTATAAAAGAGCTCAATGTTGAGAAGATCCGTTCCAACACTCTTGAAGAACAAGTTCAAGGTCTCAAAATTGAGGTTGAAGAACACAAATGTATTGAAGAGTCACTTCAAAAGAAGTTGGAAGAAAGAAACCAAGAAAGGGAAGCATTAGAAGTCGAAGTAGTCTCGCTGCGTAAGGAAGTGAAGAAGGGAAAAACTGTCCAAAAATATACCAAAAACTCAAGGGCATTGGAAGAACTCATCAAAAATCAACGATCTTACAATGATAGAACTGGCGTCAGTTACAAAGAAGAAGAAGCAGGACCTTCTACAACAAAATACAATGAACCTATGAGATCTGACATACATGAAGACTTCATTGGATAAGATTCGCAAGCACATCCTTGGAAGATGATTCCTCGATGAATATTTTCATCCAGGTACCAACATATTTTTCATGTCTATTGTTATTCATGTGGAAAATTTGGTCATAAAGCTGTAGAATGTCGCACGTACCCTATGAACCAATACAATTCCAAGAGATTCTTCAAATATGAACCTCCCAAGGCTCAACGAAACATCAATAGATTTGAAAATTTAAGAAATAATATGGAATGTTACAAATGTCAGAACTTTGGACACATAGCCAGAGACTGCAGACTTGAAAATCCTCCAGAATAATCTTCGAAGCCACAGAATGAACAAACATGGAAGAAGAAGAAGACTGATAATTGTGCTCTCGTTCTCAAGGCTCAAAAAAAGAAAGATGTGTGGTACGTTGACAGCGGTTGCTCAACGCATATGACTGGAGATAGAAGGAAATTTGTATCTCTAAAAGAGAAGAAGAATGGAACCATATCCTTTGGAAATGATGGATCTTCAAATGTTATAGGATCAGGTACCGTCACTCTCGGAAGCAAAGATGTTATAGCCAAGAATGTTCTATTGGTCGAAAAAATGAATCACAATCTGCTCAGTGTTGGACAAATGTGTGATCAAGGACACACAATGCTATTCAACTCCACAAAATGTGAAATCAGGAAAGGCAGGTATGGTAAAATTGTGGCTACATCAAGTCGAGCTCCAAATGACATATATGTTATGGATGAAGCAACTAAAGCATGTCTACTCGCTAAAGAAGATGAAAGTTGGTTATGGCACAAACGAATGGGTCACATAAAATTTTACAATCTTGTCAGGATAAGCAAAAAGGAAGCAGTACGAGAAATGCCGAAAATATCAAAACCTTCCAACACACTATGTGAGGCATGTCAGCATGGCAAGCAGACAAAAGTCCAATTTAAAACAAAAGAACACTTTTCATCACATCCATTGGAATTGATATATACTGATCTATGTGGTCCTGTGAGAACAAAAGGCTTAGACGGAGAATTATATTTCATGTTGATGATAGATGACTATACGAGGATGACAGCTGTCAGTTTCCTAAAGAAAAAATCTGAAGCATTTGAGTGCTTTAAGATCTACAAGGAGTTGGTTGAAAATGAAACTGATTTGAAAATAAAGTGTTTAAGATCAGATAATGGTGGAGAATTCACTTCCAAATTATTTCAGCAATACTGTGACGAAAATGGAATAAAAAGGAAATTTTCAACAGCACGAACACCTCAACAAAATGGAGTTGCTGAAAGAAAGAATAGAACTGTACAGGAAATGGGTAGAACAATGTTGAAGGACTCAAAATTGGATGAAAAATTCTAGGTTCAAGCAATTGATACGACAGTCTTCATTATCAACCGAAGTCTTCTCAGAAATAATTGCAACAAGACTCCATATGAATTATGGAAAGGAAAACCAGCTAATGTAAAATATTTTAGAATCTTCGGAAGCAAATGTTATATCAAAAGAGAAGATCAAAATTTGGGTAAGTTTGAATCACGTGTTGATGAAGGTGTCTTTGTTGGTTACTCACGCAAAAGAAAGGCCTATAAATGCTATAATCTAAGATGAAAATAGATAGTGGAGAGCATAAATGTTACATTTGATGAAGATGGTGTTCTAGCGAGTAATGATGAGGATCTAGAATCTTTGAAACTTGAGACAGAGGCTGAAAAAGACACAGATAAAATTGTAGAACAAGAAGAAACTATCAACGAGGAAGAAGTAAACAATGATAATCAAGATATACCAAAACAACAACAAGAAGCTCATCCAAGGAGAACAAAAGAGTGGATTCAAAAGAACCATCCATCAAATCAAATCATTGTTGACATAACTGAAGGTCGACAGCGTCGTTCATCACAAAAAGCTCACGTTGCTTTTCTAGCAACCTTTGAGCCTAGTAGTTTTGAGGAAGCCAGCCAAAATGAACATTGGGTAGCAGCTATGAATGAAGAATTGGATCAAATTGAGAAGAATAACACCTGGGAATTAGTTCCATGACCAAAAGATAAAAATGTAATTGGGACTAAATGGGTGTTCGGGAACAAATTGAATGAATATGGGAAGGTTACTAGAAACAAAGCAAGATTGGTTTGCAAAGGCTATGCACAAGTGGAAGGAATTGATTTCGACGAAACATTTGCACCAGTTGCCAGAATGGAAGCCATCCAAATGTTTCTCGCCTATGCATGTTCAAGAAAAATCAAAGTCTACCAAATGGATGTTAAGTCGGCATTTCTGAATGGAGAATTAGAAGAAGAAGTTTACATCGAACAACCTGAAGGTTTTCTACTATCACAAAAAGAAGACTATGTCTGCAGGTTAAAGAAGGCTCTATATGGTCTCAAGCAGGCTCCCAGAGCATGGTATGCTCATCTTGATGGATATCTATGTCAACAAGGGTTCAAGAAAGGTACTGTTGATAGCAATCTTTATGTACAAATAGATAAAGATAATTTAACAATCGTTGAGGTATATGTGGATGATATAATATTTGGTAACAATGATGATCGACTAAGTAAGAAATTTTCTACAAATATGCAAAGGGAGTTTGAGATGTCTTTACTTGGTGAGCTGACACACTTCTTAGGGCTTCAAATATCTCAGCAAGAGAAAGGAATATTTATATGTCAAGCCAAGTACATCAAGGAAATGCTCAAGAAATTCAAAATGGAAGATTGCAAACCCGTCCTTACTCCAATGGTAACAGGTTGCAAATTGAGCATAGACGACTCATCTAAGGATGTGGATAAGAAGTTGTACAGATCTATGATTGGTAGTCTTCTATATGTAACAGCCTCTCGGCCAGATGTTATGCAAGCAGTTGGACAAGTAGCAAGATTCCAAGCAGCACCAAAAGAATCACATATTATTTCCGTCAAAAGAATTCTTTGATATCTAAAGGGCAGAGAAGAATATGGCTTGTGGTATCCCAAGGATAACAATCTCATTATTCAAGCCTTTACAGATGCAAATTGGGCAGGAAGTGTTGATGATCGTAAGAGTACTAGTGGAGCAGCATTCTATCTAGGTGGTTGTCTCGTATCATGGTTGAGCAAAAAGCAAACTTCAATCTCGTTATCTACAACGGAAGCAGAATACATTGCAGCAGCATCATGTTGTACTCAAGTCCTTTGGATGAAACAAACTTTGCAAGATATTCAAGTACAATTCAGTGAGCCTATTCCCATATTCTGTGACAACACTAGTGCCATCAGCATCTCCAAGAATCCTGTCATGCATTCAAAAACAAAACACATTCCAATCAAATATCATTTTGTTAGAGAACAAGTCACTGAAAAGAATATCAAACTTGAGTATGTTTGTACAAAATAACAAATTGTTGATATCTTCACTAAACCTTTACCTCATGAAGCATTTGAATATCTTCGTCAAAAGCTTGGGATTCTCCCAAGTTCTCATTAGATTTTCCTTTTTCAAGAATATAAAGCGGGAGTGGAAGTGTGTATAGGTCTGCAGGACGATTGTGTGTCAGCGGGAGTGGAAGTGTGTACAGGTCCGCAGGATGGTTGTGTTTCAGGGGGAGTTACCCTTTGCCATTGATGTCAAAGGGGGAGATAATGTTGAAGGAAGAGGTGTCATGATCGCAGGGGGAGTACTTGTGTTGCCATCAATGCCAAAGGGGGAGATTGTTGATCAGCGGTTGTCATTGATGTCAACCCAAGCAGCACCAGGGGCTAACCCAATATTGCATGGGAATTTTGACCTACCAAATTAATATATTCTGGGTCAATAATGCTTTTTATGGTTTCTACTTGTCGAGATGTTTCCGTTGATATATGGTACGCCATGTAATTCTTCACGGTTTGAGAGATATTCATGTTTGAAGTTTGTACCCCCAGTTAGTGGGCTAAAACCCCATGGGGTTGGGGCATGGGTCATTGAAAATTCATAATTAATATTTTTATGCTCCTAAAATCCCTCCCACGTTCACTTGTTGAAGCCCCTCTCAAATTAAGCATTCATATAAATTGTGATCTTCATTTCCTCCTTATGCAAGGAATTTGGCCATCTGAAACAGGTCATCTTGGAATTTTCGCTCTTAATTTTTTTCTAGAAGGGTCAGAAGCTAAAATTTTTATGCGGTGAAGCCAAAATCCTGAGGAAGCTACAGTAAAAATTTCAGATCAAGATGCACAATATTTTTGGAGATATGATCTGTGTAATTCAGGGTTTTTGCAGGCTCCTGAAATTCATCTCAAAGAAGTGACCTTGGTAAATTCGTCATAACTCTCTCTCTAAGTATCATATTGGAATTCCATAAAAATTGATGGATAGTGCACAATATGTACTTTTTTATCTATCAATTTTAGAAACAAATGAAGAAACAGTGACACGTGGAACGTCGTACAAGTGCGCTTTGCTGAAACAATCCATAATTAGGGCATTGTGAGAGATTGGGTATAAATATCTCTTCAAGAATCCAAATTGGGTCAGACCTATGGCATTGGAAAGATGACTCAAAGGACTACTACAGGACCAAAAATCAGATATTGAGGATTTGAAATGACAGAGATACATTAGATTCAATATCGAGCTCCTAGAAGGCAAGAAAAAGCTAGATCATGTGTTGTCAAGGGTTGCAAAGGACCAGACTTTCTATGGCAGAAAAGCAAAGCAAGGTGCAGTAGAGGGTAGCATGAAAAGAGCAGAAACCAAGGTGCATAACAGCAGCAAGAAGTTCATCATATGAAGTCTTCAAGTGGGCGGCATTGCGTACAATCATTGTAAAGGTATCATTTTACTTAGTCATTGTAAATACATTATTGTACAAATTGTACTAGTGTCTATCTGCCAAGGGTTGAAGAGGCAGTGTTGGGAGGTCTAGGATCATCATTAGGTGGTTGTGTCAAATTTGGGGTTATGGTCTAGTATATCTTCTTCTTCTGCATCATTCTATATCATTGTAAAGTGGACCATTTTCCATGGTACGGGAGTCCATTCTTCTTTTATTCTTCTATAGGGTGGTAGGGTGGTGCTAGGGTGAGTTGTAGCTCATTGGGTGTTGGGGCATCCATTCAGTTGACTACTGAAGAATCTCAGGCGTTGGAGCGTCCATCTAGTGGGAGCTGGAGAATAATGCTTTTCTAGATTCTAGGAAGTTGGAGCTTTATTTTCAATTGGAGTTGAATATTAAAGAATTATTAGAAAAGCATTAGGTGGTTTTTGTCCCGGAGTGGGTTTCCACCTTAAAAATTGTGTGAATTTGTGTTCCTCTTGTTTGCTGCTATCATTGTACAAACACTGATAATAATTGAATATTAACTAATGCTCTAATTGAAAGAAATACTGATTCACCCCCCCTCTTAGTATTTCCAACACATAATTCCTTCAGCCCACTGATTTTCCAAATCTGTGCACTGAAATTAAGTGCTTCAAGAGAATAAGTTTTTGTTTATTGTCAGATTATTATTAAGAGCTAATAATAATCGACACTTCTATTTTTAGATCGAAGACATATAAATAAACTTCGACCGATATTCTAAAAATAGAATTTCATCTATTTTTCCAACTTGACCAACCATCCACAAATAGCATCCTGCAACTTCTAAAATATGATCACCATGTATAAAAATAGACTTGCGCCAAAAATAGCCTGCGGGCCCACTTAGTGAAGGTGACTCTTTTCACTAAGCTAATCATATTGTTGAATCTCAACAAGCATGACCTTTGGCTCAACTTGTGGACACTTCATCTTTTGCATCTAAAGAAGAAGCAGATAAATGAGATCTATCATGGAGGAAGAAAATTCTGCCATCCATTTCTGTAGATCTATGAAAGATCTCTCCAAGGAGGTCTATCAAATGAAAGAGGAAAGACATAAAGAAGATCCAAGAAGAAGATGTGATGAGGAAGGCCCCAGCACCTCCTATCAGCAAAGAAGAAAACTAGAGAATCCTAGATCACCTCATAGATCCACTATGCCCACTTTCTTTGAAGAAGGTGAAGGGTGTAGAGATGAAGGAAGGAATGAACTTGAGAATCATGAGACTCTTAGTCTGTATCTTGAAGAGTTAAAAGCACAGTCTAGAGCATTCAAGGAGAAGCTAACTATCCAACAATTCTTCAAAATCAAAGAAGAAAGAGGATCCTATAGCAGCAATAGAAGAAAGAGGCATAATAGATTCTATTTTCCTATATTTGATGGATCTTCCTCAAGCACTGTTAAGGCTTGGAGTAGAGATTTAGATGCATTTTTCAGACTACATCCTGTATCTAAAGAAGAGGCTATTCAAATTGTAGCACTTCATCTTTTAGATGAAGCCAATGATTGGTGGTTTTGTCACATGGAGCATGCAAAGTTGACTAAATATTCAGATTCTTTCACAAGTTGAGAAAGAAGTTTGATGTGAAGAAGACAGAGATGTGCCAAAAAGAGACATTTCCTAAGGAGAGGGCTGTCAATCTTGTTACTCTGGACAAGAATTCACTACATTCACCACCAGCTGCAAAAGTAATTGAATCTGGAGAAGAGAATTTTGCATCTTTGCAAGGTAGTCTTGAGCTCTTGACACATAGAGTCCCAAGCATGATTTAGGATATGTCCCATGCATGATTCAGGAGATGCATGAGGAGGAGGAGGAGAATTCCAGCACTGGTACACTTGGAGAAGAGCAACCATCACTCTTACCAGCAGTTGGAGGCACTATTGTCTGGGTCAGAGGAACTCTTGTGTTCTGTCAAGAGGTTCCCACATATCAATTGATCCAAGGTATGGATACACATTCATCACCTATTGTTTCAGTAGATCTTATTGAAACTTATGGGGATATTCCATTAGGGCCAATGCATAGCCATTAAGAGTTATAACATAGTGCTGATTTGGAGCAGCAACATGTCACAGCGCAGAGGACCCTTGATCTAATCAAGGAGGAGATGAAAAGCCATCCTAGTTTGTCATGGATGAACCACATGCAACCTCTTGAGTTGAAGTGTAGAGTGTCAAAAGAAGGGATGAGCATAATCCTTTGTACAATGACTAATTACGAGATCATTAGTGTACCTTTCTTTGAGATAGTTTATGTATTACCTTGTAGATCTACATCGCTATCACTTAGAAGCAGTGATAATGATGAGGCCCCATTATTCTTGGAGCATTCTAAAGGTAGCTTCACTCACGAAACAATGGAGGAAAAGATGATAAATGGTAGACATCTAGATATGAGAAACCTTTTCTCCTTTCTTGATGACACTTTCTCAATGAGCACCTCACAACTCAAAGAGAGACTTCTACCTACATCTGATCCAAGACCTCATTGGTTTTGGAAGGCCATGGATGAGAAGAAGGTCTCACTAATAGATCTCATTGGAAGTGCACTTCAACACTTCATGGAGTGAAAAGTTCTTCAACAGTTTGGGGAAGATGGTATTCTATAAAGAGAGGATACCATGATTATGCAGAACATCACTCATCTTCCATGTTGGGGTGAGTGGATGAGGAAGATAAGCAAGGGGTTGCATTACCACTTGCATATTTACATGGGCCAGCAAGCTCGGTTACTTTGGTTGCCCTTGGGAGGTTCTTGTCACTGCCCAAAGGCCCCTATTTCTTTGATCCTTGCCTTGAAAAACACTTATGAGATGAAGAAGGAGGCATGGCTGTGCTGGCTGCTCTTGGGTGAGTATGGTTACCACCCAATAGCTCATGATTTTCTGATTTATGCCTTGTGTATCAATGATAGAATGCAACAAAAGAAGGCATGTTCATTTTGGTTTCACTTGAGGATTGGCCACCACATGACATCTCCTATGTCTATGTGTTTTGTCTTGGGTAAATCTTGGCATGGTGCTCTCATGATGTGCATAGATGATGTTTCTTTGTATTGGGATGATGTGACATTCCATATGTCCCTTGCCTTGACTGCGCAATCCTCATTGGCATCTCCAATGTGTTTGTAGATGCATTGAATGCAACACTATAGTCACAACTGATAGTCAACTAGACCCTTTCACCTATCTCTCCACTGGGTCTCCACTGGATCTGACATGCAAGTAGTTAACAGTTGTATTTCTTCAGTCGCATGTGAGACACTACTTGTGAATTAATTCACTGATCTCTCACTAGTGTATCTTTAGTTAGAACTAGCACAACTGAGTTTAACTCACTTAACTGAGTTAAACTAAATAAAAAATCACATAACTACTCTTCCAACTCTATTACAACTTTGTCACACTCAGTTACAAGGAAGTCCACTGTGCATGTCCCACCAACCAACCTTGTAACTCATAATTCCTTAAATCAACTAGTTTTCCACATCAGTTAACTAAAATCAAGTGCTTCAATAGAATAAGTTATTATTTATTGTCTGATTATTATTAAGGGCTAATAATAATTGACATGCATTCAATTTTTAGACATGCGATCTATAAATAGACTTCACCCATGCATCTAAAAATAGAAACTCATCTAAAAATATAATTTTCTCAACCATCTAGAATTAGTCTCCTGCTAATTTTAGAATATGCTCACCATTCTAAAAATAGACATACACCTAAAAATAGCCTGCGGGCCCTGCCTAGTGAAGGTGCTTAATTTTCACTAGGATCATCATCTTGTTGAATCCCAACACTCCCTCTCAACAAGAAAGGGATTATCCTTCACCCCGATCCTGCCTCTATGGTATTCAAATTTTCTCCTGGTGAGCGCTTTCGTCAGAATATCTGCATCCTAATCTTCCGTAGGAATGTACTGAAACAACATGATCTTCTGCTACACACAATCTCTGATATGATGATATCGGATATCTGTATGCTTAGATCTATCATGAAATTCATGATTAATTGAGAGTTTAGTGCAACTCTGATTATCACAATGAATCACTATAGGATCTAAATGAGAACCAAACAAACCAACCAGGATCTTCCTCATCCAGATAGCCTCATATGTAGCTTGACTTGCTGCCATGTATTTCGCTTCCACTGAACTGAGTGCCACAGATCTTTGCTTCCTACTGTACCAAGAAACCATTGTAGATCCGATAGTGAAAACCCCTCCTGATGTGCTCTTTCTATCTGTTGGGCTACTTGCCCAATCTGCATCCGTGAAGCCATGCAACTTCACCTCATTCGTCTGTCTGTACCATAAGCCATACTCATATGTGCCCCTGAGATATCTCAGTACATGCTTTCCCACCTTCCAAAAGAGCTTGGTAGGCTTAACCATTTCTTGACTAAGCTGGTTCACCGCATAGCATATGTCTGGTCTTGTATTAAAAAAATACATGAGCGAACCCACCAATTGTCGATAGATAGTAGCATCCACTACCTCTGACCTCCAGTTTCCTGGAAGAGGAGTATCCATGGGTTTGCATCCCTCCATGTGAAACTTACCAAGTATCTCCCTTGCATACTTTCCTTGAGACACAAATAGTTCACCTTCTCTCTGCCATATTTCCAATCCAAGGAAATAGTGAAGGAGGCCCATATCCTTCATCTCAAACTCCTTTGCAAGATCCTCCTTGCATGAATGTATCAACTGCTCATCACCAATCAGTATTAAATCATCAACATAAAGAAAAATGATTAAAATATTACCCTCCACCACAATCTGGTATAGGTTTGCATCCGCCTCACTCTTGGTGAAGCCAAGTCTAGTGAAATAGCTGTCGATTCGAGTGTACCAAGCACGGGGTGCTTGCTTCAACCCATACAACACTCTTTTTAATCTGCACACATGTGAATCACTACTGAAGATCTCAAATCCTTTAGGCCACTCAATGTACACTTATTCCTCAAATGATCCCATTAAGGAATAGAGTCTTCACATCCATCTGATGAATATGCCAACCCATCTACATTGAGAGAGAAAGGATGGTCCTTATGGAAGAATACTGTGCAACAGGTGCAAAGGTTTCTTCATAATCAATCCCCTCGATCTATGAGAAGCCCAAGGCCACAAATCTTGGCTTATAATACTCAACACTCCCATCAGCAGCTTGCTTTACCTTGTAGATCCATTTTTAACCTACCACTGATTTATCAACCGGCCTTGGAACAATATCCCAAGCAATGTTTTTGACAATGGGGACATACTCCTCCACTATTGCATCTACCCATGTGGGTTCCTGCACTGTTTCCTGAAAGGAATATGGATATGTCACAATACATTTCCTCATGAGAGCCATGTATCCAGTGAATCTATGAGGAGACTGTCTCTGTTTGCGTTGTGAAGTAGGGACTCCTACATTCTGTGTTGCATCAAGCTTCAGCCTCTCAGCTTCTGTGGTACGCCTTCTACCAGTTCTGATGTTTGGTTTTGCATGAGTGGACTCCTCCACTCCATGAACCTCCTCCTATGGCTTATCCACATCTAGAGACTCATCTTTGGGAACAAGAAGTTACTCCTTTGCATGCAAGTCTAGCTTCCTCTCAAGCGACAACTTCATGGCTTTCTCCTCATTGAATTTTATATCCCGTCGCACCACAATCATTCGATTGTTTGGAAAATACACACGATAATTATGGGGTGTTTTCGTGTACTCCACAAATATCCCAACTTCAGCAGTCGGCTCCAGCTTCTTCTTGGCGTTCTTGGTCACATGAACATAAACAGATGAGCCAAAAATCTTAAAGTGAGAAACATCCGATTTCTTACCAGTAAAAGCTTCTTCAGGTGTACTCATGCCAAGTACTTTATGAGGACAACTGTTTTTCACATAAACTGTAGTGTTGCATGCTTTCACCCACAAGTGCATTGGTAGGCCCTAATCATGCATCATAGCTCGTGTAGCATGCATGATCGTTCTGTTCTTTCTCTCCATGACCCCATTTTGCTGCAGATTATGAGGCGCTATGAGTTCTCTTCGAATTCATTCTTTGCTACAGAAGTCTTTGAATTCATTCGAGATATATTCACCACCATTATCGCTTTGTTGTGAAACCAAATCCAAAAATCAAAGAAAATATATATCAATGCCTTAGAAATAAGCCACTTCGAGGGGGAAACCTCCAATACATTACATGAATGAAAAATTCTTGGATAATAAAAATGAAAAAACCTCCTTTCTATATATAGGATTCCAAGGGGCCACAATGTAATCCTAGCCGACCTAACAATAACAATGTAAGGGCACAATAATAACAATATTGGGGTTAGAGGGGACTACAATAATAACAATAAGGGGGTTACACTAATAACAATAAGGGGGCTACACTAATAATAATAAGGGGCTAAACTAGTAATATAGGGACCTAACATGCCCCTCTCCTTCAAAAAAATGTTGTCCTCAACGCTTGAGTAGCTATGGGTGCTTCTGTATAAAATTATCATCCTCCCATGTAGAATCTTCAGTGGGTAAGTTCTTCAACTTGATGAGATACTCTGAAATTGATCGTTTTAGTAGCTGTCGAGTTCTTGTTTCCGTGACCACTTCAGGTTCCAATATGAATTTTCCTTCCTCATCAAGTTCTGGCAATATTGTTTGAACTGGAAGATTTTCACCTATAACCTTCTTTAAGCATGAAACATGAAAAATTGGATGCACTCGCGAAGAAGCAGGAAACTCCAATTTGTATGCCATAGTACCAATATTTTTCAACACCTTGTAAGGACCATAATACTTTGGTGATAATTTATTATCCTTCTTAGCTTGCTTGAGGGACATTTTTTTGTATGGTTGTAGCCGTAAAAATACCCAGTCTCCTACATCAAAACTTCTCTCGCGGCGATGTTGATCTGCCTGTTGTTTCATTCGATTTTGTGCCAAATTTAGGTTATCCTTTAAGACTTGGAGAACTTCTTGTTGATGCTCGATGTGATATTCCACTGCTTGAACCTTAGAATTTTCTCTTAAAGATGATGCGATGGACGATGGATGATATCCATAAAGTGCAATAAATGGGGTCATTTTTGCTGCAGTATGGAAGGAAGTGTTATACCACCATTCATCGAGAGGTAACCACTTGACCCATTGTGTTTGTTTATCAGATACAAAACAACGAAGATATCATTCCAAAAATTTATTCACTATCTCAGTTTGACCATCTGATTGAGGATGATAAGATGAGCTATGAGCTAATTGAGTACCCAAACAAGAAAATAACTCCGTCCAAAAATTTCCAGTAAAAATGGGATCTCTGTCGCTCACAATAACCCTTGGGCTTCCATGTAGCTTTTGAATTCTGTCCATAAATGTAGTAGCAAGTGTACTTGCTTTAAATGGATGAGATAATGCACAAAAGTGTGCATACTTGGTAAGTCTATCAACTACCACCATGATGACACTCTTTCCTTCGGACTTAGGTAAACTTGTGATAAAATCCATTGAAATCTCCTCCCAACGTTGACTTGGAATGGATAAAGGTTGTTGAAGTCCCGGGGTCTTAATTGTTTCCACTTTATTCTGCTGGCAAACCAAACATTCCGCCACAAACTTTTGAATATCAGATTTAAGGCCATCCCAAAAAAATTCTTTCTTCACCCTGTGGTAAGTTTTTAAAAATCCTGAGTGTCCTCCTAAAGGATAAGTGTGCAATTCCAAAAGAATCTTTTGTTTTAGTTGGGAATTCTTACAAAGATATAAGCGATCTTTGTACCATAAGGAATCATTTTTCCAAATAAATGTATCAGATGTACTAGGATCTTGCTGCAACTTTTGAATGAGTGTCCACACTTCTTCGTCCCTCTTCCATTCATCCCTTGTTTCGGTTATCCAATCTGGTTGGATAATAGAAATGGCACAAAGCAATGCTTCCACCTCTTCATTTTTTCTTGAGAGTGCATCTGCAACAACATTCAGCTTTCCTTTTTTGTAGATTATTTCAAAGTCATAACCCAACATCTTTGTGACCCATTTTTGCTGTTCTTCTGACGATAGTCTTTGTTCCAAAAAGTGTTTAGGACTATCATGATCATTTTTTACCTTGAAGTGTCTTCCCATTAGGTAAGTTCGCCATTTCTTTAGTGCATGTAGTATTGCTAACATTTCCTTCTCATAAATAGGTTTCTGTAAATACTTTCCTTTGATTGGACGACTTTCAAAAGCAATGGGTCTTCCTTCCTACATTAAAACTGCACCAATTCCATTTTCTGAGGCATCACATTCCACAATAAAGGTTTTTGTGAAGTCTGGCGTAGCTAAGACCGGTGCTAGGCACATTGCCTCTTTAAGATATTCAAAGGCCTTAGTTGCTTCAGGAGTCCATGAAAATGCATCTTTCTTCAATAATGTTGTTAGAGGTGTTAGTATGAATTCTTTGTCGAAGCGTACGAAAAAGAACCACTTTAGCTACGCATAACTAATAGCCCTAACAACAATAATGGCTGCAAAACATCTTCAGATCTGCAATTAGTAGTTAAAGTGCTGCAACAAACGGATCTATAAATGGAAAGACATTAAGCAGTAAAGTAAAGAGTTTGCTCCATGCATCCAACAGACAAGACAAGAACACGATTTTTGAATGAATTTTTATATTACAGGGCACCTGGGAGGAAACAAGAAGGTGTATCCGGATCTCCTCAATGGGATGGGTTCTTTGTAGTCCTCAGCACTTCAGATCTAAGCTTTCTCTCTCTTGTAAATGTAGAAAACCCAATGTAGAAGGTAGAGCTCAATGGGAGCAACAATGGCAGAAAATGAGACCGAGTGTATAGATCCAGAGTGATCTAGTATGCAACAAAAGGTGAAGAATGAAGGGGAAAACCCTCCTATTTATAACAAAATATTGGGTAATTCTAGATCTTGGTGCATGATTAAAATAATGTTAACCAAATCTAGATCCACCTCTATGGAATATTTTATTATTATTTGTTGGAGGGAAAGGGTGTTTGACTTGGGTCAAATCCCTTGATTAGTGAAAAATAAATAAATAAATGATTTATTTATCTTTTTAAGGAAGTGGTTAGGATATAATCAAATAAATAATGATTTAGTTGATTAATGGTGGTTGATTTGGTCATATTTAACAAGGAATATTATTTAAATAATTATTCCTAGAAAATAATAAGATAACTATGGGTTTATCTCATTAATTTCTTTGTTTTTGGGTTAAACATGACTGGGAATAATAATTAAATTATGGTTTTAAATCCTATAATTATTCCTTTTGGGGTTTCCTAATTAACATAGTGAAAGCGAGTTTTACTTGGTAAAAGCGGTCTTACATGGTGTACTTGGGTCCATCTAATGATGAAGGATTAGATGACCAAATAGAAGACGTAGCAAGGAGTGTTCTTTGTTCTCCCATAATTCTTAACAAACTTACGATAATACCCTGTTAAACCGAGAAATCCTCGCAACTGCTTTATAGTTGTGAGGAATTTTCATTCCTTAATTGCTTTAATTTTGTTAGGGTCCACCTTGACACCCTCGTGAGATACAATATGACCCAGATATTCCACCTCTTGTACTCCAAAGTGTTAGCCAGCTATAAATTTTTTTATATCAAATGCTGGCTAAAACATTTTTGAAGTCTTCAAGGAACAAATTTTATTGGAAAAAAGTGTTGGCTCTTGAAGACTCTCGAAGGCCTCATGCCTCTGTCCAAAATCTTCCCCACTATGCCCATTTTACACTCAGAAATTCTGTTGATTTCAAAGACCAAAATACTGCTGCAAACATCATCTTCCCCCTCCCTCCTCTTCCAAAACCAACCTCATTTTAACCCCTTCATCCCCCATGAAATCTTTCATTTTCATATTTTCCTTTCCCCCCCCTCAAAACCCCTATGATAAGGTTCAAGACTCCTTCTTTGCCTTATCAAAACCCTTGAATCCCTTCAAAAACATTGAAAAATTCATAAAAAATACATATTTTGGTGTAAAGGTTTAAGCCCCCTTGGGCCAAGTCCTTTGCCTTTTCCACTCCATATGCCCTGGCACTAGAACCAGGTGTTGAGCTATTTTGGTGCTTATCGCATCAAAGGTAACACAATGTGCAAGTCTTCCCCTTTATTGAAAACTCCGATGCCGATTACCTCTGTGCATAAAACCCCCGGTCATATTGCTTTCCATATAGACCATGACCCTGCAGACGGGTGCCAAACCAAGTCACGAATATAAAACCCTCCCGACACAAACCTTTGTGTATATTTAATTCTTGGGTTTTTAAATGTTTTATTGTCATTATATTAAAAAGAAAACTGGGCGGAATTCATCGCACCGCTTTTGAGAGGGAAGCGGTTTTCTCTGTTTGGCAGCGATCAGCGCCACCGGCCGACACGTGGCCTTAAGCCATTTTGAAATACCGCCCTCATCGCACATTAAAAGTCGACTATGGGCTCGGTGTGATATTGACATACGCTGTCCGATATGAGGCCAGCTCATCGGACGGTGATCGTGCCCAAAAGAAGCTCGAGGGATAAACTCCCCCTCCCTTTACCTCCGCCCGCGCATCTTTCTAGAATCACGCTTTTTCTCCACCGTCAGATCTGGGGCCCCAGATCTGACGACGCTCGTTCCAAATCGCGTGACTTTCAGCGCGAAATTTATTTCTCCCATTCCCTCTTTCCATGTGCGTTGTTCGCGTGCCTCCTTAGCCGTTGATCTCGTGGGCCGATCTCATCCGACGACCCACGATCATCCTGAACGCAAAATGCCATTTTTAACCATTTTTCACTGAAACAAAGGTTTTTAGCCCATTTTCTCCATTTCTCCAAATAAAGTGACTCTTTCGCTTTGACTATTCGCCCTCGCTCCCGACCGTCGATCTCTGCGCTATCGATGGTTCCGATTTAATTTCCTCCTCCGCTCTCCTTTGACCTTCTCTAAATCAATCTCAACCGTTGGATGATGCCATCCAATGGCCATGCTCTCTCCACGCGCCTTCTGAAGCAGTAAACCTATATATGCAATATTTTATAATTTTGTTCGTATTTTGCAGGGTTTAAATGCTTTTTCCGCTATACTGAAGATAATTTCAAAGGCTGAGGGTGATGATCCTCCTGCCTTCGATTCATCAAAGGGAATCATTTGCAAGATTCAACTCCACGTTTCGTCAATGATTCATGAGGCATTGATGCCATACGACCCCTGCGCAGCGCTACACACCAAAAAACACAGTGAATAAAGCACAAATCAAAGAGTATCAGTGTCGAAGACAGGAGCGCACCAGAACATGAGATTAAAGACAGATCTATGGGGATTATGGCTAAGATGGATTATCAAACGCCTAATCCCCCTATTAAAACACAGTTTAAAGGTAAACCATAAAAGTTCATCAAACAGAAAGCCTCCCCCGCCACATCTGAGGCAAATTGATTCCTCCCAGCTACCACAGTGCCACCTGTGCCTCAAAGCATTCAAATAGAGGCCAAATTTATTGATCAAGATCAGATATTTGCCTCAATGCAGCCAAAGAATTAATTCTGCACATAAACTCAATGACAAAATATCAGCAGAGTTACTTTAACATCACAAAGAGCCTCAAAAGTCAATAAGAGCTCCCACCAAGCTTAATCTTAAATGAAAAACATTAATACAGTTAGAAACATCTGTAAACTTCTTCATCGAGCCCCTCAAAGGCCAAGAAGCCATTAAGACTGTATTAATTATCTTTGGAGATCTTTTATTAGATCTCACCTCCTCATTCTTCTATAAATACTACTAGAGAAGATGAGAGAGGGGTTGGTTATGTAGGTTTCTAAACTTTGAAATGTAATTGAGCTTGATACTTCTACTTGTAAATAGTGTTCACTGGCTCTTGGAGCTCTGCTTGTGATAGACTAGTTAGTCTGGGAAGTGTAGATGATTGCTAAACTAAAGCATTGGACTTAAAGCTGTAACTGGTTTGGAGCATCAATACAAGCTAATTTATGGGATCCTGGTCTATGTCGATGGTGATGTTATTTCTTATTGTAAATTGTTGTTTTATTTCTGTTTTCACTGTGTTCATTTTCTCTTATAAAGAACAACATGCATAGAGTTAGGACCTACTGTATATCAGTACCCATCTCTGACTGAAAATCTTTATCTTCATGTTTTCTTCCAAATCTGTGTTATTTAGGAATGATTTAATTCAATTTAAGCATAGGAATGTTGGCGTTCCCTCATCTTATTGTCTTAGTTGAATATTTTTCTTGGATGTTACTTTCATTTCATGTTAATTAGAGATGAACTAAGGAAGATATGGTGTGCCTTGGTCCTAGTTTTATCCCCAAAGACTGTATGAATGTTTCCCTTGGAATGTGTTGAAAGCTGGCTAGTTTCAAAGTACTTACCAGATCTTAGGCCATTCTATGTTATCTTTGTGTTTTTCTTGAAAGTAACCAAGTAAAGCAGAGCTAGGAGAGGATTTGTGGTGAGCCCGGCTCGCTAGTTTCTACTCAAGTTTCCCTCTGTTTTTATATGTTTTCTATGGAGAGTATATCAAAGTCTGGCTAGTTTAGAAGTACTTACCAGATCCTGGATTGATTTCATGTCTTTCTTAAGTGTATGTCAAAAGCTGGCTGGTTTAGAAGTACTTACCAAATCTTGGGCTGCTCTTTGTTCTTCATTTGTTTAATTCTCCTTCTTATTGTACCACTTCATTCCATAAATCAAACTCTAAAGAGATCCTTAGACATAGATGACTTGCCCCATGGATCATTCTTGCCCCTTACTATTTCAATTAAATCCTATTGTGACTCCATAGCCTAATGGACTAAAAATTGCAATTATCTATCTTCTTGGCCGAAGCTTGTTCTATTTGCTTGCAATTCCTCACCTTTGAAATTCTTTGCATTTAGAACTTTCCACCTCAAACAGTAATCATGCTCAACCATCCAAAGACAAAAAAAACCCTCGGACTTCATAACTAGCCTAATATCATTACCCAAAACTTCAAAGACAAATCCGTATTTGCACTTATTGGAGAGATCCCTCTTCGGATTCAGGAGTGCTAGATCCTAGAATCCCAAAGTGGTTGAAATGATGTTCTCCCTGCATTCGGACTTTTGAAAATCTTGCTGATTACAAGGAGCTAACACAAAGAAACATTTGGATGATTTTGCATATAATTGTTTCTCCTCCAATAGTTTGAGCACCTTGTCAACATGTTGAACATGATCCTTCCAAGACCTACTGTAGATTAGTATATCATCAAAAAATACTAGCACAAATTTTCTAAGGAAGGGTTTAAAAATGGAATTCATCAACCCTTGAAATGTAGAAGGTGCATTGGTAAGGCCAAAAGGCATGAACAAAAATCCATAATGACCCTCATGAGTTCAAAATGATATTTTCGGAATATCTTCAGCGTTCATTCTAATTTGATGATATCTTGAACGAAGATCCAACTTGGTAAAATAAATTTCTCCATGTAATTCATCCAATAATTCATCAATCACAGGAATGGGAAATTTATCTTTAATGGTGAGCTTATTGAGTTCCCTATAATCCAGACACATTCACCATGATCCATCCTTCTTGTGTACCAATACTACAGGAGCAGAGAAAGAACTTTGACTAGGTTGAATTATACCTGCCTCTAACATTTCTGCAATCATATGTTCAATTTCGCTCTTTTGGACATAAGGATATCTATAAAGCCTGATGTTTGGAGGAACACTTCCTGGAATCAAATGAATAGCATGATCATGATCACGAATAGGTGGGAGTCCTTTGGGAGTTTCAAACACCCTGGAATGATTGTCCAAGACTTGTTGGAGATCTGCAGAAATAGATGATTTTGATGTTGGAACTTCTAGTGAGCATAATTGTGCAATTACGCCTCGTTGTTCTTTCTTTAGAAGCTTTGTCATGACATTAGAGCTTATTATCCTTCCTGGCTTCCCCGCAATACCCCGTAATTCAACTTCCTTTCCTTCTGAAAAAAATCTCAAGAAAAGTTCTTGAAAATTAAAAGCTACCGTCCCCAAAGATTGTAACCATTGTACTCCTAGTACAACATCAGCACCTCCCATAGGAATGGCAAGCATTGGACTAGTCAATACATATTCCCCCATGGTTAGCTTGATATTATGGCATTTTCCAGAGCAATTTATGGTTCCTCCATTTGCAACCATCACTTGACATTCTGGTGCTGGGTATAGGAAACAATTTAATTCCTTGGCTACCTTACAATGAATAAAATTATGGGTGCTACCTGAATCAATCAACACTATTACCTTTTTCTTCTTGATATGTCATTCTATCTTGAGAATTTGAGGAGTGGTAATTCCTTCCAGTGCATTACACAATATGGTCGGATTCATTTCTTCCTCTTCTAGGGCTGGTTCCTGGTGTATATCCTCTTCTTGTTCATTTTCTTCTTCCTCTTCACAATCTATGTAAAATAATTTCTTCTCAGCACACTTATGACCTTTAGTGTATTTTCTATCACAACTGTAGCAAAGCCGTTTTGCTCTTTTTTCTTCCAATTGTTGTGGTGTCAACCTTGTAGGTTGTGGAAATCTAGGTGTAGCAACACTTCCTTCTTTATAGAATTGAGTGGTAGGCTTCCTTTTCGCCATAATTTTACATTCAACTTTTCTTGCCAACCTGAATGCCTTCTCTAATGAATCAAGTTCCAAAATGCTAACTTCATGTTGGATGTTATCCTTTAAAGTGCCTATGAAGAGATCAATCCTGTGTTCCTCTGGAATATCAGTTACCCTTATATTCAATTTTGGAAGTCCTCAATGTGCTGCCCCACTAAACCCTTTTGTTTGAGATTTATCAATTGGCTAAAGAAGGTGTTGCTCTTTGTATCCTCATAATGTGCTATCATTTCCTCCGTAAAAATTGACCAAGTGACAATTTTTTTATGGGAGCAAAGCCATCGATACCATACAAATGTACTTTGTTCTAAATGTAAAGTTGCAATGCGTACCTTTTGTGTGTTTTGCACATTATTGAGATCAAAATATTGCTCCATCTGTAGTATCCATGTTACGGGATCCTTGCCATCAAACTTCCTCATATCCATCTTTGGAATATGGTGGTTCTTCCGTCCAACATTAGAGTTTATGAAATCATGATTAACATTTATTTTTTTCTCATCATGAGTTTCCTCTACTATCTTTTTGCCATTAGGAAACATTTCTTGTATCAACTTTTCCAAACCTTCGATGTCTACTTTTATGTTTTCCATTTTTTCATCGATCTTAGCTTCCATGCCATCCATATTAGCTTCCATGCCATCCATCTTAGCTTCCATACCCACTTCCATGCCTTCCATCTTAGCTTCCAAACCATTCATCTTAGCTTCCACGCCTTTCTTCAAACCATCCATCTTAGTTTCCACGTCTTTCTTCAAAACTTCCATTTCATTTTTTTTTGCTCTTTGCGATAGCGAAATTTGGTGCACTTGCTCTTGTAATTTTGATATATCATGTTGTGTTTATTCATCTTCATGAGTCATAGTTGAGCATTCTGAAGGCTTAATAAGTGTTGAATTCTTTTTAGGGGCCATTTTAGAACCCACTACTGATATCTATTCTTCAATATGCCCTTGGAATAAATTCCAACTAATTTTTTTCAAACGAGACTTATGTAATTCGAAAAAAATACACACCTTTTTTCTTGCTTTTGAGGAGCGCGATATTGAAACTAAATTATCTCTATGATTTTGGATCTTCAATATCTGAAATTTGGTACTGAAGTAGCCCTTTGAATCCTCTTTTGAATGCCACAAGTCTAACCTGATTTGGATTCTTAAAGGTAAAGTTGTGCCCAATCTCCTATGATGACCTAATTATGGACTGGTTCAGTAGAGCGAACTTGTATGACTTTCCACGTGTCACTACTTCCTCCTTCGGCTCTGAAATTGATAGATAGGAAACTAAATTCCGTGTGTTTGTGTCCACTTATTAAAGAATTATAATCCGATGCTCAAAGAGAGAGTTATGAAGTTTTTCCCATGATCACCTCTTTGAGATGAAATTCGGGAGCCTGAAAAAGTCCTAACTTCCACAGACCATATCTCCGAAAATATTGTGAACCAAGATCTGAAATTTTGTTACGATATTCCTCAAGAGTTCGGCTTCGTGCTTTAAAAATTTCAGATTCTGAGCCTTCTTGGAAACAAAGGTATAGTGAAATTCCGCGATGACCTTTTTAGGTTAAATTGAGGAGCCTGCAAAAAGTCCTAACTTCCACAGATCATATCTCCGAAAATGTTGTGAACCAAGCTTTGAAATTTTGCGACGATGTTTCTCTAGATTTTGGCTTCGTACTCTAAAAATTTCAGCTTTGGAACATTCGTAGAAAAAAAGTTACAGTGAAAATTCCATGATGACCTGTTTGGAGCAGCGAAACCCTATAATCCAAAGCTCTGATACCAAATGTTGTGAAACTAGCTCCAAAAATAGAAGAAAAGATATATCAACACCTTAGAAATAAGCCAATTCGAGGGGGAAACCTCCAATACATTATATGAATGAACAATTCTTGGATGATACAAATGAAAAAACCTCCTTTCTATATATAGGAGTCCATGGGGCCACAATGTAATCCTAGTGGGGCCACAATGTAATCCCAGTCGACCTAACAATAACAATGTAAGGGAACAATAATAACAATATTGGGGTTAGAGGGGACTACAATAATAACAATAAGGGGGCTACACTAATAATAATAAGGGGCTAAACTAGTAATATAGGGACCTGACACACTCTATAGATCCTTCACTTGCTTCCTCAACTCTTTCTCCACCAATGTTTTAAACTCATAGAACTTTGAGAATGTTTGATCTTTCTTCTACATGAAGAAGATCCAACATCTACAAGAATAGTCATTAAAAAAAATAACATAATACATGTGTTTTGCTGTTGAAGCAACTGAGAATGGTCCACACATGTCTGTGTGAAATCTCTCTAGGATCACGGAAGCACAATTTTCCTTTTCATGAAAGGTGGTGATCAGGAGCTCAAATTTGAGCTTGGGAAAAAGCTCAAAAATGAAAGTGTTCAAATTGATTTGGTTCCTAAGAAACAGGATATGCCTCGGTGATACAATCCCAATGCCGCAAACGGTTCAAAAAACGGACACTGTATGAAGAAGTTATTGCACTTTTAGTGGAGTGGGTCCTGCAGAGCACGGAGGGGCCAGCCCTCCTCCCATGGAACCTCATCATATGACCAGTGTGGGAGCTTAATGATTAAAAGCGCTTAAGGAGCCTAATCTCAAGTTTAATATTTAATTAAGCTTCAGTTAAGTGGATTTTAATATGGCGGAGATTTTGGAGGCGCTCCCAAATTTAGGCGGACTTCCACTTTTAGTGGAGTTAACTGGCAGTTGCCCCACATTTAGTGGAGGAAATTGGGGCAAAGTTGTTTTGGTCATAACTTTCTCATTACTCAACCTTTTGGAACGATTTTTTTTTTGATTTCATATTTTCTCAGCCTTTTGGACTCAATGGAGCAGGTTTTAGAGCCATTGGAGCTCATTTTCAGCCTGTTTAGCTTCGGAGAAGCTTTTTGAGCCAAGAGGGCCATTTTGGGTTTTGAGTTTGGTTGAGTTGTGGTTATCAGTTTGAGGTGAACCAAAGATCTATTTCAGATAATTTCGACCTTATGAAGCCATTGGAGGAGGTTTTAGAGGCATTTGAGGACTTCTACAGCCTAAAAAGTTGCAGAGAAGTTCAAAGCACCAGTAGGACATTGATGAAGAAATCACTGTTTATGGTAATATTTCACTATTTAGTGAATTTGAAAAGGCATTCTTATATTTTTCCTGCCTTCTGAATCAGTTTATATATTCAAAATTTTCTATTGAGACACTTATAATCTTGTATTGCATTTGAGAGCTTTTAATACAAGAGGACAAGCCCATTTTGGGAGGCTTGATCCAGGAGATGTAGCCCAAGAGTTGGGGTGAACTCCTATATCATATTGCTGTTGTGTTTTGATATTATATTGCTGAATATTGTTGCTGATACCCATGTTAAGTTTTAGAAAAAACAATTACACTTATGATACATAAACAGTGAAAAGACATACACCATTTGTAAGCTAAATTTCCGCATAACGTCAAGTTTAAAGCAAGATCATTTTAATTAAATCTGAGTGTTTACTTCTATTATTTCTTTAGGTAGAGTCTGTAAGAGGGCCAGGTAGCCTCTGCATTAATCCTTTATTTGAAAGGTGAAATATCCAGTAAATTCCCCTACAGTCAATCTCTGTATTAGAAATATGAAGTTCTCACATTTTCAGATTTAAACTTAAAGTATTTTTGCACTTATTAACATAATTGAAAATGGATACCTTTCACCCTTTTCAAGTACCTTCGATTTTCAGATCAGATGGTATCAGAGCTGGTTTTTGTTGTTTATATGCTCTAGGAAAAGTTATATAAACTATAGACAGAGTCTGAAGCAAGCCAGGAAGCCTTCGAACCACTTTTGTTATACAATTGCGTAGTAGATAAATGCTACTTCAGTCAATCTCTGGTTTAGTTTATATTTTGAGCATTTGTGCAACTTGACTGTTTTATTGTGAGCTTGAGATCATTTTGGGATAGCTGGTGTTAACCCTCTCCAAAGAGTTGAAGGCATTTGGCTAAAAGCTTTTCGTTTGTTTGAAAGCGTTGAGAAATTTTCTTTGGAAGTTCCTTTTGGTTGTTTTGACCATTTACATAATGTCAACTTCTGATACAAGTGAAGTTTCCTCCTTCACGAGATTCTTCAATGATGACATGAAGAATGAGTTCTTTAAGGTGAAGGACATGGTGCAGATTCTCCTTGAGGATCAAAGGGAAAGTGTTCAACTTCGTACACAATTGCTAGCTATGCAGGAAGAGAAAGAAGCCATTCTTCAAAGACTGCATGATATGGAGTTGCAACTTCTTCAAGCTCAAGAAGCTTTGTCCAAGAAAATACCTCATCTTCAGGATGTAAATCAGTCTGATTTGTCTTCAGTTTCCTCTATTGAAAAGTGTGTTGGTTATTTTGAACGACATACAAGAGGTATTGGGTCCAAATTAATGTTGAAAATGGGCTATGAAGAAGGAAAAGGTTTGGGCAAGCATGCACAAGGCATTGTTGAGCCTATTTGTGTTGTGGAGCATCCCAAGAATATTGGTCTTGGCTATGAGCAGCTTAATGGCGAAGCTTTGAGCACATGCATTCAAGAATGTGATGCAAATTTGAAGAGAACATTTCTCCCAAGTTCTCAATTACATCAATGTCATGATGGAAATCTTCCTTACCATTGTTTGAAGCCTTTGTTGCAGCAAGAAGATGGTAGACATGCAGCTTATGGCAAGCATGCAAAGCAACATAAGAGGATTTCTTGTACATATTGTGGTCGATTTAACCATCATGTTTTGAGATGTTGGATGAGGAAGAAGGCACACAAGAAGCAAATGAAGCAAAGACTACCTTCAAAGAAGGTGCATATGATTTTCACTTTTTGCCAAAAGAAGGGACATGTTGTCTCTCATTGTTGGACTTTGCATCCAACTCGTCGTCCCATGCACATGCAGCAAGAGGACAAAAATATTGGCGAAGGTGGAATCATGGATTCCATTATTGATGTGGAAAGGGAAGTTTCACATGAGGAAAAGTTGCAGCAGAAAAATTCGCCATGGAAGTGGCTTGGTGAGAAGTGGGTGGACTTCTTGACATAGTAAGACGTACTCCTTTTGTACATATGCAAATTTCGGATGTATGCATGTATTTTATGCTGTAATATCTTGTTGTTTTGAACCACCTTAGATCATTGATCAAGGCAGCGTTGTACAGTTTCATTCTATAAATTTCTCACCAGAAATTTCTGTGTGATTTCAAGAAAGTCAGTTGTGGATAGTTGTGGACAAGCGCATTCAAGAAGGGAAATGTTGATTTCTTTTCATTTGTGGTTCAAATTCACTTGCTTTGTAAGGCAAAAGTGTTTGAAGGGCTGAAGAGAAGAGGATTTTTATTCTCTCATTTTATGTACTACAGTTCAGTTCTTCATTTTAGTAAGCTTTTGGGGACCAAAAGCCTCTCATTTGGGAGGTGTGATCAAGAGCTCAAATCTGAGCTTGGGAAAAAGCTCAGAAATGAAAGTTCTAAAAATTTATTGAAACCAAGATGGTTACATAGGTCTCGTCTTCTTGATTCTGGCACTGCAAACGGTTCGAAAAACGGACACCGTATGAAGAAGTTATTGCACTTTTAGTGGAGTGGGTCCGGCAGAGCACGGAGGGGCCAGCCCTCCTCCCATGGAACCTCATCATATGACCAGTGTGGGAGCTTAATGTTAAGAGCGCTTAAGGAGCCTAATCTCAAGTTTAATATTTAATTAAGCTTCAGTTAAGTGGAGTTTAATATGGCGGAGATTCTGGAGGCGCTCCCAAATTTAGGCGGACTTCCACTTTTAGTGGAGTTAACTAGCAGTTGCCCCACATTTAGTGGAGGAAATTGGGGCAAAGTTGTTTTGGTCATAACTTTCTCATTACTCAACCTTTTGGAACGAATTTTTTTTTGATTTCGTATTTTCTCATCATTTTGGACTCAATGGCATAGGTTTAAGAGCCATTGGAGCTCATTTTCAGCCTATTTAGCTTCGGAGAAGCTTTTTGAGCCAAGAGGGCCATTTTGGGTTTTGAGTTTGGTTGAGTTTTGGTTATCAGTTTGAGGTGAAACAAAGCTCTATTTCAGATAATTTTGACTTTCTGAAGCCATTGGAAGAGGTTTCAAAGGCATTTGAGGACTTCTATAGCCTGAAAAGTTGAAGAGAAGTTCAAAGCACCAATAGGACATTGATGAAGAAATCACTGTTTATGGTAATCTTTCACTATTTAGTGAATTTGAAAAGGCATTCTTAGCTTTTTCCCACTATGCTTCAGTTTATATATTCATTGTCTATTGAGAATACTGGCAATATTGTATTGGTACTATCCTGGAGGAGTTTTTAACACAAGAGACAAGTCTATTTTGGTATACTTTGATCCAGGAGATGTAGCCCAAGAGTTGGGGTGAACTCCTATATCATATTGCTGTTGTGTTTTGATATTATATTGCTGAATATTGTTGCTGATACCCATGTTAAGTTTCAGCAAAAACAATTACACTTATGATACATAAACAGTGAAAAGACATACACCATTTGCAAGCTAAATTTCCGCATAACGTCAAGTTTAAAGCAAGATTGTTTTAATTAAATCTGAGTGTTTACTTCTATTATTTCTTTAGGCAGAGTCTATAAGAGGGCCAGGTAGCCTCTGGATTCATCCTTTCTTTGAAAGGTGAAATATCCAGTAAATTCCCCTACAGTCAATATCTATATTAGAAATATGAAGTTCTCCCATTTTCAGATTTAAACTTAAAGTATTTTTGCACTCATTAACATAATTGAAAATGGATACCTTGCACCCTTTTCAAGTACCTTCCATTTTCAGATCAGGTGGTCTTCACAAAATTACCCATAGCACATCCCTTGCACTGATATATCTGCGCACGTGTACCCTTGGGAAGTTCAGTATAAATCTGTTGTAAAATATTTAGGGTGCCATGGTGAAGATGGCCCAATTTCCTATGCCATAATTTGCCCTCATCCCGACTCACCACTTCTTCTTCTTTGCCCACCATTGTAGTGCAACCATCTACCTTTAGCTTGTAGATATTCTTGACTCGAATCCTTATCCTCTTGGTTTGACTGGTTGTTTTATGTCACAGGAAAAATTTTCCATCTCTGAAACAACGTCATAACCTTTGTCCTCCAACATTGCGACTGAGACCAAGTTCCTCTTTATACCTAGAACATGCATAACATCTTTCAACATAAATGGTTTACCTAAATACCTCTCAAAGGTAATGGTACCAATGCCGATCGCACTGTATCTTCCATCATCGCCCATCTCTATATGCATTTGGGGATATTTCTCCTCCAAGTAGCTGAAAATCTCCTTATCTCCTGTCATGTGGAAGGAAGCACCACTATCAAAATACCACACCGATCCCATTGCGCTTGAAACCAATCATGTGATCAAAGAGACATCAAGTTCAAATTGTGAGGCAAGGGCCTCACCAGCTGTAGCTCTAGCAAACTTCTTGTTCTTATTTTTCTATGGGCAATTAGTGGCAAGGTGCTCATGTTCATGACAATGAAAATACTTCACCTTGGACAAATCTAGCTTCTTGCCTTTAGCCTCGGATTTTGAGTGGAATTTCTTCCCCTTCCCTTTCTTTGCTTTGGCAGCCAAAGCACAATCCTCTTCATCATCATGCTTTGATGAAGAGCCATCCCTGGTGTTCTGCCTGAACTCCTCCTGCACTAGATCCGACCATAGTCATTCCCAATCCGACAGTTTTTCCCGTCCGTTGACAGAGTCTTGATAACTGTGCCAACTCTTAGGAAGTCCCAAGAGAGCCAATCTCACCAAATAATCATCAGAAACTATGATTCCCACACTCCACAGTTCATCTCGACATTGGAAAAACTTCATGAGATACTTTGGAATATTGTCGCACTTCTCCATTTTGATTTTTCTAAGTTTATCCTTTAGCGCCAAATTCCTATGGTCACTTCTACTTTGGAAAATATCTGTCAAAGCCTTCCACATTGCAAATGGAGTGGATTTCTCGTGAAGGCTTGAGACAATATGGTCTCTCACACCTTCCAACAAATCCTTCTCATCTTCGCTACTTTTTTTTTCCAGGCGTCAAGTAATGCAACATCCGTCGAAGTGGGCTTAGGAACATCACTGTCGACGAATTCCTTCAAGCCATTATCTTCAAGCACCGCTTCCATCCTATCCTTCCATGAAATGTAGTTCGATCTACCCTCGAGTGCATACTCCAACCGCAAACCATTGAAATCCATTTCGACGTTTACTCAATTGTCGCACCAAGAAATTCTTGCAGCAAATTCGAATTGTTCCACGAACAAAATTCAGCACTGCTTCAATATTGCAATCTTCAGTGATTAACACTACTCCGATACCATGTATAAATTTATTAATACTGTGAAGTATTGTCAGATTCTCCTGATCTAACAATTATATCCACTGTTAAATACAGAATCCTTCTACTTAAATCTTTGCGGAAATTTAATCGCCAATTTCAAAAACATGAAGAAAAATCAATTGCGCATAACAAGAAATTTTTACCGGGAATGCTTAAAGCTAAAAAACCCAACTATCATATATTATGTATATCATGGGTCATGAAACAATCTCATACAAATTTCTGCTCATAGAGCTCTCAGTACAATATACAATCGTCTCACACTCTCATACAAAAATTGGTTCACACATGCACCAATTTACTGTTTCCTGACAGCCTGCCTCCACTGCGCAATCCCTGTGGATGAAGATCACTGAATGAATTCAATCTTGCCTTGAATTGAATTTTCAATCCTCATTGGCATCTCCAATGTGTGTGTAGATGCATTGAATGCATCACTATAGTTACAACTGATAGTCAACCCCTATCTCTCCACTGGGTCTCCATTGGATCTGACATGCAAGTAGTTAACATTTGTATTTCTTCAGTTGCAAGTGAAGCACTACTTGTGAATTAATTAAATAATTAATTCACTGATCTCTCACTAGTGTATCTTTAGTTACAACTAGCACAACTGAGTTTAACTCACTTAACTGATTTAAACTAAATAACAACTCACATAACTACTCTTCCAACTCTGTTACAAATTTGTCACACTCAGTTACAACGAAGTCCACTGTGCATGTCCCACCAACCAACCTTGGAAATTGTAATTCCTTCAATCAACTAGTTTGCCACATCAGTTAACTAAAATCAAGTGCTTCAAGAGAATAAGTTATTATTTATTGTCTGATTATTATTAAGGGCTAATAATAATCAACATGCATTCAATTTTTAGACATGCGATCTATAAATAGATTTCGCCCATGCATCTAAAAATAGAAACTCATCTAAAAATAGAATTTTCTCAACCATCTAGAATTAGTCTCCTGCTAATTTTAGAATATAATCACCATTATAAAAATAGATATACACCTCAAAATAGCCTGCGGGCCCCACCTAGTGAAGGTGCTTAATTTTCACTAAGATCATCATCTTGTTGAATCTCAACAATATTTGGCAATGGGGAGTCTGGAAAGTGTTGGATCTCGTTCTCCACTTCTCTCTTAGGTGGTAACCCTTTAGGCTCTCGGAACACACCCTTGTATGTTTGTAAAAACTCCTACAATTGTTGTTTTTATTTCTTAGTATACCCCTCCAGGGATGCCTTACCTCTTATTGACTCCTCTTCAGATTGACTTTCTCTTAAAATCAATAAGACATACTTCTTGCTGGCACTGATCAATTTATTAGCTTGGTTTGCACTTACTGGTGAAATCATTGACGTTCCTTTGTGTGCGTTGATGATGAATGATTTTCCATCCTTCATGAGCCTATATTGGTTAGCTCTCCTCATGAATATTGTATCATTCATGTACATGTATAGACTCCCAAACATGATACCACATACATCAAGGGGAACCACATATTGATCTACTTCATCAATAAAATCAACACTGATAGAAAATCTAATTTTGCATTGTTTTTTACCTTCAATTCTGCATCCTTAATTACACGTCCCAGTGGATATGGGTTTGGATGATCATGAAATTCCAGCCCCAACTTCTTGACCATCTCTGTTGCAATGATATTCGCCTGTGATCCTGAGTCAAACATAGCATCAATATTTGTCTTCTTGTCTTGTATCTTTATATGAAAGAGTTTGGTCATTTCTTTCTCCTCATGTTACTGAAGGCTACTCAGATTCACCTCCTTCTGCACTAATGTACAAATGATCTTCTCATCCATGTCTGAGCTGCTTTCAAATTGGTTACTCGAATCAGTGGCCATGAGATTCTTCTTCTTGTTATATTTCTTCTTGTTCTTTGGGTTTAGCTCTAGATGCAACTTCCAACACTTTTCCTCTGTATAGCCATCAATGTTGCAATGGTTGCAGTGGTTCCTCTAATATTTACACTGCTGCAATGTGGTTGCCATATTTTTATCTTTTCCCCCTTTTTGCTTCTTCTTTCCCTCAAAATATTCTTATTTCTCCTTCTACTTCGTTCCACTTGATTTCACTCTTTTCAGGCCTATGTTCTCCAAGTATTTTGCCTATACACAAGCCCCGCCCATCGATTTGGGCTTGAACAACATTTCTTTCTTGCGCATATGATAGTGTCGAACCCCCATATACTTGAGGAGTACATCTGGGTTCTTTAGATATATATACAACATTATAGACATATTTTTTAATTATGTGGTGCAATCCTGCATGCTTTGGCTCGATGTTTGCCTGAAGTAATTCCACTGGATCCACTGGTCCTCCATGTACCCAATGAGATAAAAATGTGACTTAATAAGGGTTTTTAAATATTCCCACTTAGTCACTGGAGGTTCTACCTCCAACCTTAGAATTTCTGTGTGGATTTCCCACCAAGCTAGTGCATGGTCCTCTAATTTCAGCTACGCGAATGAGACATTTTACCCTTCCTCGATCTAGACACTCAAATAAAATTCTAGTTGCTACAACCTATGGCTCAAATTTAGAGCGTCGATATTTCCCTAGTACGTCTTGATATCAATTTTTTCTTCAATTTTAAACAGGGAATCATTCATGACACTCAAACTGGGTAGATGTTTTTCGGGTTCTTTCTTTGGCTGGTTCTCCGTATCTTCTCGATCTCCTGATCACTTCTGATTTTTCCTCTGTATTTGAACCCCCATATTCTCTAAATATCCCCAAATTATTTCTTAGGGCCACGATGAGGATGTTTACAATGCAGTTTATATCCACGACTTGTTATTTGAGCCACGAAAACCTCACCTCTGCAGGATCATGAGGTTCGTTTACAGATTCGTCGGCCATGTTTAGGGTTTTATGATTTTTGGCCCCAACAATCTAGATCCTTGCAATCTACACAAAATACCAAAATAAACACACTCTGATACCAAATGATCTGTAAACTACTGTGAATATTCCATTGGACAATTCATCACAACATATCTAATAATAATATATTAAAATACTGTAATTTTACACGATTACAGTTTTATTAAACTTTAATATCTGTAGATGTGACTGTAATTAGTGCATACATGTGAATGGAAATTATGGAGGAAAGTAGAAAATGAAAAAATAAGCTCACACACACACATAAGACAATATTTTCTCTCTGGGAAACCCTTTCGGGGGAAAACTCAGCTGGAAGGTGAGGTCACTTCACTCTCTTTCTCTGTCTGGAAATATGGATGCAGGTACAAAGAAGTAATTCATGTGGCCCATGGGCTACTACATTGCACATATCCTTTGTGTTCTCTACCTCCTATCTCTCTAGGATATATTTCTTCAGCTATGGAACAAAATTATCTCGAGAGAATGGAATGCATCTTCCTCCTACTGGCATGGTTATAACACAACCAGAGCCTACTAGTGGTTAATTTTGACTACATCAACTCTCAACTAGAGTTACAATATAGACTCTTCTAGAGTATTTTACATCACAAACATGTGACTAGCCCATTTTCCATGAATAATGGGGGTTGATGCGACATCCTCCCAAACTATAGGTGTGAAAACATGAAGGTTAACTTCTGAGTGGCATAAATTTTGCATACAGACTTCGATTGACTTGTTTCCTACGTTGTTGGAAAAATATTAGTTTTTATAATAGAATGAAAATGTGTTCCATAAAGGGGAAAATTCATACCCCAAAAAAACATCATTTAACGCCTCAAAATACTCTTGGAAGGTTTCAGACCTTGTTTCACCAAACTAGGTCTTGTGGGTAAAAATGGTCGCGTGAGATAATTCCTCCACTTTTTCAACTCCAAATGAATATAGATGGATGAAAAGAAATATAATGATCCAATAAAGATAAATATTACAACATTAATTCCTTAATCACAATTAAAAATCACAGGCTAAACCACCACACACCATAAAATTTCCAAAATCTAAAACTGTGTATCAAAAACCAATAGAACATGAAAAAAAAGTTCATTATTTTTTGGGTTCTACTCCCGAAACCCCATGTACAAAGGGGGTTTTGTAAACATTGTGACCCCCTTGTAGCACATGATGCATACGAATCACATGTATTGCTAGTCATGCAAATAATATAACACATAATAGACACTCAACTTTTGAGCTATCCAATTCATGTTTTATTCTTTGATGTTTAAGGGGGAAAATTTTGGGTTGTCTCTTGACTCATCAAATACATAACGCTTCTTAGCTTACTGAGTAGTGATATATTTGAGATCTACTATCACTTCTTGAGTTTTTTTATCCTTTCTTTCAAGAGGCATGCCTTCTTTCTCATGTTTTGAACTTGCTCCTTTCTTCATTTGCCTTTGTAATTGATTCATGTTTTTCACTTGTCTGTTATAAGAATGATTCTTATCCCCCTGCACTCTTATTATTCTTCATTATCATCATTGTATCTATGCACGTCTAATCTGAAACTCCTCCTAGTGTCTACCAATTCGGTTGATTCCAATCTACTTCAATGTCCATTATATTCAATCTTCTTCATTACCCAAACTAATTTTGAGGCCTTAAAATTCTATCTCATGAAAATGACTCTTTGTTCCTCATCCATGTCTCTAATTTGTATTCTTGAGTTGATATTGATTTATTGGTATTCCTAATTCTACAAAACCTGCATACACTTAAAGTATGTTAGCTAAAAGCAAACAATTATGTAACTTCCGAAACTACACATGATTTTCTTTCTCTGTAAAGCTACTAGTGGCATTCTTTAAATATTTTGAAGACCTTTGTTGCTCAATTTCATTTTTAGGTTGCTGAATAAATTTTTCTCTTCTCAAGTTTTCCATTGATTACTCCTTTTCCCAAATCTAAGCTTTGGGATGAAAGTCATGACATGTTGAAGTTTGTTCACATAACTATAATTCTATCTAAATTTAGATGCATCATTCTACTAATGAATTTGGATGACAATTTTATAACTATGATTACATGGGTGGATTACTCTATTCAAGAGATTTCCATTCACTATGATCCCATGCTCCACTCGTAGATCTGAGCATGGAGTTGTGCCTCCTAGGATTGAACTTGTACCTTATTTATCTTCATTCACTATTTCAAGTGTAATTTTCACATACAATTATTGATTTGTGCTTAATATATCAATGGAAAGCTCTTGCTAACATATTTCATCTAAATAATAAGGACTATAGATACTAATTTTTTTTCCCAAGGAAAAATCATAATTTTCATTAATTTTGAAAATTACATGCTGTAGATGCATTGCATATGCATGTTGTGACTATTGTCACTTTCATTTAGTTCCTCAAAAATTCCCCCAATGGGGTGTACATGAATAAACTATGATATAGCATAATTATAATAATTACAATTTTAAAACCAGGTCTTTCCATAGTGTCTATCAAAAACTGTCAAAAACTATCCAAAAATCTGTCTATATCAGATCAGCTGTGTTGCGTTATCAGGATGTTCAATAAATGGATGATGATAATAGCTAAAATGTTGAGTGTCATTTTGTTCCTCTATGTGCCAGAGCCCCTTGTGTTGGATTGCTTACTCCGTGGAAATCTTGTCAAAAATGCAGTGGCATTCCCTGTATATGTGAGAGCAAGAGATTGATGAGAAATGATCTTTTAATCACCAAATATCTTCCAATATAGAAATAAGTGTGTGCACATGACATGTTTCTTCTTTGTTGAACCAGTTAAAGATAATTTTTGAATCACCAAATACTTGAAGGTGTAGAATGTTATGCTGTAATGCAAATTGTAGCAAGTGGCTAAGTGTTATAATCTAAACATAATTATTTGTTCCGGGTCCCAGACCCATCTTGATTCTATAGAAATGCAGATCTGAGAGATGTAGTAGAGCACCTCCACCACAACCCAATGGTTGAGCAAATCCATTGAAATAAGTCCAAGGTGAATTGTGATTTATGACTTAAGGAGTGATAATTCGGGGGGGGGGGGGGGGTCTAGGAGGATCATCTTTAGGTATGCACGAGAAGCTGGATAAGATGTTGGACTTAATAAAATGCTAGAGAGTGGGACAGTCATTAAAAATAGATGCATTCCTAGCCAATCATATGCCCCAACAGACGAGGAGTGGGAGGCTTCTGAGTTTGTATGTAGAGGCAGAGTTCCACCCAGATTTCCATGCATCCATGATGTTCTATCCTTACCAAGTTAGATTGATGCCCAGGTCGTGTATAATGGATGTCTAGAGCTCTACAGTGCTTCTGCAAAATAGGAGGAGGTGATTGATGGATTTAGAGTCGATTCTGTAGAGTGTACACCAAGTGGGTCCATGTATGGATCGTTTAAGAAGATTGTCCATGGAAGGGTCAATGTTGTTTAGTGAGCACCACATGAATAATCTAGTGTGGGGAGGGGCTGGTAGCTTCCAAATGAGATGCCACCACCATTATCGTCTTTGAGGAAGGTGGTCTAGGTATATTTGTAGATATCCATCTTTTTAAGTATAGATCCCAAATTTTGTAGGGGCCCAAATGCTTTCATCATCCCCAGTGCCTATTTGAATATGACATTCTGCCAGTGCTGTTGTGTAGGTCTTCCATACAAGTTGTAGATGCTCTGGAATACCAATATGATTGGCTGTTTTCCATCCCTGTGAGTAGAGGTCCGTGGTATGAGGCTCAAAAATTTGAGCAATGAATCAAATGTCATGGTCAGCCAGATGGTTGATGAGTTTCGGAGGTAGAATGTGAGTATTACCATAGCCCAACCAGGGGTCAATACCAATACGAGCTTTGTTCCCTGATCTGATTCTCCAAGATAGTCCATTCCCGATGTAGGGCAGGGCTGTGATGACTACTTTCCAAATGGATGAAATGTTGCGTTGATTCCATGTTGGCATCCGTATCCAATGCAAAATATTCATTGGCCAAATATACTTCATATAGACCACATGTGTCCATAGATTCTTGGTTGTCATGATTTCCCATCCCATTTTAGCAACAAGGGATTTTGCGAAAGTATCCATGTTTTTGATGCCCTATCCTCCCCATTTTTTGGGGAGGGATATGTTATCCCATTTGAACCATGCAAAAGATCGACCCTCTCTGCTGCCATTCCAGAGAAATATGCTGCAAAGTTGTTGAATGCGATGAATGATAGCTTGGGGTAACCAAGCCAGTGACATCCAATACACGGGGGTGGCTTCCAAATACCAATGCGTTTTTCCAGCTTGGCCACAAGCCAACTCCAATATGTAATACGATAGTTCGAGGGTTTCAATCTAAACCCAAGGTATTTTGGACCATCCTAAAGGTTCAAACAAGGAAAAGGAATATGTTAAGGGAAAGTCCTCTTTCCTGGGGGGAGCATCTACAGATGGTGATGATAGATTTTAAGGCATTGCATTTCATACCTGTGGTTGTACTAAAATCTGTAAGTACAACAACAAAGGAGAGTATATCTCCAATAGCACCATTGAGTAGAATGATGACATCATCTACAAAAAGCAAGTGAGTGAGAGTGCATCCTTCTGCCAATCTGATACCCTGAAGTTTGTAGTCATCCATAATTCTGATTTTATCCAAAGATGACTAAATTTGACAAACCCAGATTTCTAGAACAAAATTGCAAAAAACATTATGAGTTCTAGAAATCTCACGGCCGTCATCTTTCTAATTCTGTCATTTCACCAAAATCTTCATCTATTTTTCCTAAAACGGTTATCCTGATGTTCCTTAAAAATGTTGTTACTTAGCAGTGTTGTTCCTTAGCATTGCTGTTCCCTAAACTGTTGTTCCTTAGCAATGTTGTTCCCTAAAAAGTGTTGTTCCTTAGCAGCTGCTGTTCCCTAAGTTGTTATTCCCTAAGCTACTGTAGCTGTTCCTTATTTAGAATCCTCAAGAAACACTACTGAACAAAAAGACACTGTATGTAGGCCATTTTTTCCATCATTTGCTATAGTTTATTCTTTTCCTTTCTCATTTATCCCCCATTTTCCCTAAAAAACCCCTCCAAACCATCATAAACCCTTTATTTGGTTCAAAAATCCCTCTTTAAAACCAATACACTCACTATTGTTTGGGTTTAAAACACCCCTTTCACCTATTGGAACTTCTGATTTGGCCTAAAAACTCATTTTCAGGCCTAAAGAATAGTTAAAAAAAGAAGAAGGTATAAGACCTCGAGGGTTTAAGCCTTTCGCTCCTTTTCTCCATATGTCCGAGCGCTATAACCAAGCGTCCTAAACCCCATCACATCGGCCTTCCTTTAAAAATCCACCTTTCTTCGAAAATTTCTCCCTGCCGATGTGATTAGCACCCTACCCTTAGCCACATGGCCCACCTTCCACCCACAGAGCCACCCGTCCAATCTCTGGCTACCACCTGGTTTCCACTAATTCCCTGCCCGCACACCTTTCCCATCGCATTGCTCTCCCGACCATTGGATCCACCCCTTCTCATCCAACGGTCGATATCGCATATCGCACGATTTCTGCGTCCGAGGTTTAACAACCAAAAGCTGCGCGAAACCGGTGGTATTGCGGAGGACGTGTGGTTTGATATAACTGGATTGCGTTCCCTCCAGACTAAACCACTTACCACTCGTTTGTCACACGAAAACCGCCAATGGTTTTCCAAAACCACTTATGCCCATTTTTGCGCCAAAGTCCATTTAAATCCATTTTTTCGCCCTCCGCCATTAAAATCCTTCCTCCATGCATTCCACCTCTCTACAACCCCCTCCGCTAGCCTCCGAAGTAATATTTCCGACCCCGCATGGTTTTATTAACGTTGTATTTGTCTTGTGCAGGTTGGATAGCAGTTTTAAAAGGTTGAAACCCTCCCACAGTCCATAAAGGGATGGACCAGGAGGTTGCGACCTTTGTGGTTCGAACAGGGGCTAAATCACGAAGAAAGGGAATTGCCAGGGTTAGTTTCATAGTTCGATCAATGTTCTATGAGCACTGTTTTACATCATCAAACCCTCAACATCTTGCAGGCACCTGTCCACAACAGCAAAAGGAAAAAAAAGACACTGTAAATGCATTATAAGGGCTTAAGGCAAAATCAGAGCCTTAGAATAGAAGATTAAAACCTAATCAAGGTTTTAAAAGGCATAAGGGATTAATGAATAAAAACAGTTGTTAAAAGGAAAAAGAGATAAAGGCAGAAAAACAGAGCATCAAGATATAAAGAGGCAGACAGAAGATTTAAAGGATTAATTAGTAGATCAAGGCTAAAAGGCCTTAAAAACAAAGTTTTGATGATAAAATAAAGGAAACTTAGGCTTAAAGATAGCCTTGGATACATCAAAGGGGTAGTTATTGACTTAATAAATCAAAAGTGACACCTTTCACTTACTTTATACCTCAAAGGGAAAACTCACAGTTATTACACAAAAGATATTTTAAAAAAATTGTCAGACAGTTATTGTAAGAGACAAAAAAGAGCCTCAAAGTCAATCTTTTCAGCTATTTTATCCTCAGGAAGTAAAGACAGATTTAATACTTAGAGAATTAGTTGAAAGTCATTCCTACCTTATGCCTTGCATGGTTTTTAAGGATAGGAGTGCATTTAATATGTCATTAATGACATTTTTGAACCCTAGATGTTTCCACCTCCTCATTTTCAGCATAAATACTGCATACGAACTCATTGTATAGGGGCCATTTGATAACTCTTTGAAGCAATACATAGTTCTGCTGAGATTGAAGAGAAATTGAGGTACTGGAACCTGTGGATGTTTTGACCTGTTTGTGGATGGAGAAAGCTCTGTCATTGGATCCCTGAGCTTGGATATTGGTGAAGTATTCTAAACTGTTTAATGTTTTTCCTGTTTTCCATTCTGTTTCATTATTTTCTTGCTTGCAGTAGAGTAAATTTTTTAGGCTAATAAATGTCTCCTAGAAGAACCTTAGGCCTGTTTTCTCTTCACTGTCTTTATATTTTCATCTGCTAAAGGTTTAATTAAGTAGTTTAACTAATTTTCAACCTTTATGCTTGTTTATTTCTTAAATATTTCATTACAGTGGCCCCAGGAATGATTTATGGTTCTCCCTGCTTGCTTTCTGCCTCTTAAAAACTGTTTTTGAAGTCTCCCTTCAAAGTACCATTGTCCAAAGTTTTCCAAAGAGGTCTGTTTTGATCATACCATTTGTACTTGCTCGAATAATTGTTTTGAAGGTATTTATAATTTCAGTCCTATAATTTTAGGAGTTCCCTCTTCTATGAATGCAGTTATTTGTGAATCTTGAATGTTTTCATACCCTTGGAATTGAAATCCTTGATGAAATAGAGTGTTCTTGGACTCCTAGATTTCATTTTAAAATTTTGTCTTGAAATTGTTATTTGCTGAAGTGTGAATTGTAGAATTCATGGTTAGCCCTGTCTATAAAATACTTCTTCATGTTCAAATGATACTTTACGTCCCTTTGTTGGAGAGTACATATAATTAAGGATTCTTAACTGCCCTTAGTTCTAATTTTCATTCTAAAAACCTTGATGCTCATTTCATTTCACCTGAAAACTTTGTAGATCCAACAACCAAGTTAGATTTGCCCTTTGATATCCCTAATTCATCTACAAACTTGTTACAAACTTCTACTTGACTCCATTTCCCAATGACTTAGAGATTTCCCTTTCCTATCTATGCTGCCTAGATCATCATGTCCCACAAAACAATCAAACAAACTCATGCTTAATAACTAGCCTAAAATCAACCTTTTACAAGAAAACAAGTCATATCTTTGCAAAACATATTGAGAGATCCATCTCTGAGATTAGGAGGGTTAGATCCTAGAGCTCTAAAGACTGGTTTACATGTTTCCTTATCATTTGGTTTACCAATAAGCTGAATCACAGGACACCAACATTCTGGCGATCACGGTGGGACCTATAAGTATATAGTCACATAAATACCTCTGAAAACTCATTAGACTCTCAGTAAATCAAAGAATATCCAGTGAATCTACCACTTCATTTCCATACCAACATTTTGGCGATCACGGTGGGACTTTTGAGTAAAGGTCCCCAAACAAGACACTCAGTATTCATTTAAATGAAAAATAGCTTCTTCAAGCATGACCAACATAATGGTAATCATGATAGAATCTATCTGAATCCGTGGCAATATAAGTAACCCTTAGGATTCTAAGAGACCCTTATCAAACGTTGAAGAAATCAGCTAGTAAGCCATAGAGTAGACTCTGTTTGTTTCACCACCTTAGCTAAGTGTTGAATCAGGTATAGGACACTCTCATAACTAGAGAACCATGTAAAACTAAGAAAAAACCAAAAACATCTCAGATTGGTTTTCAAATAAACCATTGGTGGTGGACCATAAGACATTTTACCTTCAGAAAAGCTAAAAATTTCCACCTGGTGACTCCATTAACCCTAGTAGGCCTATTAATCCTCTAGATCTCTAGATTTACTTAAAGATTGTGTTAACCATCCTTGAGGAAGTTTAGAAGCCTAGTTATCCTATTGTAGAAATCAATGTGAGAGGAAAACCTTTGTAAAACAGTCCAAAAATTCTCTTCCTCTCTAAATTTTGAAAAACTGAAATCTGGCTTCACATAGGATTAACACTAGATCCCATCCAAATCCTAATCCCCCTACCATAGTTGAAAATATAGAGAAGATTTTGTCACAGACTTCTAGATCTGGAAAACCAACTACTGATAGGTCCATTCCAAGAACAAGATCTGTCCCTCAAAATCTTACAGTTTTAGAAGATCCTCACTTTGACTTACCTCCCACAAAGAATCTATTCAGAAATAAATCTCAAAGTGATTTAAATCAAGCTGATTTTGAAACTACAGATTTTGCAACAGAGCTTTAACAAAGAATCTTCACCTTCTACTCCACCTGATTATCAGCTTCTCCATCATTTCAGCTCCTTCCAAAACAAATCTTCTCATCATCAGTTTTCTGGCCCAAGTGTTTCTTCCACTCCTATCCATGCATCCACTTTTCAAAACACTCCATTTCAACTCTCTTTCCCTCTTGTAAATCCACCCCTTGTAAATCTCCCATTATCTCCAATCATGGCAGCATGGTATGCTCCACTAGTGTTACCACAGCCTATGGTTCCCTTGCCAAATGATTATCAGTCCAAAATTCCCCATTTCATTGCAAATGAACCTACTACTACCCAAAAACACGTAGATAAAATGAATGATGCCTTTGATTACATGGAAATAGAAGAAGAGACTATTAAGATGAAATTTTTTTCTCAAAGTTTAGGAGGAGAAGTCAAGAAATGGTTTAAAAACTTAGCTCCTCACATCATAAATGATCTCCCTTATTTATATCAAACATTCATAAACAAAAGGGAAATTAGAAAGAACCCCCTCCAAATCCTTTCAGAATATAACAATCTCAAAAGAAACAGTGGGGAAAGTGTCCATGATTACTGTACTAGATTCAATGGTGTGTATAATGCACTTCCTCCAGACATGAAACCTCCACTAGGCCTAGCCTTAGAAAAATTTCTAGAAGATTTTGATCCTGAAATGGCCTACCAGCTAAGAGAAAGAGACCCTTCAACCTTAGAAGATATGCAGAGGGGAGCCATGAGTGTAGAGGAAAATCTGATTGAGAAAAGAGCTAGGTTGAGAGAAGAAAAAAGAGTTACATACAAGGATGATACAATGGCTTCAGCATCATCATCAGATACTAAAATTGATAACTTAGTGAAGGTAATGGAGAGGATGCTTGAAAAGATAAATCTGAATGATAGAGTGCCCCCTAGAGAAAACCAAAAAAGAAATAGAAACCAAAATCTTAGAAGAGACCCTAATCAAGACAGGCAAAGAGATAATGACCAACAGATTAGGCCTCCCTTTCAACAAAACTATATTGATCAAGAAGAAGAAAGGGAAGTTGAAAGGTTGGAAGAAAATCATGTAAAATTGATAGGATCTTACAGTGAGACAGATTTTTTTCTCACTGAAGAAGAACAAGGATTCTTCTCTTCAGAATAAACTGACTATAAAAATGAGGATTCTGAATATTATAGATTAGGGTTTGAAAATGCTATCATGGAGCTACACAAGCAATACAATCTTAGAAGCAAAGGTAGCCCAGAGAGTTCCAATGATAAAAACACTAGTACTGCTGTTAAGAAAACCTCAGAAAATCAGCCTAAGAAAACAGCAAGTAACACTAACACTTTAGCCAAGAAAACTGACCAAAATAAGGACAAAAACATTCAACAAAGTGTTGAACAAAGATGCCCTAGTACTTCTGCTAGTGGCCCTAACAAATCTATCCCAAATAAAAGTCCAAATAAAAATCAGCAAATCAGAATTGCTGAAAGAGTTGTAAATGAAAAAACAGATGTAAATATGTCAAGAACAATAGTTCCTTTCAGCCTTGAAGGGGAAATTTCCAAAATCAAAATCACCATACCCTTAGCTGAAATAGTAACTCAGGCTGTATATAAAAAACAAGTTTTGAAAGCTTTGAATATGGGCAGTGACACTGATACTTTAAACTTGGCAGATGATAAACCAAAATTATTTTTTGGTCCTAAAGTTGAAGGGAAATACCAAGAAGGGGCTGTCCCTCCCTTCTACGTCAGCTTGAATATACATGATAAAATCTCTCACAATGCCATGTTAGACTCAGGTGCTTCTCACAATCTTATGCCTACAGTAGCAATGGAAAGCCCAGGCTTAGAAATTACTAAACCATACAAAAACCTTTACTCTTTTGATTCAAGCAGAGTCAAATGCTTAGGCTTGATTAAATATTTGTGTGTTAACTTGTCTCAAATTCCTGCTAAGAGTCTAGTAATGGACATAGTGGTAGCTGATATTCCCCCTAAGTATGGCATGCTTCTATCTAGATCATGGGGAGCCAAGCTACAGGGAAGCCTTCAAATGGATATGTCTTATGCCACCATCCCGGTATTTAACCAAACTAGAAGATTATACAGGGAATCCCACATGAAATACATGGTGAGAAATATAGATAGACCAAACAATTCTCCTATCTACTCCATCCATTCAAATTTGGATTCCTTTATCTTATATAATGAAGATGAAATCAACCAACAAGAAAAGGAAAACAAGGGAGAACTTAGTCTACCAGAACAGTCAAATCTTCCCTTAACTCAAGAAAAGAACAGTCCAGATTTCATCAACCTTGAACAATAGAAATAAAATGAAAATGAGATTGAAATCCCTTGGAAAATAAACTTTGATGGCTCTTGTAGCAAAATAAGTGCAGGGGCTAGTGTATGGATACAGAACACAAACCAAGGATTTTCCTATAAACTGGATTTTCCATGCACAAACAACATTGCTGAATATGAAGCCCTCCTTATTGGCCTACACTTACTCAAAGATCTAGGAGCCAAAATAATATCAGTCCAAGGGGATTCTGAGCTAATTATCAGACAGATCAAAGAGGAATACTCAACCAAAAACCCAAAACTTAGAGAATATAGAAATGCTGCCCTTGATCTCCTAAAAACCTTGGAAAAATATGAACTCATTTTCATCCCAAGAGCTCAAAATCATCTAGCAAATGAACTAGCCTTTGATGCTAGTAATTTCCAAATACCACAGATAAATGAACAATCCGATATAAAGGTAAAAAACAGACCTGCACTACCTAACAATGAGGATTATTGGCAAGTGTTTGAAGGAGACAAACACATAGATGATTTTCTGCAATCAAAGAATGATTTTGCCATACCGACACCTTTTTCAAGCCATGAAGAAAACTGTTTTAATGAAGAACAAAACCCTGAAACAGAGCTGTCTTTTTCTGCTGATATAAACCATGTTGAATATCCTTTTAGAGCAGAAATAATTGACAACGCAGATAAGAAAGACCTGGAAGTTTTACAATGTAAAGATGATACAATTCGAAGAGGTCTTGCACCATTAGAATAGATTTTTGATTTCAATGATGTAGCCAAAGAAACAAGAATGGAACCTATGGAAATAAACATAGAAGAACATAACATAGGCAGCCTAGCAGAACCTAAGATGATAAAACTATCCAACACTCTCCCAGCTCATATCAAACAGCAATACATAGACCTTTTCAAAGAATTTAAAGATGTGTTTGCATGGGGATACAAGGATCTAAAATCATATGATACCAACATCATTCAACACAAAATTCCTCTTAAGGAAAATAAGAAACTTTTCAAACAAAAAATCAGAAGGATAAACCTTGTTTTATTGCCTTTAGTTGAGAAGGAGATTAAGAAAATGTATGATGCTGGGATCATAGTTCCTATCAGGTATTCAGAATGGGTTTCCAACTTAGTATCTGTTAGGAAAAAGACAAGGGAAATTAGGCTTTGCATTGATTTCAGGAATCTAAATAGAGCCTCCCTTAAAGATAACTATCCCTTGCCAAAAATGGATCATATACTTCAAAGGGTGGTTGGGGCTAAAATAATTTCACTGCTGGATGGGTTCTTAGGTTACAATCAGGTTTTAGTACTCCCAAGTGACCAACATAAAACTACTTTTACTACACCTTGGGGTACATTCATGTATGTCAAAATGCCATTTGGTTTAATGAATGCAGGGGGAACCTTCCAAAGGGCCATGGACATAGCCTTCTCAAAAGACATAGGCTATTTCATAATCATTCATCTGGATGAAATCACTGTTTTCTCTAAAACTGATGAAGAACTGTTTCGGGAAAAAACTCCCTAGAGGTTTGTTGGGTCAAAACCTCCACAGATCAGGGCATGCTATTCAAGAAGGACTCACACAACCACACTTGTATGCTAAAAACTAGATAACATTGATAGTAGAACTCACCCGTAATCCTATGTTTGATGTAGATCCCGCGGGGTCCAAACCCCCAGCAACCCTTCTTCCTCCTTAACTTTGAAAACCAAGAAGCGATGCTGCCAATCTAGTTATGCAAACATATAATTACCCTAAATGTTAGTGAAAACCATGTGAAACATCATGTAAACAATAATAGATGCTTAAATAATAATCTTTTCACACATACAAGTAGATGTTAACCATGAGTTCGGGAACAAGATGGTTCTTCTTCATTACGAACAACATGTACGGTAATAAAAAGTGGAGAGATCACTGAATCCTTCCATCGATCTTGAGCAGTTAAGTATGGTCGGATCTGTCCCGCCCTTGCCTCGCTAAGATACTTTCAAGACTTGTGCATTAGAGATGGCATGTAAGGCGATGAACATCTCCGGGAAACGGGGGTTTCTGTGAAAATACGGGAAAGTGTAGGAGGCACGAAATCGTTGAATTGGGGCTCCAACGGAGTATAATATCTATAAAATTTCTCTCTCCCTTAGGCCATACACATGAGGGGCTTTTATACTCCCTCAAAGTAGTTTCAATCAGTTGGAAACAGTTGGCCACGTACTGGGGTGGTTGAACTACTGGAGTAACCATCAACCCAGCCCGAAAATAGGGAATTTATATATATATATATATTTTTAATTATTTTAATGGCATACGCGGAAAAGTGTGTATGGACTCACGTATACACGCAGAAAAGTCTGGGCATACCTGCGTATGGGATTTTTAACACTATTTTTTATGAATTTTGTTCAAGTCTATGGGAATGGGTGCCCAAGGCCATAGGGACAATCATGAATCACGAGGGTGAAAAATGATGTTATAACAGATGCCCCCTAATATATGAGGTCAGAAGGGGTACATGATGGCCGACATGTATTATGTACATAGAAAGAACTTCGCAAGAACAAGAGAGGACTTCACCAGATTTCAGCCTGCCAAAAACCAATGCAAGAAAATAGAGAGTCAACTCATGCTGAGGCGGGCATACCCATGCTCAGTCAAAAAATACATCATATAGAAAGTATAGAATGGATCCAAAATGTAGACAAGTATAGCTGAACTAAAAAGTACACAATGAATCATCTGAGCATGGTCCGAAAGTACAAGTCAGAATCAATTTCTAAGTATCACATATAGAAAGCTGATCAATGATGTTAAAACTAGATGTCTGATCATATAAGTAACTGAATCTCCAAGTACCAAATCATAAAAGGTGGAATAAATGGTACAATCACGCAACTCAGGAGCCAACATATAGGATGCTGCTATACTGACACTGCAACATATAAGGGTGAACGGCATCACTGGCAGAAACTGAATGGACTGTCAAAAGTGAACCGAGAAATGTTGATGCAACCCGAGGTCTTCACTGATCACTATGGCACAATTCTACATAATGGGAATAAATAGTACAAAGTCGACCATGTGAAAATGGTTGGATTCAAGTCGTCAATGTAAACCGTTAACCAACGTGAGACAACCCACCAATAATGAAAATGAGTGTCAAGGTGCCCAGGTACAATATAACAAGTGCGAATGAATGAGTTGAAGTCGGGCTGCAGAAAGAATCTACCGATCGAGGAGGCAATGATAGTCCCCACTTGTCGATAGCGAAGAGTACGCAACGATGACAACAAACCCTAAGGTAACGACAAAACCTCTGAACCTTATTCCCCGGAGAGAAATGAGTCGGAGTCGATGGGGAAAAGATCTCTTGAAGGGAAGGCATTAAGGCATCCCACATCAGTCCCGAGTGTGAGTGTAACCCGCGAGGGCCAATATTTGGAAGGAATCGAGACGAAGTAGAGTGTGGAACCAAACCAAAGTATGTTTCAGACATGCCGCAAGAGATGAAGCTAGCGCACGGAAGAAACCCTCTGAACCAACCAATAATGAAAGTTGACACAGAGGTGAGATATCCACCAATAGGGTCAAATGGAAATCAAGGTACTGCATGAATCCCAAGTGTGATAATGTATGCTGACGTCGAACACAAGGGAAACCACTCAGTCAAAGACCCATAATTATGATCAAATGCTGAGCATAAGGTCACCTATCAATGATGGAAATAGAGCTAGGGTGTGGCTCTAGGTTTGCTCTCAGAGCAATGTGTCGTAGTCGATAAGAGACAAACCCGCCAGCAAGAAGTCAATGGAGACCTTCTTAAACCAGCACGAGCAGAAGACCAAAAACATCTGATGTGATAGAACAAGATGCGACACATGGCAGAAGGCCAGGCGAGATAATGAGTTGGGAACCCTTAGTAGAATGCGCCGGCTACGCGTTCGAACTACATGAACAAAATCACGACTCGTGATGACCATGGCAGTAAAAAGTGACACTGTATAAGTCTGTTATGCAGGAGGCATGTGAAACACCATGTTGAAGCACACACATGGTGTATGAGGGAGATGAACACACACACAAGAGAAACAACACACAATGAAAGATAAGTGTGAGGCTTTCTTATTTTTCCATGATACATGATGTACATTTATAGTACAATGGTGTGACTCTTGGTTTCACATTCCAAGGTCACTTGGACTCCATTGTGACTTTTCATATTCCACACCTACCCATGTAGGATTAGGTGTTCCAACATCCCCCTTTAATCCGAAGGGGTATGTGTGAGTCCAAGAAAAGAGTTGTAATACAAATCTGCAAAGTATACATGGCAGCACTTGGGCTGAATCAACTCTCTGAAATGTTGGAAAAAAGAGGTGGTTTTAGGATGACCACAAACAATGGAACGCAAAACTTGTTGCAGTTCCCGGAACTCTTCCAAAACTGGCAAGAAGCTGAAAGCTTCTGCTAGAGGAATTGTCCCTCATAAAAAAGGGAGACCTTCGACCTAAAAGAAGGGAGGTCTACTACCTGTGGTGGTTTTAAGTTGTCCACCAACCAAAGATGATGGTTTTAGGTTATCCACCAACCGAAAATGATGGTTTTAGGTTATCCACCAACCAAAGATGATGGTTTTAGGTTATCCACCAACCGAAAATGATGGTTTTAGGTTATCCACCAACCAAAGGTATGCTCATGGGCATCCGTATCTCTAGCTACATCTCTGAATCCGGAATGACGAATTGTGGCTCAGGCTCGCTTGAACTGCTGGCTACAACTCTGAACATGGAATGAGAGATTGTGGCTCAAGCTCGCTTGATCTGTCGTCGAAGCTTGTACATGACCACCATTTCCCCCCCTGTCAGGGACAAGGTGAGATGATGGCGAAAAATCAACTGCAAGTTTGCTCAATATCCGTGAACAAGTTCTAACATGTGTCGTAAACATCTTCTTGGCTGTTGATGCCCATTGCCAAGAAGCGATCCATCCAAGATGAATCTTGGTTCTTGTAGGAGGCTTATGTCTGAAGAATCTGTCTGAAGAATGAGTGTGCCGACCACAGTGCTTGCATGGATGAAGATCAAAACAGTGATCTTTCATATGGCCAACTTGATCACAGTGTTGGCATTTCTCAATCTGATGTTGTTGTGGAACAGGATCTGGAACAACTGCAGGTGAACTGTCATACATGAATCCGACACTCTGAAATTTGATGGGCTTTGTGTAGTCTGGAATATGAAAGGACACATCCTTGTCATATCCAAGACCAGTTCTGTGCTTGTTGTGGACAAGCTCTTCCCAAGGTCTGATGATGGGCTTAGGAAGTGTAGGCTGAACTGTTGCATCTGCATGTAAATCTTCTCTAGTACAAGGCACTGAATGTGGATCAACTGCAACTTTACCTTCTTTCTTCTGATGGGAGTCCTTCACAATCTTCTGAACAGAAACAAGTTGAGAATGGTGACTCTTTTGCTAAAGTTCGTCTTGTTGGAGCTGAGATTCCAACTGCAAAAACTCAATCTTTTCTTGTGCGTCTTGTAAACAAATCTGAATATTACAAAGAGCATCCTTGCTCATTTTTATCATATCATCAACATTTGAATGAATGAGGTCATTCAACAACACTAATGCCTCATTGATTTTGGCCATTTTCAACAAATTAGGCTCAAAACAAATGAAAGGGTGTCGGCTTCAACCGAAAATGCACCCGTTTACAATGTGACTCAACAAGAAATACAAATGACTCCAAAGAATTCTCAAAGTACAAAGTGTGCTCCTCAAATGATGGAGGACAATCAACAATGACTTATATCAACAATTTCCAACAACTCAAATACTGATTGCAACTATGAAGAAGCAATAAAATGTCAACTCAATACAATATTTCTGCAAAATATGTGCAGCTGAAAACACTAGGCAGCTGAATTTTCCTTCAAAGAGCTGTTTTCAATGATGGCAAACTTGTCTTCAAATGTGAAATTCTTCAAAAAACACCCTCATGTCAATGCCACAAATCACAATGTCAAATCTGAAAATTCTCTATGTCATTTAGTCCATCTTCTTCATATGTCGAATCTTCTTTTACTGCTGTTCTTATTCTCTTATTCCTCTCTCTCTGCTGTTTTTTTTTTTTTTTTTAAATTAATTAAAAATTAATTAAAAAATTAATTAATTAAAAATGGGAATTGATTAAAAAGGAAAGAATTTAATTAAGGAGGGGAAATATTAAAATGGGAGAGGAGGGGAAATATTAAAATGAAATTAAATATGAAAATTAAAAAGGGAGGGGAATGTATTAAATGTGGGAGGGGGTAGTATTATATGGGAAAGGGAAAAAGTGGAATTAAAAAATGGAGGGTGGAGTTAATTTCAAATGGTTGAAAATAAAAAAAATTTAAAAGAGATGTGGTGGTATTGTAATGGGAGGGGCGGTATGTGTATATGGGCAAAGGCCGAATTACAAAGGGGGGGGGGGGGGCAGTGTTAATAAATGGAGGGAGTTTTATTAAAAGTTGATTTTTTAAAATTGAAAGGCCGAATGGCCAAGTTGAAAGGAAGGTAGGTAGAAGCGTTGTGAGAGAGGGCGGTGTAAGGGAGCGAGAGTGTAGGAGCGTTTTGTGGATGGTGGCAGGGGCGACAGGTGGGGAGGGCGAGCGTATGCAGCCAGGGGAAAGTGGAGTTTGAGATAGGCTGCAGGCGTTATGGAGAGGGAGTGCAACGCATGTGCGTTGGGCAGAAGGCGTATGAGGGAGTTGGGAGACTTAGCGCAGGTCGAAGAGTAAGGGAAGCCTTTGCAGGGGACGGCAGGGCGTAAGGGAAGAAGGGACGCAGCTGTGAAGGAGGTAGTCGAGCAGCTTATGCAGCGCAGGGCAAGGCGTATGCAGATGGACGTAGCGTAGCACAGGTTAAAGGGAGGACTGTTGAAGTGCTGACAACAGGGAAGGTGTGATAAGGGGCCGCGTGAGTAGCTCGACAAATGAGGGAGCTAAATGGTGAGTGTGGGTGGGCTGTATGGAAAGCTCGAAGGCTCCACCAAAGATGGGTAGGATAGCCAACAGTTATGGTATGGTATAGTGCGTGAGGAGTCTGCGTTAGGAAGGGAAGAGAGAAAGGTAGGATAGTTATGGTATAGTGCGTGAGGAGTCTGTGCGTAGATAGGAGGGGGAGCTGTGTGGGAATTTTACAGTGTACGTTTGTAGTGAGAGAGGCGTTGGGTATGTGAAGGGTGAGGTCGATGCAGAGGGTGTGGCAATGAGTGGTGTAAGGAGTAAGCGCTGTGTATCGTAGGAATGGGGAGTTTGAATAGATTTTTATTTTTTATTTTATTTTATTTATTTATTTATTTATTTTTTAAATTTAAAACAACAGAGAGCAGAGAGATTCCAGAATTGCAGAAAGCAGCAGAATTTTTTTTCCTTTCAAATATAGAGCAGAGTTTTTCTGGAACATATAGCAGTAAAAAATCCAAAATTTTGCAGGAATCTTCGAATGAAAAACTCAGAAATTCTTTCTCATTAAAACCAAAGACCTCTTCAGAAATCAACTTTAAACAATTTTCAGCAGCTCTTTCAAAATGATGCAGATTTTACTGAGCAGAAATTGCAGAGAAAAATTAGAATGAAAACCTTCAGATGGGCAGTGCGGTCTTCTTCAAAACCAATGCTGAATGCTGCCAATTTATGAATGCTGCTCCTTCTCCAAAGCAGATTTCTGAATGCTGCAGAAAGTCTCTTCAAAACACCTCTAAATGGCGGCAAAAACACTGCTGCAAAAACTCTCTAAATGCTGCAAAAATGCAGATATGCACAGGCCATAAACACAAATGGCTTACTCAAATTGGAACAGGGCCAGCAAACACCATGGCTCTGATACCATGTTAAACACCATGTTGAAGCACACACATGGTGTGTGAGGGAGATGAACACACACACAAGAGACTCAACACACAATGAAAGATAAGTGTGAGGCTTTATTATTTTCCATTATACAAAGATGTACATTTATAGTACAATGATGTGACTCTTGGTTTCACATTCCAAGGTCATTTGGACTCCATTGTGACTTTTCACATTCCACACCTACCCATGTAGGATTAGGTGTTCCAACAAGGCAAAACAAACTCTCCATATGATTGGAAGAGATAACCAACCGGGGGAGGACTGACCAGTGAAACAAGGCAAAGGCTGAACCTAGGTCAAAAACTAAAACCATCCCAAATGGAGGAAATATATAAGTGTATGTGCTTTGTTCAAGGGCGACAAACTGACACTGTACTGCCATCAAATTACGAAGTTATATCCCGTTCCCGCTCTTTTTGTTATATTTGATTTTTTGTCTTTTTCATATAATAAGCCTGAAAAAGAATAAGAGAATGCTATGGTACAATGGATAGAACGAGTATCAAGAAATAGATGCACTAGTTCCTGGGATTGGAACGATCCTATGCTCAATGCAAGGTGGCAGAAACTGGTAAGCGATACTCAGAGGAATGTTCCATCCATGGGTAAAAAGGGTGTCAAGTCGTGATAGCCAAGTGCATGCAATGGTTAACTTGTACAGATAGGCAAGGTCAAAAGTTGGCTTAAACATTGAGTCCAAAATGAAGCCGGCTAAAGGCCAGGATAAACAAGTAGCCAATATGCAATGCAGTAATACAACTCAAACAACACCGGGGAGCCTCTAGGGTAATAGCCAGAAAAATGATAGTGAGGAAGAAGAAGAATGAAGCTTCAACACATAAGTCATGGCAGGACTAAAGAGGACTCCCGAGCCTACATAAAGCACAGCATGGGCAACAAGTGATAGCGAGCAACTAACTAGGAAGCCCATGTAAAGGAAGGCTCTACCACCAAGTCATGATTAAATAATCGGCGAGTGAAATGGGTGTAATACTCATGACCTGATGGGATCGACCCTATGGCAAGTGATCAGAATGGAGGCTGGTATGCAAAATGCAATGGAAAGTGAATTCCCTAACCTATATGCCAGTGAAGATCATATACCTGCCATGACGGGTCAGCAGTCATGGATCAAAAATCGGGAAAAATCTCAAATTCGTCAAAATGTACCTGAAAATATACCAATCTGGGCACTTCCAGGCATCCGGGTTATGCAACTTAAGATAGATTGAAAAAATAAGCATAAAAATTTTTTGCAAATTTTTTTCAATTTTAGGCATAAATACACAAGTTACCTCATATTTGGTTCATTGTTACATTGCTGATTTGGGAAAAAGTGCTCTGGAGAAAAAGCCTCTTTCGTCAAAATAGGAGCAATCGACCGTCAAAATTCATCGAATTTGTTAGGTAAGCTCTTAATTCATCCTTGTTATTCATTTTGTCTGTTCATAAGTTAAAAATTAGGAATTTTCACCATAGAACCATTTGTTTAAAATCATGGGTTTGCGCATACGCGGGTTTATAATGACCAAGTCGCGTATATATGCGACTGTGCACAAAGAAAGTCGCGTATGCGCAACCCAAAATGAAAAAATGCGTATCTAATGAACAAATTATTGAATTTTTGTAGGATGACTATATCTTGGAGAGAGCGTGAGCACAGTGCCATTGACAATGAAGTCATGCAGGACCAAGTATCACTAAATATTCTCCGAAATTGTGGATTGCTCAAGTTTTTCAAAATGCCAAATATGAAGAGTAATGTCCGGTTGCTCGAAATGCTTGTGAACTATTGGGAACCGGAAGAAGACTGCTTCATAATAGATCAAATGCCCATACGCATCGAGGTGGAAGATATCTATTTTATTACTGGACTCTCCCAGAGGGGGGAGCCAATAGACTTGCATGGTAAGCCTTTGGGAGGGCTAACCGTGGAAGATTACGTCCATGTCTACTGCGTAGAGGGTTCCAAGAAAGTTGGAACTCAAATTGCTATCAAAGATTTAAGAGACTTGCACATGAAAATTCTCCTTTTTACCATTGGCAGGGTAGCGGGATCTGCTTCCCTACACCAGGCATCCAAGACTCAAATGAGTATAGCAGTGGAATTTTTAACTCATTTATATGATTGGTGCACAACTCTACTGATGAACATGAAGCGATAATTGAATTCTATCCGAAAAGTAAAGACAAAACATTTTGGATATGGTACAATCTTGATGACATTCTTCTTCGAGAAGATTCCTGGGCTAAGACCCAAAGTGATCTCTTCTATCAACAGCCCGAGAGACCCAAGAATTGCCCGATGGGCTGACTTGATGAAGAGATTGGAGGGAAGTGAAGTTTCCCGAACCACTTGGGATGATGATTTCTTCCAATGGTGGGGAGAACAAATCATCGCTGTGGAGGACTATCCCTATGCCGAGATGGATTTTCGTGGCGATCCAGACCTTGTCCTTCCACCAGGCGCGGCATGGGGCACAGTCGGTAAGTTTGAAATTTTTTGACTTACATAATTTTTTTTTTTGGATTTTTTCAATATATGTGAAAAAATGGAAAACAAACATGTTTTTGATTGGATTCAAAATGAATTACAATTTTATAATGATCATGATACAAATATTGGACTAGTTCGACCTAAGGGTTACCCACGACATAAGTGTCGCAGAGGCGAGGCAGATACAGTAGATCCAGACAGGACCCTCTAGGCTGTACAGAGGAACTTGGAGGGGTTAACCCGCCAAGTACCTATGGCTGCAGTGGAAGATCTGCCTGAAGCCATCCAGAGACGGGTGGTAGGAGTACCCCATGACTGGGTACGGTTATTCCGCCGAGTTGCCACCGCGATCGTGTTCTATAGGAACACAAATTTTGGGCAGGGACCACAGGAGTAGATAGATATGATATATCAGATGACTGTATATTTTTTGATACTGAACATGATCGGGCATAAGCCCAATTTTTTGTATGACTTATGGATCCAAATTTTTGTATAGTTTTTGAACACTATGATAATATATATACAACGATGTTTGATGTGATGTGAAAAATGTATAAAATGTATGATGTTTTTGATGATTAAATTTTATTGTATGGAATGATTAATATGCCAATCAATTTCTTGATTAGCTAATGAGTCTGCCATCCAATTGTCCGCTCGAGGAATATGAATGAAAGTTAAAAATTGAAATGATCTTTGTAACAAACGTACCCTCAAGAAAAACCGGAGTAAAAATGGATCTCGAACCCGATAAGTATTGTTCAACTGTGACACCACCAGCTGGGAGTCCAAGAAAAATACCAACGAATCAACACCCAAAGATATTGCCTCCGAGAGTCGATAAATAAATGCAGTGTATTCTGCTATATTATTGGAAGCAGGACCAATGCAGACTCCTCTTGATACTAACAGCTGACCGGATGGATGATGAAGCACCCAAGCTGCGGAAGCCAAGTTCCGGGTGTGTCTACTAGCACCATCGGCGAAACCAAAATGACTCATGACATCCGACACAACCTGCCAAAGCAAATAAAAAACATCACCATCCCATCAAAGATCGAAAAACCAGATATGTACAAAGTAAAACTACTATATACAAAAGCAAAATGTCAGGCCGAAGCCTAGGCATAATACTTTTTCAAATAGAGCCCATTTCTGGGCTCCGGCAACTCGTTTCCTTCAAAATCAACCAAGGTATATGCTCCTTTTTTATGGACTTTTTTAACGATGAAGGGGCCATACCACATAGAATTAAAATTTCCTACCCCCAGGGCATCTTTTTCTTGGGCATAGACCAAAACAGGGTCACCTTCCGAAAAAACCCTAGGTTTGACCACTTTATCGTACTAAACCTTAACTCAGTTTTTATGTGCTTCATTCATTGTGGTGGCATCCCGACGCTGCTCATCAAGATGTTCCAGATGAAGGAGACGTTCCTCAAGACTAGAAGTGTCAGGAAGAAGTTCAATAGCTAACTTAAGAGAAGGAATCTCACATTCAATGGGAAATACGGATTCCAACCTGTAAACTAGCTGAAACGGAGTAAAGCCAGTTGCAGTTTTCACTGACGTCCTGTATGCCCAAAGTGCAGGATATAGCATAATATGCCAGTTGGATCGAGCTTTATCGATTGTCCTTTGAAGAATTGTCTTCAAGGATTTATTCACGGCTTCCACTTGCCCATTGGCTTGAGGATAATACGGAGATGAATGCTCCTGCCGGAAACCTAATTTTAGAGCCAACTTAGCCATCATGCTATTCTGAAAATGACTGCCATGATCAGTGACAATATCTCTAGGAATACCAAAACGAGCAATAACCTGGTTGAAAAGAAAAAGAGATGCAGTCTCACCATCATTCCCAAAAGTAGGCATAGCCTCGACCCACTTCGTAAAGTAGTCTACTGCTACAATAATGTACTTGTGACCTTTAGCCGAAGGCAGGTTACAAGTAGTATAATCAATACCCCACTTTGTAAAGGGACCGACAGTAATGACTGGAAAAAGCGGAGCTGGATGAGCATGCATTTTTCGAGTATAAACTTGACACAGATGAAACTTTTTGACCGACTCCATACAATCTTTGAAAATCTAAGGCAAAAAGTATCCAGCACGCAAGATATTTTGGGTTGTAGCAAGACTAGATAAATGACCACCACAAGCTAAACTGTGAAATCATTCAGCATAGCCTCAGCTTCTTCAAGAGTTAAGCAGCGTCTCAGGATTTAATCAACCCCTCGATGGTATAAAGCATCACCAATGATCAAGTAATTTTTTGCCAAGTGACACAACTTACGACGCTCATCTTTCGAAAAAGTAGAGGGAAACTTCGCATTCTGAAGATACACAATTATATCTCCGTACCAAGGATCCTGTGGAGAGATAAGAAACAAATGTTCATCCGGGAAGGATTCATCATAGACTATCTCATCCCCACAGGGAAACTCGGAGATCAATTCCGTGAAAACCAATGATTTCTTGGACTTGGCAGACATAAAATCAAGATCAAATTCCTACAAAATTACAATCCATCTATTGTATTTTCCCCCAATCACTCACCTACTGAGAACAAACTGAAATGGATTGGCTGCTGCCAAAACATAAGTTTTTCATAGAAGAATGTAATGTCGGAGTCGCTGCACATCATGAACAGCTGCTAAAGCTAACTTTTCTATCGAAGTATACCAGAGTTCAGGTCCTACGAATCCTCGAATAAGATATTATATAACATGCTCTGCAAGAGCATCATCCTCCTGAACCAGAACCATACCAATGGTAGATTCTACTGCTGCAAGATACAAAAGGAAATCTCTGCTATAATTAGGTGGACTCAATAAAGGAGCAGAGGTCAATGCTTTTTTCGAAGCATCGAATGAGCGTTGAGCGAAGTCATCCCAAAAAAATGGAACTCCCTTCTTCAATAATCTCATAAATCCCTTGGTAACTTCAGCATAATTTACGATAAATCTCCGAAGAAAATTAGCCTTTCCTTGTAGACTTTGAAGTTGACGAATAGAGGATGGGGGAGGCAACCGAAGTATTGCCTCAACCTTGAAGGGATCTACCCTAATCCCTTCGCTAGACACAATGAATCCCAATAACCAACCGGATGTAACTGCGAAAACGCACTTGTTCGGATTCAACCTAATCTTGTAGAAACGACATCGTTCAAATATTTGACGGAGGTGAGCAGGATGATCCATTCTCTTTTAATAATGAGTAGCTAAATAATCCAAATATGCCTCGATAATCTGTTTGATGTCGTGGAAGGCGTATGACATGGCCCGCTGAAACGTAGCCCCAGCATTTTTAAGACCAAAAGGCATCTTCTTGTAAGAAAAAGTACCCCAGGGACAAATAAAGGAAGTGTTATATTGATCTTCAGGATGGTCATCATCATTCATCAAAGGTATTTTCCATTTTTGGTGTCTAACTCTTCATCAGTAGATGTTAAGTATAGCATATAGTTATTTACCCAAAGTAAAAAGCTATGCACTATGTATTAATTAAGAAACCCCAAAAGAATAATTAATTGACCACTAATTCAATTTGTGTTCAGTCATATTATTAAAAAACAAAAGAAATTATTGGGGACAAACCCATGGTTATCTTCACTTTATTTTCTAGATAATTATTTAAAATAATATTTTCTGTATTAAATATGATAAATCACCCACCATTAATCAAATAAATCATTATTTATTTGATTATCTCCCAACCACTTCCTTAAAAAGATAAATAAATCATTTATTTATTTATTTTCACTAATCAAGGGATTTGACCCAAGTCAAACACCCTTTCCCTCCAACAAATAATAATAAAATATTCCATAGAGGTGGATCTAGATGTGATTAACATTATTTTAATCATGCACCAAGATCTAGAAGGACCCAATATTTTGTTATAAATAGGAGGGTTTCCCCATCATTCTTCACCTTTTGTTGCATACTAGATCACTCTGGATCTATACACTCGGTCTCATTTTCTGCCATTGTTGCTCCCATTGAGCTCTACCTTCTACATTGGGTTTTCTACATCTACAAGAGAGAGAAAGCTTAGATCTGAAGTGTTGAGGACTACAAAGAACCCATCCCATTGAGGAGATCTGGATACACCTTCTTTTTTCCTCCCAGGTGCCCTGTAATATAAAAATTCATTCAAAAATCGTGTTCTTGTCTTGTCTGTTGGATGCATGGAGCAAACTCTTTACTTTACTGCTTAATATCTTTCCATTTATAGATCTGTTTGTTGCAGCACTTTAACTACTAATTGCAGATATGAAGATGTTTTGCAGCCATTATTGTTGTTAGGGCTATTAGTTATGCGTAGCTAAAGTGGTTCTTTTTCGTACGCTTCGACAAAGAATTCATACTAACACGGAGAAACCGTCCATGAAGGAGAAAATTTCGTTACCGGCACACTCATCGATGATCTGATCTATAAATGGTGTGGGGTAATTATCTTTCGGACATGCTTTATTAAGGTCCCTGAAATCAATGCAAACTTGAATTGTTCCTTGTTTTTTATCCACGGGAACAGGATTTGAAACCCATTCAGTCAAAGGAACAGGATAAATAAATCCAGCCTTAAGCAACTTCTCTACCTCAGCTTTGATAGCTGCAGCCTTCCTAGGATTAACCGGACGAAGTTTTTGCCTCACCGGCTTAGCGTTTTCATAAGTCTTGATCTCATGCTGGACAATAGATGGATCTATACCAGGCATTTCCTCATAATACCAAGCGAATACATCCCTATACTCTTTAAAGAGATCAGTGTAAATCTGAATCTCTTTAGGGGAACATTCAGCTCCGATGAAGACATTCTCAATAACATTGGGATCCCTGGAAATGTTCACCGGGATAGTTGGAGAAATCACAACCATGTTCCCTTCAGCATATACCTATGTTGATGCTAAAGGGTTCAGGACTGGGTGAACATGACCAGGAGACGGAGGACTTGGAAAAATTGATTCGACTTCGCTCAAATCAGGTAAAAAGTAAGACCGATGATGCAAATCATCCCACGGTCTATCTATACCAGTCATAGCTTCCAGTATGGCCTCTTCAGATGGAAGAGTGGTATCAAGGAAATCTTGGGCAGAAGAAGAATTAAGTGTCCAAGCCGGAGCCACATCTCCATCCAACTCATCCAGAGAAAGAGGAGTTGGAATGGACTCTGCAGAGTCAATAATAGACTAATAAGCAATTTCAGTTGCAGACATGGGAAACACCATTCCACCCACTTGACCTTCCGCTAATGTGGCGGTAGGGGAAGGCAAGCTCCAAGGGTCCGAAAAATAATGAGTTCTGAAGAACTCTCTTCGAAGAGGAGCCCTGGAGGATGAAATTGCATTTATATGAACCGTAGGAGGTGGAATATCAAAAGTACCCATCAAGGAAGAATACATTCCAACCCCTAAATTCTCAACAGGCGCCTTGGTATTATCCAACTTTGGAATAGTTGAGTCAGTAGATGCATTCGGGTCTACAAAAGGACAGTCTAGTTGATCCACTGTAACAATCCTCCCTTCGTGAGGGAAACAAATAATCCGAAATAATGAAGATGCAATGGCATCCATCTCATAAATCCAGTTTCTCCCCAACAAAAGGTTGTAGTCCAAGCTTGCATCAACTATCTCGACCTCTATATTTACAGTTTTGCCCCCAACATAGATGAGAAAAGCTGGGAAAATACAATGCAGTCTATGAGAATGACCATCAAACGCAGTCAGAGGAGTAGCAGATGGAACAACTATGGGAGATCCAATTCCCTTCCAGCATGTGAGAGACATCACACATGTGGAAGCACCCTCATCAACGACCGTTCGAAAAATATTGCATTTTCGATGCGACGATTTGATATGAAAAGCCATATGATGGGGGAGTCTCTTTTTAAAATTAGACATATCAAATGTAATCATAAGAGAGTTCTTTGGATCAGCAGCCCCAATGGCAGTGAGCAGAGCACTGCGCTGAGAAGGACAAGACTGGAGCACCTCAAGAGCCGACATGGCACAAGGACTCTGCACCAGATCTTCCACAATAGAGTAGTTTTGGGTAGCCCTAGTATTTGGATTAATCATCATACGCTTAGTAGATGCTTTTGGGATCCGAGGTATAGGCTCAACATTAGGCCTCGTAATATGAAGCAGCTTAGTAGCATCGAGAGCACCCTTGGCTTTCGAAGACTCATCTTCACCATAATCACGGGATCTCGTGGCGACATCCACGTGAGCACTCATCATGTATATGTTTGACAAAATTTCCCCTTCCTGGGTGCCCCCAGAGGAAGCCCCAGTACTTTGATTCGCGCCAACAACTAGCTGTTGCCCTTGGGGAAAAGGGTTTGTCAACACAGCCTGGGAACTGGAAGAACCCTGCTGAGCTAACAAGCACTGCGCATCATGAATTTTAGGGAAAAGGTGAGTAAGATGGTCTGCATTACATAACTTGCATGGAAACTTCACTTTATTTTTATCCTTTGGACCCTCACCAACATGCTCGTTGGTTTTATTTGCATTACCCTTCCCATTCTTGCCCTTTTTCTTATTACGCCCCTTCTTCTTCTATTCGGATTGTTGATTTTATTTAGGGTTAGAAGTCTGAATGGCATTCACTAACAAAGACTGAGAAGGCAATGATTCAGCAGGTACAGCTTGACCAGAAGGAGCAGATTGTATAGACAACTGCTGCAATTGAGTAAGCAGGTTAGCTGCACCACTATTGATTGACCCAATAAGTCCATCACCATGAGGACCAGGTTTAGTTTTGGATAAGTCCAAGTTGGAGTGAGGAGCATTAGGCAAATGTTTGTGAAGGACCCCAGACTGAGAATATATTAATTCAAGCTGCTGGGCCCTAAAAATGGCCTTCTCCTCGGAAAATACCCCAGACAGGGATACATCTTTAGAAATATCTGACTGCAGAGATTTCAAAAACCATTCCAAAAGGAATTCTCCTAGAATATGAGCTTTAATAAGCCTCTTCCTTCTCCGCCATTCCTGAATATGGTCAGAAATGTGGATTGCGTTATCCTGTTTAAAATTAACTAGGAGTTCATTCCTAGGATCATAGTGGACTGGCAACTGGAAATGATTTAGAAATGTTGTAGCCAAATCTCCAAATGTGGCAAAACTGCCCCCAGTTAACTCAATATACCACTTGGCAGCATTTCCAGTTAAGGTGCATTGAAACAATCTCAACCTAATCGAATTGTCGATCAGGGAGTTAGAAGAACACCATAAATGGAAGGTGGTGATATGGTCAGCTAGGTCCTCTCCATTCTTGCCTTCAAACTTTGGAATGTCTGAAGGTAGTTTGGTGGGAACCGGAGGCCACCCCGGACTATACCGGATCGGATCATTCGTCAATTTCGACAGATATGGCAAGTTTAATGTTGTCAGAAAAGGTAAACGAGGTGGAGCCTGAGGTTTCCATCCTTGATGGGATGAATTCCCTACATTCTGAAAAGAATACCCTGGATTTGATGAGGCACCAGGTTGCCAAAAAGAACTCATAGAAAAAGGAGAAGAACCTCCTCCCAACGCAGAGTTACCAAATACCGAACCAGTTCCCCCTCCTGAAGTATTAAATGAAGAGGAAAGCCCCTGACAGGGGTTCCAGGCATTATAAAGAGGGGAAAAAGTCTGATAACCACTCGACGAAGGGAAAGAAGCATTCCCTTGGTGACCAGTGTAAAACTAATTCCCTGCCCCTGCTGTAGTGAATACAGGGTTCCAACCTGTAAAAGTAGTCAAATTATGACCTCCAGACCAAGGGTTGAAACTCTGAGTCTGAGAAGTAAATGGAAAGGACCCTAAAGAAGGATTAAAACTAGGAATATGCCCAGTTCCAAAGGGAAACCCTTGAAAAGAAGCTGATCCACTAGCCATGGAAGACATGGGTGTAGATGCAGCTGCAGCAGTGGAAAATGAAGGAATCCCACTAGTGGGCATTCCAAAAAAAAAGGGATCAGATTGAGAAGCTTGTGCTTGGGTGAAACCAGAGCCAAACATAGCAGTACTAGAAGCAATTGAAGATATACCAATAGTGCCTCCTCCTTCTACAGAAGCAGGAATCTGAATGCCTGCAACACTCATAGCTGAAGTCGCGTTCCCAGTCGTGGCCATCGAAAGGTAGGAATAATTTGGAGGATATTTTGGTCTTGTAGACTCAGGTTCGATGTACTGAACAATGAATAGATAATCAGGAGGAAGAGGAGATGGAAGTGACTCAGAGGGTTGAGGTACTTCCTCTACTTGTACTTCTTCTTCCTGCGGAAATAAGACTCTCGAGGTGAGTGGAATGCTCCTCTCGGAACCAACACCGGAGCCAATTACAAAACCTTCAATACTTTGTGGAGGATCTCTCTCCACTGCGTCAGATGCCACAGGGTGATATTCACCTGCTAAATTACTCCTACGCCTTCTAGAAGAAGGCTCTGGACTCTCGGGAGATAACCTTCGGATTCTCCTCGATCGACGAGGCGCTTGATCAGCCACTTTAACAAATTTTAATTAGACTCAAAAAAGTATAAAGCTAGGCAAGCTAGGAGAAAAGAGAACTCACTACAAAAAATACCTGAGATACAATCAAGAAAACAACCTTCAGGTATTTCTGCTCCGGGTGATTAGGACCAGACACCAAAATACAAGAAAGCGAAGAATAGGACCTCCCGAAAGTAGTCTGGGATAATTATGGCCCAGGCCTACTAGCGAAGGTAACAGAAACAGTTACGCCGACCTCCTAACAATAGCCTTTTCCGGCACAAGTACCCAAGCTTCGCAAGGGCACCCCCCAGAAGTACTGCTGGAAGTGATACGACGTCTGCCTTAGGTACCACGGGTATTACCCCCCACAGTCACCTATGTGGAACCTAGGAATGGCAACTATGGGCACCAATCCATGTCAGAATCCGGGCGAAACAGTCTTGAGGTTAGATTCAGCAAATCAGAGAGGGGGTATCTCTCTTCTCGGCCTTCACTTCCCCTTGCACTTGACTCTCTGGAGGAGAGCTTTCTCGGTCCACCTAACGGAGTTGGATTTCACTCAATTAATAAACTTATATGTTTTTGTTTGAGCAGCCTTGGAGAGTTAACTCTCCACTCACCTAATCCAAGGCCCTACAACCTAGCTAGTTGGTGTATGACACTTAATAAAAAACTTGCTAGTTGTTTTTAAATTATAGCGCTTATTTTAATCGGCTGTTATATTAAGTCAAAGGGATACAGAAATGAAACTCGTGGTGTTTTGTGACGTAGAAAAAAAATTAATGAAAACCAAACTACATGCAAATGCAATAATTGCCTTTCGATGAAAAGAAATTTCTACATGGGTTCTACGAGATTATATATTTTTCAAATATCAAACTCACACTCGCAAAATCTATGAAAATGACTACAAATGCTTAAGTGCACCTAATGCAAATAAATAAGAGCATGCAAATTCTAAGATGCAAATCCTAACAAAGCAAAGAGAAATTTCCCAACAATCCTTCAGTTCTATCACTTTTTGATTGTCCACAAAACTAGTTCCCAAAAGTAGAAACTCTCAATATGAAGACATCAAAATATGCTTGAAAACAAGAGGAAGAAACCAATGATAATTCCTTTCCAAAATCAAGTCAAAAACCAAAGGCAAGAAATCTCACCAAAGCTTCAAAAGATGTAACAAAACGAAAAGAAAAATGAAAAATAAAAGCAAATGAGAAAACAAATTTTTTTTTTTGAGCTTTTGAATTTTATAAAAAGAAGAGCTCGAAGAGACCAAGAACACTATCCAATTACCAAGCCAAACAACTCTGAATTTCAAGCAAAACTCCAAAAAAGCTCCAAATATTATAGTGCCACTTTAGTAGCAAGATTTATATGAGAAAAATAAGACAAGAAACTCAGTAACTCAGCCCAAAAGAATAGTACAACCTTGCAGCAAACAAAAAATTCAAAGAACCAAGAAAGACTCTTCAAAAATTGCAACAAGACCTAGTCAACTGAACTCAAGAAAACCAACCAAAAAGTGGGCAAAAATTGAAGTGAAAAGCAAGACACAAGGCTAGGAAAGAGTATATGAGCAGAAGCTCTCTGTCCTGATGAAGCAGAACAACCAAGAATCCCCAGGAAGAGATCTTGGTACTCGAACCAGAAATGCAAGCACTAAAAACAAGATTTTCCAGATAAGCCAGTCTTCAACCAAACAAGAGAGAGAAAAAACCAATGACCACTTTCAACACAATCCAAAGGATATAAAGACACTGCAGGAACAGGTCTCCACAGGCAGACAAGACTAAAAAGTCAAGAAATCAAAAATTTCAAAATTTTCCCAGGCATATGCTACTTGACAGCTTTGAAACAAGCGTGCATACGCAACTGTGTCAAAGGAAACCCACGTATACGCGACTTCCTTTGAAGCAAACTGTGTGTATATGCGTCTGTGTATAGACAAACTCGCGTATGAAAAGGTAAATAATGAAAAATAAAAAAGATCAAGCCTGGATAAAGAACCAGGTCTTTAGTTTGACTGAGAAAAAGTTAACTGGACTGGTAATAATGATTCAAAATGTTGGAAACCTTTATGTTACACCATTTTTTGGTCATCTAACCTTTCATCATTAGATGGACCCAAGTACACCATGTAAGACCAGTTTTACCATAAGTAAAACTACTTTCACTATGTTAAAACAGGAAACCCCAAAAGGAAATATTAAACAAACCTATATTTGTTTGATTTTCCTCATGGAATAATTAATTAAACCATAATTTAATTATTATCCCCAGTCATGTTTAACCCAAAAACAAAGAAATTAATGAGATAAACCCTTAGTTATCTTATTATTTTCTAGGAATAATTATTTAAATCTTATTTAGATAATATTCCTTGTTAAATATGACCAAATCACCCACCATTAATCAAATAAATCATTATTTATTTGATTATATCCCAACCACTTCCTTAAAAAGATAAATAAATCATTTATTTATTTATTTTTCATTAATCAAGGGATTTGACCCAAGTCAAACACCCTTTCCCTCCAACAAATATAATAAAATATTCCATAAAGGTGGATCTAGATTTGGTTAACATTATTTTAATCATGCACCAAGATCTAGAATGACCCAATAGTTTGTTATAAATAGGAGGGTTCTTCCCCATCATTCCTCACCTTTTGTTGCCTACTAGATCACTCTGGATCTATACACTTGGTCTCATTCATCATCATTTTGCTCCCATTGAGCTTCATTTTTACATTGGGTTTTCTACACTTGCAAGAGAGAGGAAGCTTAGATCTGAAGTGCTGAGGATTACAAAGAACCCATCCCATTGAGGAGAGCTGGATACACCTTCTTGTTTTCCTCCCAGGTGCCCTGTAATATAAAATTCTTTCAAAAAATTGTGTTCTTGTCTTATCTGTTGGATGCATGGAGTAAACCCTTTACTTTACTGCTTAATATCTTTCCATACATAGATCTTGTGTTTTGCAGCTATTTTCTTGTCTAACCAATCGCAGATCTGAAGATGTTTGGCAGCCACTATTGTTGTTAGGGCTATTAGTTATGCGTAGCTAAAGTGATCCTTTTTCGTACACTTCGACGAAGGTTTCATACTAACACTTTAAAACAACTGAAACCACCCAACAGGGGAATCACAAAAATGTGATCCCAGTGGAGTCGCCAGTTCTGTTTTGGGAAAAAACTCCCTAGAGGTTTGTTGGGTCAAAACCTCCACAGATCAAGGCATGCTATTCAAGAAGGACTCACACAACCACACTTGTATGCTAAAAACTAGATAACATCGATAGTAGAACTCACCCGTAATCCTACGTTTGATGTAGATCCCGCGGGGTCCAAACCCCCAGCAACCCTTCTTCCTCCTTAACCTGAAAACCAAGAAGAAACGTGCACGAGAATCTAGTTGTACAGCATATAATTACCCTAAATGTCAGTGAAAACCATGTGAAACATCATGTAAACAATAATAAATGCTTAAATAATAATATTTTCACACATACAAGTAGATGTTAACATGTGACTTCAGAAACAAGATGGTTCTTCTTCATTATGAACAGCTTGTACAGTAATAAAATGTGGAGAGATCACTTGAATCCTTCCACGATCTTCGAACAGACCGTCGTCCAGATCCGTCCCGCCCTTGCCTCGCTAAGATACTTTCAAAACTTGTGCACTCGAGATGGCATATAAACTGATGAACATCTCCAGGAAACAAGGGTTTCCTGTGAAAATCTGGGAAAGTGCAGGAGGCACGGGAAATCAGACTTGAATTGGGGCTCCAACAGAGTATAATATCTATAAAATTTCTCTCTCCCTTAGGCCATACATATGAGGGGCTTTTATACTCCCTCAATGTAGTTTCAATCAGTTGGAAACAGTTGGCCACGTGCTGGGGTGGTTAAACTACTGGAGTAACCATCAACCCAGCCCGAAAATGGGGAATTTTTATATATTTTTTAATGATTTTAATGGCATATGCAGAAAAGTACATGTGGACTCGCGTATACACGCGGAAAAGTCTGGGAATACCCGCGTATGGGATTTTTAACACTGTTCTTTATGAATTTTGTTCAAGTCTGTGGGAATGGGTGCCCAAGGCCATAGAGACAATCATGAATCACATGAGGGTGAAAAATGATGCTATAAAAATAACACTTGATTCATTTGAGAAATTTTTTTGAGAAATGTAGGAGATATGGCTTATCTTTGAATCCCAAAAGAGACTCTTTGGTCTCCAAGAAGGAAAAATTCTTGGCCACATTATTTCTAAAGAGGGAATCAAAGTAGACCCTAAAAGGATTGATGGCATATTGAAGATTAGCCATCCTAGAAACCTTAAGGAATTACAATCTTTCATTGGGAAGATAAATTTTCTAAGGAGATTCATCCCTAACCTTGCTAAGCTATTGAGAAATATCACAAACATGCTTAAGAAAGAGGTAGGTGTTAAATGGAAAATACAAGCTAAACAATCATTTGAACTAGTGAAACAAGCTTTAACTCAAACACTAGTTCTTATTAGTCTTGATTTCACCAAAGATTTTTATATCTTTTCCTTTACATCCGAACATACAATAGCTGTAGTATTACTGAAAAAGAATGACATGGGGCATGAACAACCAATATCCTTTTTTAGTAGGGCTTTGAGAGATGCTCCACTCAAGTATAACATCATGGAGAAAGAAGCCTTAGCCTTGGTAAAAGCATTGAAAGACTTTAGAGTCTACATTTTGCATTCTCATATCATTGATTTTATCCCACATACCGTTGTCAAAGATATTCTAAGTCAAGACCCTGATGGTAAAAGGGGAAAATGGATTGCTATTATTCTAGAACATGACTTAGAAATCAGGCCTACCAAACTAGACAAAGGGTAGGGATTAGCAAAATTCATGGCTGAGTAAAAATTCCAAGCACTTGATATGAATATGGTTGATGTCTTAGAAGAAATAGAGGAATTCACAGCTCCATTCATTGAAGAAACATTTGTGAATTCACCTTGGTATGCTGATATCATATATGTGCTACTTTATCTGAATACCCCCCTTTCTTTGTCTAAAACTAAAGCTAGATTTTTGAAATAGAAGGTTTTGAAATATTGCATATTAGATGGGGTTTTATATTGGAAAAATGCTATTGGAATATTTCTTAAATGTCTACTTAAGGTTGATGCAGGAAAAATCATGCATGAGCTGCATGAGGGAGAATGTGGAGGACGTATGTACTGGAAGACTACAACAAATAAAATCCTCAGATCTAGTTACTATTGGCCCACCATTTTCCCAGATACTCAAAAACTTGTCATGACTTGCCATAAGTCTCAAATTCTTTATGACAAGAGAAAAATCCTACCTTTACCCCTACATCCCATCAGTGTTGAGGCTCCTTTTCAACAATGGGGCTTAGACTTCATTGGGGAAATTCACCCATCTTCTTCGACCCATCATAAGTGGATCCTCACTTCCATTGATTATTTTACCAAATGGATAGAAGCCATACCCTCTAGGAATGCTACTGACTCTGTCATTATCAAGTTCCTTGAAACCAACATACTATCCAGATTTGGTTGTCCAAGAAAAATTGTCATAGACAATGTTGCTGACGTCAAATCTAAGAAAATGGTTGACTTCTGCTATAAATATCATATCACCTTGGGTCATTCCACTGCTTAATATCCCCAAGGAAATGGATTAGCTGAATCCTCCAACAAAAGCCTTGTCAATATTATCAAAAAACTGTTGGAGCAGAATCAGAAATCATGGCATAGTAAGCTTGTGCATGCTTTGTGGGCTGATAGATTAACCACCAAAAAGTCAATAAATAGGCCCGCCTATTAGCTAGTTTATGGCATGGATGTAGTCTTCCCAACCTCTTTAGGAGTTCCAGTCATGAAACTCCTCCAAGAAGTACAATCTGAGGGAAATGATATGCAGAGAAGGATAAATCAGACCATTCATTTACAGCAGACCAGAGAGGAATTGTACAATAGAACAAAAACAGTCCAAGAAAGTATCAAGAAATTATTTGACAAGAGGACTAAAGACAATGATTTCCAAGTTGGAAATGTAGTTCTAAAGTGGGATTCTAGAAGAGAAGAAAAGGGAAAACATGGCAAATTTGAAAATTTGTGGAAAGGGCCCTACATTATTCATTCTATCAGGGGTCATAATGCATTCTTTCTACAAGAGATGAATGGAGAAGATTTATTTGGAGGTCCTGTCAATGGTAGGATGCTCAAACACTATTTCTGCCAAGAGTACTAAATTTCAAAGTTTTTATGTTTTCCACTGTGTATAACATTGCTGTTTCAATTTGAAAAAAGAAAAAAAAACGCAAAAAATAGAAAAGGAAAAGAGGGCAGATTCAAAAGAGGTACAACCCCATACCCAAAAAAGAGAATTTTCTGAAAGTGAGAAAATCTAAGTGCCACTGCTGATTAAAAAATAATATGTTGTTTAATCATCTAGCCTAATCATGGCTGAACATTCTTTAAATTTATGTTGATAATCTAGTAGAAGCACAGATTGATAAGATTTTTTTCAGACTTGGCTTATTAGTAGAATAGATTAGGACAGAAAGGAGATAGCTCTAAATAGATCAAAATCAGAGCTGAGAAAGAATAGAAGGATGTCTTTGTTGGAATAAATACTGAGAGGGGGGGGGGTTGAATCAATATTTAGAGTTGTCTGAGAACTTTTAATTTTTCTTTCTTAAAAACCATATGCTACTTTACTGAATCCAACTTAGATCATTGCATCATTCATTCATCAGATGTTAAGCAGTAAGTATGAATAGTAATAATAGAACAAACCATCAAACATAAGCAACACATCTGTACACCAGTATTTAAGGTGGAAACCCAATTCGAGAGAAAATCACCGCTACTGTTATCTCAGTCTTCAATATTTATTATAAAGAAAACTTCTTACAATTTTATGCTGGCGCAAACTTATACCAGCACACAGGCACCCACCTGTAGAAGGCTACCACCTTCTCTCATTTTCCAGTCACCATTGGAAGGGAGCTCCAACCCCCTGATTTAACACCAGTTTGTAGAAAGCTTTCAGTTTCGCACTGAAGGCTTCAACCCTCAGATCTACCAACTTTCTCTTAATTTCTTCATCAGATTTGCGTCAGATCTTCATGACTTCATTTTCAGATCTTCCTAGTGATTCATCATTTCTAGATCTAGAAAGCATATTCATAGGTGCATCATAGATTTAGATTCATCAGAGATAGAGTTCGATCATGCAGATATTTCTTAAAATTTTATTCATTAACAACCCCTCAATTTGCACGTTCACTGTAGTATATTCCTCTTCTCCTTATATAGTTTAGGCTTTATCAATACCATAAGTAGAAAACCACTCAACCGCTAATGGTATTCATATTAAAAGTCGAACCAATCCAAATTGAAATCCCAATCTTCATTCTTTCGTACGTGAATCGTCCCAAAGGTAATATTTATCTCCGCCAAATAATACTATAGTCAAGGTTAAGAAACATTAACGTGCTGTTGATGGTTTTATTTCTTTTATTGGAATTTTATTTATCAAATTCGTGGAATTTGATAAATAAATATTATTCACAACCTTTATATAATAGAATTTTATATTAATAACCAGTGCTTTTATCAAATGGCTTTTAAATAGACCTTTGGTTCCGGCCCCACATACATAATCGACGGCTCAATCAATATAATTTAAAAAACTGGGGCCCATCGCTAACGATCGTTTCCTTCCGACAGCGGAGAGCACATCGCTTGGTCTTCAGATGATCCAACGGATATCGTTCATTGATGATGCACGTATGATAACGCGCGATGGCGCGTCGTACCTTGGGTAACTTTTGCGCATCTATAGCAAATGAACACCGTCCGATGACCCCTTCCTAGATCAAAAACGTTTAATAATATCGCTCGGCGTCTTTGGTCGAATGTTATCGTGCGATGGCGCACTTTGATAGCAGTTTTCGTGGGTCCACCTTTGCTACGTTTCAATGTTTTTATGGAATCGCTCCCCAACCAGGAAATACCACCTATCACCGAAGGGTGGTGCGATGAAACCCGGAAATCACCTTCACTGTTCACTCGGTCATGGTTCCACTCTTCCACGCAGGGTTCCATCGCGCTTGCTTTTGTTACGTTCTACCTCTTTCCTTCCAGGTTCCGCTCATGATTCCAAGGAGTTAGTCCGTGTTCCATCGAGAGTTCAATGCCGAATACTCTGTTTTAGTTCTTTCACGTTATAACTGATTTTCTCTTGCTTCGTGTTCCTTTCTCCATGAAAGCCAGTCATCTCCTTACCACACAACTTTTTTCATATCATATATTCAACAAATATATAACTCCACTGTCTACCAGTTTGGATACTCTATCGACCGTATTAACATCGGTTCCTCGAACAACATACAAAGCACCATTAATCCCCTCATATGGTTTCTTACATGTCACGGATTTCAATTATCCTCCATCAGAATGTATACAAATGTTCACACATGAATTAATTCCACGGGGACTCAAATATCCTTCCTATTGAATTCAATTTGCTTCTTGACTGATACTGCTCTCTGTAGATGCATTCTTTCTCTGTTCTTCTCTGCTACAATTCTTTTCTTTGTTCCTAGTTACTGTTTCATATGCCAATTCCTTTGCAACTTCCTTTGCCATCAATGAAAATATTTCCAACAGTCTTTAAATTTCAGATCTCAAGCCTTCACAATTTTGTTTCATTTTCTGTAAATAAAGTCTATGTGCAGCTTGTACATACAGCCATAGACACCATAGCAGATCAGATAGTCTAATTCTGATTTGGCTATTTTTAAATTTCTGTTTTAGAATATAGAGAATAAAATCTACCAGACAGTTTAATCCTGATAGATAGTAGCTTAGGTAGAGAATTAATGGGTTCAACAGTTAAATCTGAACTCATGGAAGTAATAAGGATAGGATTAGATAGTTTATTTCTATTTTCAAAAATAAAATGTCAAAGAGTTTGCTAGTTCAAATGCACTCAAAGGAAGAAGAAAAAATGCTAGAACAAGGTTTGGTAGGTAGAGATGCTATTTTGAAGAAACTACATGTTGCAGATTGATAAAGGTTGTCCTTTTCAGAAGAAGATCAGCAAGAAAAGAAGAAATCTGCCCAATGGACAAGGCGTTGATCTACTAAAAGCCAAAGATCTGTAAACTGAGGTTCTCTACACCTAAAAGGACAACTGTCCTCCCCAAATGGAGCCACTGTTAGTCATCTATAATTCTGATTTTATCCAAAGATGACTAAATTTGACAAACCCAGTTTTCTAGAACAAAATTGAAAAAAACATTATGAGTTCTAGAAATCTCACGGTCTTCATATTTCTAAGTTTGTCATTTCACCAAAATATTCATCTATTTTTCCTAAAAAGGTTATCCTGCTGTTCCTTAAAAATGCTGTTCCTTAGCAGTGCTATTCCTTAGCATTGTTGTTCCCTAAACTGCTATTCCTTAGCAGTGCTGTTCCCTAAAAAGTGTTGTTCCTTAGCAGTGCTGTTCCCTAAAAAGTGTTGTTCCTTAGCAGCTGTTGTTCCGTAAGCTGTTGTAGTTTTTCCTTATTCAGAATCCTCAAGAAATAGTATTGAACAAAAATAAACTATATGTAGGCCAATTTTTCCATCATTTGCTAAAGTTCATTCTTTTGCTTTCTCATTTATTCCCCATTTTCCCTAAAAAACCCCTCCAAACCATCATAACCCCTTTATATGGTTCGAAAAACCCTCTTTAAAACCAATACACTCACTATTTTTTGGGTTTAAAACACCCTTTTCACCTATTAGAACTTCCAATTTGGCCTAAAAACTCATTTTTCAGGCCTAAAAAATAGTTTTTTAAAAAAGAAGAAGGTATAAGCCCCCGAGGGCTTAAGCCTTTCGCTCCTTTTCTCCATATGTCCGAGCGCTATAACCAAGTGCCCTAAACCCCATCGCATCGGCCTTCCTTTAAAAATCCACCTTTCTTCGAAAATTTCTCCCCACCGATGCGATTAGCACCCTACCCTTAGCCATATGGCCCACCTTCCACCCATAGAGCTACCCGTCCAATCTCTAGCTGCCACCTAGTTTCCACTAATTCCTCGCCCGCGCACCTTTCCCATCACATTGCTCTCTTGACTGTTGGATCCACCCCTTCTCATCCAATAGTCGATATCACATATTGTGCAATTTCTGCATCTAAGGTTTAACAACCAAAAGTCGTGTGAAACCGGTGGTATTGCGGAGGATGCGTGGCGTGATATAAATGGATCGTGTTCCCTCCAGAATAAACCACTTACCACCCGTTTGTCACACGGAAACTACCAATGGTTTTCCAAAACCACTTATGCCCATTTTCATGCCAAAGTCCATTTAAATCCTTTTTTTTTGACCTCCACCATTAAAATCCTTCCTCCATGCATTCCGCCTCTCTACAACCCCCTTCGTTAGCCTCCGAAGCAATATTTCTAACCTTGCATGGTTTTATTAACATTTTATTTGTCTTGTGCAGGTTGGATAGCAGTTTTAAAAGGTTGAAACCCTCCCACAGTCCATAAAGGGACGGACCAGGAGGTTACGACATTTGTGGTCCGAACAGGGGCCGAATCACGAAGAAAGCGAATTGCCAGGGTTAGTTTCATAGTTTGATCAGTGTTCTATGAGCACTGTTTTACATCATCAAACCCTTAGCATCTCGCAGGCACCTGTCCACAACATCAAAAGGAAAAAAAGGACACTGTAAATGCATTATAAGGGATTAAGGCGAAATTAGAGCCTTAGAACAGAAGATTAAAACATAATCAAGGTTTTAAAAGGTATAAGGGATTATTGAATAAAAACAATTGTTAAAAGAAAAAAGAGATAAAGGTAGAAAAACAAAGCATCAATATATAAAGAGGTAAACAAAAGATTTAAAGGATTAGCAGATCAAGGCTAAAAGGCCTTAAAAACATAGTTTTGATGATAAAATAAAGGAAACTTAGGCTTAAAGATAGCCTCGGATACATCAAAGGGGCAGTTATTCACTTAATAAATCAAAAGTGACACATTTCACTTACTTTATACCTCAAAGGGAAAATTGGCAGTTATTACACAAAAGATATTTTAAAAAAACTGTTAGACAATTATTGTGAAAGACAGAAAAGAGCCTCAAAGTCAATATTTTCAACTATTTTATCCTCAGGAAGTAAAGACAGATTTAATACTTAGAGAAGTAGTTGAAAGACATTCCTACCTTATGCCTTGCATGGTTTTTAAGGATAGGAGTGCATTTACTATGTCATTAATGTCATTTTTGAACCCTAGATGTTTCCACCTCCTCATTTGCAGCATAAATACTGGATACGAACTCATTTTATAGGGGGCATTTGATAGCTCTTTGAAGCGATACATAGTTCTGCTAAGATTGAAGAGAAATTGAGGTACTGGAACCTATAGATGTTTTGACTTGTTTGTGGATGGAGAAAGCTCTATCATTGGATCCTTGAGCTTGGATGTTGGTGAAGTATTCTAAACTGTTTAATGTTTTTCCTGTTTTTATTCTGTTTTCATCATCTCTTGCTTGCAGTAGAGTAAAAGTTTTAGGCTGAGAAATGTCTACTAGAAGCACCTTAGGCCTGTTTGCTCTTTATTGTCTTTATGTTTTCATCTGCTTAATGTTTGATTGAGTAGTTTGACTGATTTTTAACCTTTATGTTTGTTTATTTCCTAAATAGTTCAATACAATGGCCTCAAGAATGATTTATGGTTTTCCCTGCTTGCTTGTTGCTATTTAAAAACTGTTTTTGAAGTCTTCCTTCGAAGTACCATTGTCCAAAGTTTTCCAAAGAGGTCTGTTTTGATCATACCCTTTGTACTTTCTAAAATAATTGTTTTGAAGGTCCTTATAGCTATAATCACATATTTTTAGGAGTTCCCTCTTCTATGAATGCAGTTATTTGTGAATCTTGAATGTTTTCTTATCCTTGAAAGTGAAATATTTGATGAAATAGAGCATTCCTCGACTCTTAGATTTCATTTTAAAATTTTGTCTTGAAATTTTTATTTGCTGAAGTGTAAATTGTAGAATTCATGGTTAGCCCTATCTATAAAATACTTCTTCATGTTCAAATGATGCTTTAAGTCCCTTTGTTGGAGAGTACATATAATTAAGGATTCTTAACTGCCCTTAGTTCTAAATTTCATTCTAAAAATCTTGATGTTCATTTCATTTCACTTGAAAACTTTGTAGATCCAACAACCAAGTTAGATTTGCCCTTTGATACCCCTAATTCATCTACAAACTTGTTACAAACTTCTACTTGACTCCATTACCCAATGACTTAGAGAATTCCCTTTCCTATCTATGTTGCCTAGATCATCATGTCCCACAAAACAATCAAACAAACTCATGCTTAATAACTAGCCTAAAATCAACCTTTTACAAGCAAACAAGTCATATCTTTGCAAAACATATTGAGAGATCACTCTCTGAGACTAGGAGGGCTAGATCCCAGAGCTCTAAAGACTGGTTTATATGTTGCCTTTTCATTTGGTTTACCAATCGGCCAAATCACAGGACACCAACAAAGTCGACCCATTTGTTTCTCATGCTTGATCAGTTGACTCAGAGCTTCCATAATGAGTAGAAAGAGGAGGGGTGAGAGGGGGCATCCTTGACGAAGACCTCTTTTTGAGTGGAAGAAAGGAGATGCAGAACCATTGATGAGAAGGCTAAAAGACACATTGGTGATGCAACACATGATCCATTTGATGAAATTGTAGGGGAAGTCCACGTGCATAAGTATCATACAGATGTAAAGCTAATTTGCTTGGTCGAAGGCCTTGGAAAGATCCAGTTTGAGGATGATAATTTTGAGTTTTTTGTGTTTGATGGAGTGAAAAACCTCCTGTGCAGTGCCTATAGCTTCATGAATTTGGCAGTGGTGAAGGAAGGAAAATTTTTTAGGAGATATGTGCTCAGAGAGGATGGGCTTGATGCAACTTGCAATGATTTTGGCTATGATATTGTATATGCAATTGCATAGAGAAATAGGTCGATAGTCAGAGAAATGTTGTGGATCATCAAATTTAGGGGTAAGGGAAATGAATGTAGAATTGAATGCATCATATAGTCTTCTAGTAGTTCTGCATTCTTCGAACAAGTTGAGGATGTCCTATCCCATGACATCGAAGAAAGCTAAATAAAATTCAATTGGCCATCCATCCGGTCCCGAGATTTTGTCTTTTTGGAACCATTTTAAGGTGTCCTAGAGTTCCTGTAGAGAGACCAGTTTCATTAACGGATCTTCAGCTTGCTAATCCACAAAACGCAAGAAGAGCCTAGCCACTCTGATAATTTTGATAAGGTTTGTATTAGCAGGGGCTTTATATAGCTCTTTGAAGTGGTCGATACCCATTTGAGCCAATTGATGGAAATTGTGAGCTAGATTATCCCGATGGTCCTTCAGTGACCAAATGGTATTGATAGCTTTATGTCCATTAGTGAAATGGTGGAAGAATTTGGAATTCGCGTCCCCAGATTTTAGCCAGATGACTCTACTTCGAAGGCACCAGCTCTCTTCTTGCTCTCTGAGAATCCAGGTTCGATTTGACATCAACTGTGATAGTTGGGATCTGGTTTGATCAGAGCATGTCCTAGACCTCAAGGATAGTTCAATATTTGCAATTGCCTGTTCAGTTTTATTCAAAGTGCCCTCATCCTTTTTCCTTTTGTCTCTAGCCCATGTTTTAGTTAATTTCTTGATGGCATTCATATTTGCAGCAAATGAGGTTGAGGGGGAGCTTGAGTGAGCTATAGGATGAGTATTCCAATAGTTTTTTACTAGTTCGGTATATTCAGGGCAAGCTAACCAAGTAGCATTGAATTTGAAAGAACTAATGGGCTTCCTTAGATGAGGTGAAAGTTCTAAGTATATGGGTGAGTGATCAGAGATCCCACCGTTGCCAACCCATTTTCAATAATAAATGCTCGAGCTAGTGAGATCTTTGTGAATCAATAATCGATCAAGTCTCCTAGCCACTAAGGCCTCCCCAGTTCTGTGGTTGTTCCAAGTAGGGTGAAGTTGGGCCATCAATATATCAATCAGATGATGGCCTTCTAATATTTGTGACATGCCATCAACCAGGGGATCAACAGTTGCATGCGGACCCCAAGATTCCACCAAGCCCTGAGAGAAATTAAGATCCCTACCAATGACGAGATTGTGTGAAAATAATAGTGAGGAGCTGAGAATATTGTGTCAAAAGGTAAGTCGGGATGAACATGGTGCATAAATGTTGACAAGTCAGTAATAAGCTCCAATATTGGATGAGAAGATGTCAAGTCCCAGAAAACCTTCCCCACCCCATTGGTTTAGGATTCTAATGGTTCGGGGATTGGTACCTATTAAAACCCCCCCAGATCGATCTCGATCGTCCAGAGCCTGGAAGATCCAACCAGGGCAGATAGATTATAGAGTAAAGGTGACATGTTAAGAGGAGTCCAGAGTTTCTTGAAGGAAAATCACATCAGAGGGAGTGATGTGTAAAAGTCTGCACAGGGCCAATTTCTTTTCAGGGTTGGCCAACCTGTTAGCCACCTACAAAAAATTTGTCATATCAAATGGTGGCTAAATCTCGTTTTTATCCTTTAAGAAACAATTTCATGGCCAAATTGTTAGTTCTTAAAGTCTTATGAAGATAACTAACCCTTGAGTTAATCTTCACTGCTGTTTCCCTCATAATCCTAAGGAATGTACTGTTCACCAACAAAAAGACTGCTTAAAACCCCATTTTTCATCATTTCCACTCCTCCTTTCACCCATAAACAATTCATTTTTTCCCTTGTCCCCTTCATAAAAATCCTCCAAAATACCTTCATTTTGCTTCCAAATCAACCAAAACCCATTTTAAACCTTCTATCTGCCTCTCATTTGGTTTAAAAATGCCTTCTTTTGCTTACCGAAACCCCCAGATTGACTTAAAAATCACTATTTTAGGCCTAAAAATACCCTTTCTACATATAAAGGATTCTTAAGCCCCTGAGGGCTTAACTCCTGTAACCCCTTTCCTCATATGACCTACAGCCCCTTAGTCGGGCGCTAAGGGCTTAAAACCATTTCCCAAACCCGACTTTCCTTTGTTTTTTCTATTCCCCGACGAAAAGGTTTAAATATTGGGCCACCCGATCCCCTACCTTATCTTTTCCTTTGCTCATATAACCCCGCTTCCTCCTTTAATCCTGAACGTCTGTCAGAAAAATCTGACGATCAGGATTAGACCTGACAACCTCTTTCCCCTTTCCTCCTTTTTATTATAACTCTACCTCATCTTTTAATCTTAGTCGTCCGATCGCCAAATCCAACGATTGGGATTAAACCCGATAAACACAGATCCTCCCGCTCCGCAAAAAAAAACATGACATCATCGTGGGCCCCACTTACCTCTTTAACCCACAGCTTACCCCGTCGCACGGGATCCACACCATCGGATCTGAAGTTCTTGATCTGACGGCGGACAATGTGTTTCACATTTTTTTTGCGTCTGATGGTTAACATTCCAAAAAAATGCGAAATGGGTGGTTTTATAAATCTACATGTCACGCAATGTATCGTATCACATTATTTTTGGGAAAACCATTTACCACCCTCAGTGCCGCGCAAAAAACACTAACGATTTTCTTCCTCACCACTATTCTCCTCCGCAATGTCTTTCAGATTTAATCCGAGTCGTCGATCTATAAGATCGGACGGTTGCGTTTTAACCCATCCCCCATTCAATTTTCATTTGATTTACTCTTGAAATAGGTCACCGAGCGATCTTGACCGTTCATCGTCCTAATCGAATGGCTCACGTTATTTCTCACTTCCATTCGCTTGCCCTTCACCTCTCCTCCCAAACAATCCATTGAGAGTTCTCTGCTGTCGATCTCTGAAGATCTAACAGCCCCGATTTAACTTCGCCTCCAATCACTTTTCACCAAACCATATCCCAAGTCACTTAATCGCGCAATCTCTACCATTGATTAATTTGAATCGATAGCTCTTATTCTTCCTAGCCCCAAACCGCCCAAGCAGTGCTAAACCCATTTTTCGCAAGATTTACTTAATTTTTTGTTTGTTTGTGCAGGATATATGAGTTTTTTGCAGAGTTTTAAAGATATCATGAAGGCCAGGAATGACGATTCCTAACCTTCAATGTAGGAAAGGATCCAAGAGGGATTTCACTAAAACAGACCCCTCCACCTGTGTAAACCCTCTGCGCACCTACAAAACAACAAAACACAGGAAAATATCAATTAAACGAAGAGTATCAGTATCAAAGGTGAAGATCAGTGCATAAGTCAAGATTAATGATTTTAAACAGAGTTAAAGAGATTAAGGCATAAATTCAAAGAATCATAGGCCTAATTCACAGAGATAAAGACAGTGTTAAAGGATGAAGACTAGAAATGAAGATCAAGGCCTAATTAGGCCTAAAACACAGAGTAAGGGCAAATTAAGGTGTTTTAAGGTAAAACAAGGAGATCTATCAGCTCGAAAGGCCTTCACTGCCACATCAGAGGCTAATTGAATCCTATTCAACTACCAAAGAGCCACCTGCAGCCTCAAATAAATCAAAAGAAGGCATACTTATTGCCTATTCGGAAGATATTTTCCTAAAGACAACTGAATAGTTATTTCAAACAAAAGAACTTATTTCAAACTGTCAGCGAAGTTATTGAAAAGATAAGAAAGACCCTTAAAGTCAAACTTCTCATCCACTAAGCCTAAAAAACTAAAAACAGAGTTATGAAACAAAGTTGTAGATAGAATGCATTCCTGCCTTATGCCTTGCATGGTTTTCAAGGTTAGGAATTGCATTTAGTGTAGAATTAATGATACTTGAACCCTAGAAACTCTTCCACCTCCTCATTTCCTTATAAAATCTCATTTAGGAGCACATTTTAAAGGGTCGGTTATTGGATTTCTGATGTAATACTTGCTGTATCAAATCATTTTTGAATGTAAATAAAATCTGAAGCTCTGAAGCTCTATTAAGTTATTGAAGAAGTTAGGCTGAGAAGAGAAGTTGATGCTGTGATGAAACATTGGACTTGAAGTATGTAACTGGATTGACAATCAAAATACAAGCTGATTTTTGGGATCTTGGTCTATATTATTGGTGAAATACTTCTTACTGTTATTGTTTTCCTTTCATGTATGCCATTTTGTTCACTTTTCTATGATAAATAACAGCTAATATAGAGCTAGGATTTACTGTTAAAAGTACCCTACTCTCACTGATAAGCTTTATCTGTATGTGTTCCTCCAATTGTGTATTTAAGAATGTCTTAAGTTAAGTGTAAACATTATCAAGGAATTTTGGTTAGTCCATGTCTTGATGTGCAAAACTTGAAAGGAAGTTCTTGAATGATATTTTCATTATATGCTAAGTAGAGTTACACTAGAAAAGTTTATGGTTTGCCCTGTCTTCTAGTTCTTTCTCCAAAGGTTGTTTTGAAGGTTTCCCTAAGCGTATGCTGAAACCAGGGCTAGATTTTAATGCATCTGACTTGATCTTAAGCTGCACTTTGCTTTCTTATCTGTTTTCATCCCTTCTGAAAGTAGTCATGTGGATTACTTGATTGTTTTTCTGATAAGTTAGCTTTAATACAAGCTTGTCCAAAGAATTTTATGGTTAGCCCTGTCTTTGGTTGGTTTCAAACAGTTGCTTAAAAAGGCTTTTCTTGTTTGGAAAGTTTATAAATCCTTGTTGAAATTATTGGCTTTTTCCACCTTCTCAACACTTTTAATGTTCCATTACATCATTTAATCTAAAGGATCTTTTGATATAGATGACTTGCCCCTTGGCCCACTCTTGAAATTGTTGTACAATTAAACCATTTTGTGACTCCATTGCCTAATGGTTTAAAGCTGTTTTCACACTAATCCTATCTGCTGAACAGTTCTCAATATACTTGCATCTTCACCTTTTGAACTCTTTCATTTTGTGATATTCCATCCAATTAAATATCATAACTGACCAACCAAACAAACAAAAAAACCTTGTTCTTAATAACTAGCCTAATATCATACTTAAAAATTTAAAAGATAAATCAATCTTTGCACTTATAAGAGAGATACCTCTCTGGATTCAGGAGGGCTAGATCCCAGAATCCCAAAGTGATTTTTGATGTAGTCTCTGCAGCATTTAGTCTTGCCACTATACTAAATTACAGAGGCCTAACACAACCCTCGTGTTGGGCCAGAATTGTGAATTACAGATAAATCACGCTTACCTAGACAAGTGCTATTCTAGAACAATAGTGAAAGACTATATGAATATTTTTCCTAACTAAAAATAGATACACATAGAGGATTAGAGGTTTACTTGTTCAGTCACTTCCAAGTGGCTCCTTCTATCGCTTCTGTTGCAACTTCAAATTCAAGCAATTTGTGTGAAATTCTTCCTGCAAGAAAGAAGACTGAAACAACAAAATATGAAATAATATAGATATCTATTCAAGCTAGTTAGCTAAATCAGTAAAGCATAAACCATATACATCAACTGAGATCTTGCAATATGGAAAATCAAAGCCAATATAGATGCATATAGGGAAAAATACGCAGTACTCTTTATTGATGATAGAAGGAGAGGTTACAACCTAGTGACTGATTTGAAGTGACCTTACAGAAACGTTCCAAAGCCTCATCACAGTATAAATCTCTCCAGCAGCAGCTACACAAATCTAGCTCTCAATTGAAAATTATCCAGCATTGCTCTACTCAAATTCTTCCTCAAGCACTTAGATCTGTGCTCAATTTATAGATGAAATGTAGGTAGTTTTGAAATTAATGACTTTCCAATAATAGGCAAGACATGTTTCCATTCATGTAGACGTCAAATGGAAACTTGGATCCGAATCTTGACACATGTGAACTCTTTTAGAATGCACTGACCAAGTGGAGATTCCGGAACAATGATAATTTTGCTCCCAATGTGACCAACGAACCTGTGAATGTCGGGAAGTGCTTTGCAGAGTAGCCTTGCATGGGGATACCTGCATATGCAACGCACTTAGGCCCCTTAGAGCCTGTGTTGGTGAGCTCTCATATGCTATATAATAAGCTTCAAACCCTGGAAACCTTTGCTTGATGAAAGTATTTCTTGATTTGTCTTGTTTCTTGTCTTAGGGCATATAGAAAATAAAATGATAGGGAATGATAGACCCTTTATCATTGGTATTGGAGATGATGCCCAGTTGTTCATTGGGAATAGCACCCAAATTGTCCTATAACAATTGCCCCCTAAAGCATGAGATCAAAATAATAAGAACATTTGATTGAGATGCTTTACACTGTGATGAGTCTGGAAACGAAGCAGAGTGGTCACCTGCATAAATATTACAATACATTACATCATGATATATCCTCTTTGATCATAATTGCTGAGAGTAGGCATTCCCATGTTCAACACATAAAACAATCTAATAACATGTACATAATTAAGAAAGTCATCTTCATTGGAATGTTGCCCAGATGCAGACATGCCTATAGATATAGGCCCATGTTTGGATGACAATTTGTATGTAAGGAAATCGTAAATATGATGTGTACAAAAATCATAAAATCCCAGCTCGGATGGCTGAAACTAGATCTGGGGTCTTCTTATCTCATTCACTCGATCATTCAGGTACAAGTCTAGCCATGCGAATATATGATTTGTAGTCGAACATGGAAAGACATTGTTAGATTACCAGCTAATGATGTGAGATGTTAAAAAACGCGAGAGAACCACCATTAATGTCATTGGCCCTCAAGGTACTGTAGTACATTTCATAAGGTGTGAATAGATGATTTGATGTCGAACGCCAAACAAAATATTTCGGTCAAAAGTCCGGAAGTGAGGATCTTGTCGATGCTGTAACAAGCCTCATGGTACTAGAATCTGATGTTTCTAAGTGAAATTCCTGGATATTGATTTGTTGTCGACAGGAAGTCACCTTATTTCAAAATAGGAGTTACTAATTTTGGAGACAAGGGTATGAATTTATATAGAAATTTTCAGGGACGATGGTCATGAAAATGAAAGTTTACGAGTATTGAAGAGGGATGAGTTTTTAATCACTGGATGACTTCTCTTGAACATATCAGCGACATTGTGATAAGTTGGAAGCATTGACCCAAAACCGAAGTGAAGGTATGATGAACCATAGGTGTGAATGAATAGTCAAGATGATTACCCAACCCAAACAGTCACGGACATGGAGTGAAAGAAGTGTCATGTTCAAGAGAGACTTGCTACCAAAAAGAAACTTTGCTCACTTTTCCCAAATTTTCCCTAGTCATTTGTCGAACAGTACCTCTTTATTTTTTAACAAGCTTGAGGAGGATAACATTTTTTTGATCTATAATTCAACCCTCCGGGTGAATAATGTATCTCTATTTAATAATTTAACGAGTCCAGTGATGAATGAAACTCGATTCTTGCCATGATCAACAAGCCCATCGCTCTTTTATGTTTTAAGGAGATTAATGACAGTGATAGCTCGATCCTTTTTCATATTTAGAGAGTCTAAAAAGGAGGACGAAAGAGAACTCCAAAAGTAAATTTTCATAAATTTTTCTCTCAGACCCGAAAAAGCGCAAAATAATATCTGACAGAACCTCTTTGGTCATGTTTAACCAAGATATTCCCTTTTTGTAAATAATCTATCTCAGTTTGGAAAAGGGTTAAACTTATACTAAGTAGATATCCATTCATTTACCTTTACGAGCTTGAAAAGACAAGTGCTAGGTAATATTTTCACATATCGGAGTCTGAAAAGAGCTGAAAGAAGACTCCAGGGGTTCCTTTTTCACTGTTATAGAAGCTCTAAAAAGAGATAAAAGTGTGCTTCAAATCCTTTTTCATTTTTAACAAAGATCGAAAAATAAGGAGAAAAAGTATGCTTTGTGGTCAAGTCATTGTTAAAATAAATCTGCACGACTAATCTGTTCATCAGTTGTAAGACCTATTCAAAACAACATCAAATGGATTAAAAATACCTATTTCATGATAAAAACATAACAAAACCATAGTCATAGCAATAAATTTAACTTGCAAACAATTAAATGACTATAAAAAGTAGTTTCACTATTCATTTTTACCATTCCATAGTTACCATTTGTATTTTGGAGCTTTGAACCTGTTTTGCCCCCGAACTTCAATGGTCGATTGCGTGCAATTAGTAAGAATGTTTTGAATTCCCCCTGCAAGAGCACATGTCGAATGCCCCCTGCAAGAGAAGATGCCCCCCAAGCTTTATTGCATTCATATAAGTATATTACTCGTTACTAATAGCTGGATGGAATGAAGGTTAATTATAGGGGAGAATTTGTTTCACTTTTTAACGAGCTTGACACAAGAAGAGAACTATGCTCATGACATGTTTCATTTTTTAGCGAGGTTGACAAGTAAAAGAACCAGGGAAAATTTTAAGCAGGAAAAATTATCTTGAAGTTTAAAAAATTGGCGAATCTCACTAGTCCCTAATAGGCAAACAATAAAATGTTTATTGATGTATTTGTAAAATTATTCAAATTTATAATGATATTATATATAATATATATATAATTTTGGTGATTTTTAACATAAAATAATTTTATATTGTAAAATTTGGGCAAATCATTTTTATAAAACATGGAAATTGGCGAATATTTTTTTTGGAAAAACCATGGAAAATTAGCTCACCTGCGAATATTAGCCCCTAAAATTTTCCATGAAAAGAAATTTCCTCAAAGGCACTTGTTTCATTTTTTAACGAGGTTGACACAAGAAAAAATAACTGTCCTCATAGGCACTTGTTTCATTTTTTAACGAGGTTGACATAAGAAAAAATAACTATCCTCATTGTGCAATTGGACTAGTGAGTGTGTGCTAGAAAAGACGTAGTCTAGCAGAGTCATAATTTAAGGAGTTTGATGAATACCACAAATGATAAGTTATAAAATTCATTGAAGGGTCTTCTTCAGGGTTTTCATTGAATTTAGGAATGTCTGAGGGTAACATATGTGGTATCACCAGCCACCAAGGAGAGGAACCAGATAGGATTCCAGATGGTGGCATGGGTGAAGTCAATGGACAAAACATCAAAAATGAAGCAACAAAAGATGTTGTCACAACTAAAATAGATTGTTCAGTCTAGGATGTTATCTCAACCATGGTAAAATGACCCAATGTATACCCTATAGAATCTATAGGAACTCAAAGTGAAACAGGATCAAGAAAAGCAGAGGAAGGTGATTGAGGAAAAGACTCGTACAGGTAAATATATTACCAAAAATGAGTTGGAGTTAAAGGTGTCTCATCTTGTGATATTTCTTCAATCGAAATCAAACCAGGTGGAAGAACTTCACCATCAGGCCAAAAGTATATTTTAGGTGGTTGACTACGTGATATGGGAGACTCAATGGCTACAATAGATTGTGGAGTGACCAATACAGAAACAAATTTTGGTTGTTCAACTTCGAGATCAAGATTTTCTCCACTTAGGGAATATAGCAATAGAAATATAAGGGGATGATAGACCCTATTTCATTGGTCTTGGGGATGATGTCCAGTTTGACCAATAACAGTTGCCCCCTAAATCACAATGGGATCTGGATCAACTTCTAGTTGAAAAACGTTGGGTTCTGGAGGTATGGTCTCATAGATTAGATGGATCGTGACCACGGGTAGTTGTGAGGACTCTATCTCGACAACAGTAGACAAACCAATGTTTGTAGAAACAACTTGTGCCAACTCTAGTATATGGGAAGATGATGCTTCACCAAAGGTACTAATGGTACTGGTTTTGGTAGAGCGATCTCTACGCAAACGACGGGGGAAAGGATTTTGTTCTTCCACGATGACTGATTTATTTTAACCAAAAAAAATAAACAAAATAAAAGGGTAATGCTAGGAAAAAGGGTAATGATCAAAGATCCCACCGGTGCTAACCCATTTTCGGTAAGAAATGTTCGAGCTAGTGAGATCTTTGTGAATCAAGAAATATCGATCAAGTTTCCTAGCCACTAAGGTCTCCCTAGTTCTGTGGTTGTTCCAAGTGGGGTGAAGTCGGGCCATCGAGATATCAATCAGATGATGGGATTCTAATACTTTTGACATGCCATCAGCCAGGAGATTAGTAGTTGCATGTGGACCCCAAGATTCCGCCAAGCCCTGAGAGAAATTAAGATCCCCACCAATGACGAGATTGTGTGCAGCTAATAGTGAGGAGCTGAGAATATTGTTCCAGAAGGTAAGTCAGGATGAACATGGTGCATAAATGTTGACAAGTCAATAAACAACTCCAAGATTGGATGAGAAGATATCAAGTCCTAGAAAACCTTCCCTGCCCCTTTGGTTTAGGATTCTAATGGTTCGGGGATTGGTACAAATTAAAACCCCCCTAGATCGACCTCAAGCGTCCAGAGCCTGGAAGATCCAACCAGGGCAGATAGATTGTAGAGTAGAGGTGACATGTTCAAAGGAGTCCAGATTTTCTTGAAGGAAAATCACGTCAGAGGGAGTGATGTGTAAAAGTCTGCACAGGGCCAATTTCTTTTAAGGGCTAGCCAACCCTCGTGTTGAGCCAAAATTGTGAATTACGGATAAATCATGCTTCCCTAGACAAGTGCTAGTCTAGAAAAATAGGTGAAAGACTATACGACTATTTTTCCTAACTCAGAATAGATACACATAGAGGATTGGAGGCTTAATTGTTCAGTCGCTTCCAAATGGCTCCTTTTGTCGCTTCCTTTGCAGCTCCAAATTCAAGCGGTTTGTGCGAAATGCTTCCTGCAAGAAATAGCACTAAAAAAATAGAAGATGCAATAATATAGATATCTATTCAAGCTATTTAGCTAAATCAGTAAATAATAAACTATATACATCAACTAAGATCTTGCAATATGGAAAATCAAAGCGAATATAGATGCTTATAGGGAAAAATAAGCAGTACTCTTTATTGATGATAGAAGGAGAGGTTACAACTTAGTGACTGATTTGAAGTGATCTTCCAGCAACGTTCCCAAGCCTCATCACAGTATAAATCTCTCCAACAATAGCTACACAAATCTAGCTCTCAATTGAAAATTCTCCAGCATTTCTCTACTCAAATTCTTCCTCCTAAAGCACTTAGATTTGTGCTCAATTTATAGATGAACTGTAGGTTGTTTTTCAATTAATGACTTTCTAATAATAGGAAATACATGTTTCTATTCATGTAGATGTAAAATTCACACTTGGATCCGAAGCTTGACACATGTGAACTCTTCTAGAAGGCACTGGCCAAGTGGAGATTCCGAAACAATGAGAATTTCGCTCTTAATGTGACCAATGCACCTGTGAATGTCAGGAATTTCTTTGCAGAGCAGCCTTGCATGGGGCTACCTGCATATGCAATGCAATTAGGCCCCTTAGAGCCTGCGTTGGAGAGCTCTCATATGCTATATAATAAGCTTCAAATCATGGAAACCTTTGCTTGATTTGTCTTGTTTCTTGTCTTAGGGCATATAGTAACTGAAATGATAGGGAATGATAGACCCTTGATCATTGGTCCTGGAGATGATGCCTAGTTAACCAGGTCATTGGGAATGGCACCCAAATTTACCTATAACACCTAGACAGTTGAAGGAAAGTATTTTCATGAGGTAACCATGGGCCGGGTCATCTGAGCTCTAAGGACCCCTTCAAGTGTATTTTGCTTCTCTTCGATAATATCCTGACCAGCTTGTATAATAGATTTAGATATATTGGAGTAACGAACTCTACCAGGTTTAAATTGAATATGTTCAATCAGGCCAAGTCCACCAGTCTCAGATGAGGGGGGAAAGGAATGAGCGAGAGATCAGAGGTGGTAGGGATGGGGTGGATGCATATCCAAGGATCATGCAGAGGGAAAGTGGGGGGGGAGAGATCAGGGATGGAAGGGGGGGTATCAGAGTAAGTAGGATGGGAGGAGGGTCCAGGGTAGGTTGTCGAAGGGAGAGGGACAGGGTGAGAGGGGGATGGCATGCAATGTGTGTGTGTGGTAACTAATGCAGAAGAGAAATAAAGAGATGCAGGGATAGAGGATGGAGAAGTACCCGATGCCTGCCTTGCAGCAAAAAACCAAGCTCTGGTCATCCGAGGAGAGGGAGGTCCGAGGGGGGCAGAGGAGGGCTTGGGCCCAAATCCAGTATTCTTCCCTTTGCGTCGATCCTCTTCAATGTTGACGGGTGGGGGGACGGGCTGTGAGGGAATGGTTTATGCTTGGTCTGATTCTCCAACATTATCAGCACCTTTCAGGAGTGGGAAATCCTTGTATAGATGTCTGACTTCATGAAATCTTCAGCATCTGTAAGGAACTCCTTCATAATCAAGGATATGTATTTTGACGAATTGCATCCACCTCAACGTGATTGCCTCTTCTAGCCCATCTCTGTTATCCAAGTGTACCAGTATCCTTGCCATAGTCATGATACCTGATGCGAGGTAGGATTTTTCATGGTCCAAATAGGTGCCGAGGATGTTGCCAATGTGCCGCATTATGTCCTCAAACCAGAAGTGTAGAGGCAACCCCAATAACCACACCCATATTGGGCCAGCTCCAACCTATTTTTTGTCAGGATCAAAGAGGGGGCTCCATCTTTTGAATAAAATAGGAACTTTTTAAATATGCCATAGCTTTGATAGTACCCAATTAAGCTACTCAGTTCGATGGAATCAAAGGGAAAACCATCGATGAGGGAGGATCACTATCAATGGAAGATCATCCATTATAGGCCCTCAGATTTCGTTTGTCCAGGATTGTAAGCGCGTGAGGCTATATCGACGCCCTCTCACATGTCCCACCAGGATCCTGTCAGCAGTATCCATAACTTCACCCATATTCAAACAGTCCCTAAAGGTTAGGTCAAAATTCCAGTTACTTTTCTTGGCGCAGTTGGAGTGGCGTCTGCCTTTGCGCGAAGGGATAGGGTTATGAGGGCCGAGATCGGGATCAGGTACATAATTGCGGGTGTTCAGATTAAGGGCATCCAGCAAAAGGGATACGGACATCGCAACAAAACATCTTGATGAAGTTAGGTCAGATCGAGGAGGGTCTGGTGGCACGGTCCAGATTGTAGAAGGTCGTGAGCAGGAGGGTTCGAGGGGCGGGGAAAGAGTGGTGCCTTAAAGGCAGGTAGAGAGAAAATTTAGAGAGTCAGGCGAGAAAAAAAGTGACTCCGACGCCGACGAGGAGGTAAGAGGGAAAGAAGGAATGTTAGTGAGTGAGAATGGTAGAGATTCAGTGGTCAGAGGCGGATCAAAGAGCGGATGATAGAGCGAAGGGGGAAAAGTAGGACCAGAAAATGCCGCCTCAGAAATATTGAGCGCCAGTGGGGCATGAGGTGGCACATGATAGATGGGGGATCCCCAGATGTCCACATCTTCTAACGAGTTTGGCGTATAATTGATCTCCTCATCCATGGTGTGCAGTTATCCCAAGATTCCCGTGCTGTTGTCATCTTCACAACCGACCAACCAACGAAAATGGTGGAGTAGATCACAATGGTGAGCTGCGATCGGTTCCAGATCGCACCTGCATAAAACTTTAATCATCTCACAACCCTAATGGACAAGATAACTACGGTATGCACGTGTGATTAATTCCACTGGGGTTTCAACTTGCACATTTTCGCTGTTATTTACGCACTGGACTATAGATACTATTGCTATGCATGATTTTCTATTTTTTCAAAAAAATGTGTTTATGATGGAAAGATAATCCTTAGGGATTATATAAAATTGTATTATTCACATGAGATAAAGGTGAAAGTGAAAAATGAACATGAAAAACCATAGGAAGTGTGAGAGACCTTTTGGAAGATGGAATAAAGTGTAATGTTCCCAATTTTAGCCTCAAGCTAAAATGGAACATTATAGTTGCACATTTTATTTTTGTTTAATAAAATGGGGAAGGAGACACCTTAGCCCCTTTTAGATGAAGAAATAACACTCCTCATGTGAAAAGGAGGAGAATAAAGCATCTAAAATAAACACCAAGGGTGTGAATGGAACCCAGCTCACTTGATTAGTCACCTTTGACTAAAGTCAACAGCTTTGCCCAAGGAGGAAGAGGCTTCTTAGAGAAGCTACGCAATTTTGGAGGGAAGACATTCTCATGAGGGTGGAAACCCTAATTGGTGGGACTGTGGTGGAGAAAAGGTTCCTTTATTTATAAGGAGGAGATGGTAGCCCATTTTCAACAGGTTATGGTTCAGAGTTTCAAACTTGTGTCTGCAAGCTTGCATCCCCAGGCCGTTTAGCAGGGTGATGGTGCCCTCTGGCACTAGGGTGTTCCTGGTCGGGAATCCCTACCTCTTCCTCAAGGAATGATGAGGATTGAGCTACATTTCCTCAATATGGCATTGGCCACAACTACATTCATCTTCTAGAACGTTATTTCTGCAGCAAAGAGGACGTTGTGTTGCTGGGTGCAGCAAGAGAGGAACTCATGGAGTCTCTCTTGTCTTGTTTTCTTCAGTGGAGGAGTGATCCACTCATTAGAGGAACTGAAAGGAGGATTCCCAGGCTATATTTCAGATCAGTGGCATGAGGCCACACTTCCATCATCTCCCACTGCGCAGTCCATGGAGGAAACTGCGTTATTTTGGAGGAGGTAGTGAGAGAGGGGTTTCTGGAGCTTCAAGGAGGATGTTTTTGAGACAAAGGGGATCAGCCCTTTGTATTGGAGACATTATTAGAGGAGGGAAATCAAATTTATATCAGCCACAGCCTCATTCTTATTTTGTATCAGTTGCAGTGACAACTCAGTTGTCACATTTTGGTTTTCTCCGGCATTTCTAGCAATCTTCCTAGATTGGCTAGAAATCTTGTATTTCAACCCATTTCTTTGTTATTAGGCTATTTATTATATTCCTTCAGCCACATATGTATTTTATCCATGTTTAGCAGCTTATACCTTCATATACACTTCGCAGTCACTGCTCTCCTGCATTTTGTGGAGTTGCAGCAACTCATGTGTTTCATTGTCCATGTATTGGAGGTTGGTTCTTAAGGCTTGAGTGGCTTGTCCCTCAACCATTTATTGTATTTATTTGCTGATATATCATAATATCATGATTTTTTTAGCATTTCCCTCTTATGATGTATTCATAGTTGCAAAGTTCATGTTTATGTTCTTATGTTGCTGTAAGCTCTCTCATTGAGCATTGTTTTAGAGACCTAGATTGGGGAGATCTAAATAACCCATATAGAGTTATTTATTTGAGCTCATATTTTGCATAGGAGTTGTATGATGTGTGTTATAAGGCATCCCAGTAGTGTTTTGTCTTATTTTTTCAGCAGCTTCCTTATACAGCGTCCTCAAGGACCTTGTAGCAGAAATTACCGAAGTGGAAATGTTGCATATCCATAGACAGAGTCTTTGAAGGGCCAGCTAGCTTTTGGATCTCACACTTCCTTATGAAGGTGACATATCTGGTAAATTCCCCAGCAGTCAATCTCTGGAATGGACCTGTGGTCTTTCTATAGAAGGAAAAATGGAATATCTTAAGATATTCCCGATGGAGCAGAAAATTCCAGATTTGGAATATTACATAAAGTGTCATATAATGATGTATTTGTGTGTATCATATGAATGAATAATCCATCTCATCCTTATCATTACTTAGCTATACATTTTTGTGTTTTTAGAGTTATGTGTATTTTTTGGTGTTCTACCTTTTTCTAGCCTATCCTTTAGTTGTTATACCAAAACTATCCTATAGGATTGTGGCTCTATTTGGTGTACATAAATGCCTCTGTGACATTCCCCGTATTTTTTTTTATTCCATCTATGGTGATTTAATTTTTATGCCCTAGTTTTGTGCTCCTTCCACTTTTCTTGTGACTCAATGCTCTCTCCCATCTTCCATCTCCTCTATGCGCCCTTCTCCACCTAGGCATTCATCCTCTTACAAACCATTTCTTCTCTTTGCATGTTTATTCATTTGGACCACTCTGATTTCACATATATTTTTGCAGTTGAAACTTCATGATCTACTAGAGCCTGAAGAAAATGCTTGCGATAAAAAAATCTTGGGTGAACTGTGAAGATTCGTTGGCTATGTTTTAATTATAACATTACACAACATGTTTGGAAAATGGTTAGATTTGTATGCAATAATTAGAAGTTGGCTTTGACACATTGTTTAAATTTGGTAAAAGTACACATATTTTAACACTTGGGAAATCTTGCCACGAGAATCGACCCCTGGATATTGTGCATAAATCCTTCTTAACTTAAAAGCTAAGAGGAAACACGTGATCCATTGTTTGGAGGAAACTATATCAAGAATAATATATGAGGGATTGAGACTTGAATTATGGACTAGTGATAAGCTTGACCTTCTATTTCACGTGACCCATATATTTTGCGAGAATTACACATTAGTTTTAGCTTTTTTGTTTTTGTTTTTCCACTAAAGAAATCGTATCTAGATAAACTCTTAGGAATACATAGTCTTGCCTAGGATTGGACCACATGACTTGTAGGGACCAAATATCCCCACCTAATTGTTGGAGAATGACTTATCAGTTACTATATTAGATATTAAGGAAAAAAACAAATCTAAAGTAGAACTATTGGAGGAGGAGAGGCTATCAAAACCACTAGAAATCCTAATGATTTCAAAGCGGTGGAAGAATTTCATTGGAAATCAACTAAACAAAATTGCAAGTTAAAGAAATTTTTTCTTGTGTCAAAGTTCCTCCATGAGAGACTAGTGTGAGGAGAGGCTATCAAAACCACTAGAAATCCTAATGATTTCAAAGCGGTGGAAGAATTTCATTGGAAATCGACTAAACAAAATCGCAAGTTAAAGAAATTTTTTCTTGTGTCAAAGTTCCTCCATGAGAGACTAGTGTGAGCATATACAATCTCATAAATTTTGTGTATATGCTTCTGTATATCAAGAAAAAGGGTATTTAATTCTAGACAAGTGATTTCTAAGAGATGTGCGACTACCGTAATTGGAAAATTAATCTATTTCGTAGGCACCACCTCCTCTTTGTCAACATATTTGTATCTTAATTCTTCATATTTGTATCTTAATTATTGACGTTAAAATGAATACTATGGAGATTCCGAATCCTTCTTCTCAAAACTCATACCACATAAATCTGCAAACTATCAAGAGTGTTAACCATTATAATTATTCATAATAATTCTTGTGTGGGCATGTTAGTTAAGAATGGACATACAACTCAAATAGCTCTTTGATGTATATTATACTATCTTGCCAACCTTGTAGTGAGGTGTTATGTTGCCATGTAGACTTTGGAATTTATTTATAACATCATCGGTCTAAGAATGGACATACTACTCAAATAGCTCTTTGATGTATATTATATTATCTTGCCAATATTCTATTGAGGTGTCATGTTTCCTTATCTTCTATTTCCTAAGAATCATCTTTCAAAAATTCTAGAAGAAAATATATGTAATTGTGTATTTTATGAATTAATGAAATAATCATCTTCCAAATTAATAATATTTTGAATTAATGACGATCAATTATCTCAATGTTTTATTGTTCTTTCTAATTTTGTAAAATTAAATCCAAAAAAATATAAATAATTGTAAATAATACAATTATATAACCCCTAAAAATAAAATTTAAATGGGGTTTTTATGCACGAAGGTAATACAAAGTAGTCAGGGAAAGCACATACCCCATCAACCCATTCGTGAAACCTTAAAGTCAATCCTTCAGCAAGCTCTCAAACAATGGATAATTTTCCATTAACCATATAAACATGCTAATAGTCGCAGAAAAGTCTAGAGGATGTGGTCCAATGGTTAGTTGGGGAGATTTTGTTCCCAAAGGCCTCCTAGTCCAATCCCATGCAAGGCTATGTACATTTGAGAGATGATCCAAACATGATTTCTTAATATAATAAATCATACTAGTTACAAAGAGAGCAAAAAACTGTAAACAATGAAAAATGGAGGATAACTTCAAAGTATTCTTGTCGTTTAATGCATGGAGGTTATAAAATTCAACTGGGCCAGACCACATACATGGTAATTCAACCTTTCATGCCTTTGTAAATGGCACATACAACAAACCCATGAACAAACCCATGATGTCCTCCCGCTATAGTCCTATAATCCCCTGACACAATTTGTTTCATTATGCTTCTAGAGCCAATGGAACATGAAACGAATCATTTAAATAAAATTTAAAACAAATAAAAAATAATGTGTCGTAAACCATAATCTAAAATGAACAAAATTTTAAAAAATGTCCCTTAAGCACGACCTACTAAATGGAAGTGCATATTTTTCAAGAAACTTCCTTCAACGATGAATAACAAAGATTTGAAAGAGAACATTTTTTTTTGAATTTTTTGATCTGATGATTTAAAAGAAAGGAATATCTCATGGTTCAAAAAGTTTCAATTTCTCAGGGCAGTTTGAGGTAGTGATTGAATAAGTGATTGCACTTAGAAAGACTATATTAAAAATGGTCTCATGAAATGTACACAAATAAATGGATAAAGTATATCTCTATGTTATTTCTTAAAATCAATGTGGATGAAAGGTCACTCACATGCCATTATTTAAAGCTAGTCCTAGATCAAGTGAGAGGGAAATACAATCCCTCAGAAATAGAACAATCGTTGCCCCCAACCTTCTGATACTCTAAGGCGACAACTGGTGGCAAGAGGAGGACACTTGCCACCTAAAAAAAATAATGAGTTCAATTGATCTTTGGGTTCCTTTCCATTCCATTATGGCAGCGGTTATCATGGCTTCTCAACCGTACTTGAATAGTCTTCAAAATGTTCACCTCTAATGCTTGCAATGGATGATAGGGATTATGGTGGGGTTTTCACTAGATGGTTTCATGCATTCATCTTGCTTTTATTCTTGTTCTAGTTTATTGTCAATACCATCCTTACACAACATTGTTGTATGCAAGCTCTCCATCTCTAGTAACTCTACTTTGTTAATAGGATTTTGATGCAAGAGCATAAACCCTAGGAAATCCAGTTTTTTCCTAGACCCAAAGAGCATGATGAAATTTCCAAGGGGAAAGAAATTTCCCTCTAATGAAATTTGTCTAAATTATAAATAATATAATGTGTCCCAATTTTAGAAGAATCTAATATTGTTGAGTTGTTATTTTGTTTTGGTGAGCCATGAAGAATTTAGGCATGCCAAGAGTGATCCAGACCCTTGATCAACTAGACTCAAATTAGTTTTTTACAATTTTTATTTATTTATTGTGAAAACCTAAAGAAAGGGGATTTGGCTGTGGATTTAACATAGCACATACTTAACTTAATAAGACCAATCCACATCATTTATTCCAAAAATTCATAGGATTTCCCCACATGAAATGTAAGGTCGATTAAGCGAGTAAAAAAAAAGACAAGGTTTGATATAGCCAAGCGATATCAAATATTTTCCAGAGTAATGAGAAAGGTTGCATCAAGTGGTATCAGAGCAATAATAAAATCATTGGGGAATAATATGAAAAGGAAGGGTTATAATATATACAACTAGACAAGTGGTATCAGAGCAACAATAAACTCCTTAGAGACTAATAGGAAAAGGAAGGGTTATAATATCTGCAACTAGACGAGAAGATTAAAAATATTACTTGTGAAGAAGAAGAGACACATAAATAGAAGATTGAGGATAGCTATAACAGAGTGAAAGAAAAACCTAAGAATAATTTCAGGCAAGGGACCTAATAAAAAATGCAGGAAGAGATAAGAACATGAGACTCAGAGTAAATTCATTGGATTTGGAGCAAATTAAAGAAATTCCAGTCAAGAAGAAGAGTTGTAAGGATTGAGATGTTGAGATTTGGGTAGTGAAGGAAACCAATAGGTAATTTGGACAAGAAATTAACAATTGCAGAGGTAGCATCAGTGGAACTTGAAGATATTGTGTTATTGATTACAACTAGGAGAGCTATAACAAAAACAAGTGTTCTTAAGGATCGTGGCAAAGATACCTTGAAACAAAGAGGCTGCAGAAAGAGAGAAAAGTTTTTTTAGTTGAGGTTGGAAGAGGGAAAATGATAGAGAAATTTATAAATATAAGTGAAGAGAACTTGAGAAGTGAAGCAAACAATTATGTAACTTTGGAAACTACACATGATTTTCTTGCTCTTTAAGGCTACTAGTGGCATTCTTTAAATTTTTGAAGACCTTTGTTGCTTAATTTAATTTTTAGGTTGATGAATAAATTTTTCTCTTCTCAATTTTTCCATTGATTACTCCTTTTCCCAAATCTAAGCTTTGGGATGAAATTTATGACTTGTTGAAGTTTGTTCACATAAATGTAATGCTATCTAACTTTAGATGCATCATTCTACTAATGAATTTGGATGAAAATGTTCTAATAATGATTACATGGGTGGTTTCCTCTGTACAAGGGATTTCCATTCACTGTGATCCCATGCTCCACTCATAGCTCCGAGCAAGGAATTGTGCCTCCTAAGAGTGAAATTGTACCTTATTTATCTTCATTCACTATTTCAAGTGTAGTTTTCATATACAAATTTTTATTTGGGCTTAATATTTTATTGGAAAGCTCTTGGTAACATATTTCATCTAAACAATAAGGACTAGAGATACTATTCCTATGCATGATTTTCTATTTTTTCAACAAAATGTGTTTACGATGGAAACATAATCCTTAGGGATTATATAAAATTTTATTATTCACATGAGAGAAAGGTGAAAGTCACAAGTGAATATGAACAACCATAGGAAGTGTAAGAGACCTTTTTGAGGATGAAATAAAGTGTCATAGAATGATGTATTTGTGTGTATCATATGAATGAATAATCCATTTCACCCTTATCATTACTTAGCTATCCATTTTTGTGTTTTCAGAGCTATGTGTCGTTTTTGGTTTTTGGCCTTTTTCTAGCCTATTCTTTCGTTATCAGACCAAAAATATCCTATAGGATTATGGCTCTATTTGGTGTACATAAATGCCTCTATGACATTCCCCGTCTTTTTGTTTATTCCATCTATGGTGATTTATTTTTCATGCCCTATTTTTGTGCTCCTTCCACTTTTCTCGTGACTCAATGCTCTCTCCCATCTTCCATCTCCTCTATGTGCCCTTCTCAACCTAGGCATCCATCCTCCTACATACCATTTCTTTTCTCTGTATGTTTATTCATTTGGACCACTCTGATTTCACATATATTTTTGCAGTTGAAACTTCACGATCTACTAGAGCTTGAAGAAAATGCTTGCGATAAAAAACTCCTGGGTGAACTATGAAGATTCGTTGGCTATGTTTTAAGTATAACATTAAAGAACATGTTTGGAAAATGGTTAGATTTGTATGAAATAATCAGAAGTTGGCTTTGACACATGGTTGAAAGTTGGTAAAAGTACACATATTTTAACCTTTGGGAAATATTTCGACGAGAATCGACCCCACGATATCGTGCCCAAATCCTTCTTAACTCAAAAGCTAAGAGGAAACACGTGATCCATTGTTTGGAGGCAACTATATAAAGAATAATCTATGAGGGATTGAGATTTGAATTATGCACTAGTGATAGGCCTGGCCTTCTATTGCAGGTGACCCATATATTTCGCGAGAATGACTCACTAGTTTTAGTTTTTTTTGTTTTTGTTTTTCAATTGAAGAAATCGTATCTGGATAAACTCTTAAGAGTACATAGTATTGCCTAGGATTGGACCACATGACTTGTAGGGACCAAATCTCCCCACCTAACTGTTGGAGAATGACTTGTCAGTTATTAGAGTAGATCTTAAGAAAAAAAAACTAAAGTAGAACTACTGGAGGAGGAGAGGCTATCAAAACCACTAGAAATGCTAATGATTTCAAAATGGTGGAAGAAGTTTGTTCGAAATCAACTAAACAACATTGCAAGTTAAATAAAATTATGCTTGTGTCAAAGTTCCTCCATGAGAGACTAGTGTGAGGTTTAGATCCAAATCTATGTACAATATCATAAATTTATGCTTCTGTATATCAAGAAAAAGGGTATTTAATTCTAGTCAAGCGATTTCTAAGAGGTGTGTGACTACCATGCTCGAAACAATAATCTATTTGGCAGGCATCACCTCCTCATTATCAACATATTTGTATCTTAATTATTCATACAAGAGTGTTAACCATTACAATTATTCATAATAATTCTTGTGTGGGCATTGTTGATCAGCGGTTGTCATTGATGTCAACCCAAGAAGCACCAGGGGCTAACCCAATATTGCATGGGAATTTTGACCTACCAAATTAATATATTCTAGGTCAATAATGCTTTTGATGGTTTCTAATTTTCAAGATGTTTCCGTTGATATATGGCACACCATGTAATTCTTCACGGTTTGAGAGATATTCATGTTTAAAGTTTGTACCCCCAGTTAGTGGGCTAAAACCCCATGGGGTTGGGGCATGGGTCATTGAAAAGTCATAATTAATATTTTTTAAGCTCCTAAAATCCCTCCCACGTTCACTTGTTGAAGCCCCTCTCAACTTAAGCATTTATATAAATTGTGATCCTCATTTCCTCCTTATGCATGGGATTCAGCCATCCGAAACAGGTCATCGTGGAATTATCACTCTAAATTTTTTTCTACGAAGGCTCAGAAGCTGAAATTTTGATGAGGTGAAGCTGAAAGCCTGAGGAAGTTGTAGTAAAAATTTCAGATCAAGTTGCACAATATTTTTGGAGATATGATCTGTGGAAGTAAGGGTTTTTGCAGGCTCCTGAAATTCATCTCAAAGAAGTGACCTTGGTAAAATAGTCATAACTCTCTCTCTGAGTATTGGATTGGAATTATCTAAAAATTAGACAATATTTCATAGTCTATGGTTTTCTCTCTATCAATTTCAAAGCCAAATGATGAAACAGTGACACGTGGCACACCGTACAAGTGTGCTCTGCTGAAACAGTCCATAATTAGGGCATTGTGAGAAATTGGGTATAAATCTCTCTTGAAGAATCCAAATTGGGTAAGAACTTTGGCATTGGAAAGATGACTCAGAGGACTACTACAGGACCAAAAATTAGATATTTAGGATCTGAAATAACAGAGATACACCAGATTCAATATTGAGCTCATAGAAGGCAAGAAAAAGCTAGATCATGTATTGTCAAGGATTGCAAAGGACCAGAATTTCTATGGTAGAAGAGCAAAGCAAGGTGTAGCAGAGGGTAGCATGACAAGAGCAGCAAACAAGGTGCATAACAATAGCAAGAAGTTCATCATATGAAGTCTTCAAGTGGGCATCACTGCATACAATCATTGTAAAGGTATCATTGTACTTAGTCATTGTAAATACATTATTGTACAAATAGTACTAGTGTCTATCTGCCAAGGGTTGAAGAGGCAGTGTTGGGAGGTCTAAGATCATCATTATGTGGTTGTGTCAAAGTTGGGGTTATGGTCTAGTATATATTCTTCTTCTACATCATTCAATGTCATTGTAAAAGTGGACCATTTTCCCTGGTACGGGAGTCCATTCTTCTTTTATTCTTCTATAGGGTGGTAGGGTGGTGCTAGGGTGAGTTGTAGCTCATTGGGTGTTGGGGCATCTGTTTAGTTGCTACTGAATAATCTCAGGCATTGGAGCGTCCATCCAGTGGGAGCTGGAGAAGAATGCTTTTCTAGATTCTAGGAAGTTGGAGCTTTATTTTCAATTGGAGTTGAATATTAAATAATTATTTGAAAAGCATTAGGTGGTTTTTGTCCCAGAGTGGGTTTCCACCTTAAAAACTATGTGCATTTGTGTTCCTCTTGTTTGCTGCTATCATTGTACAAAAAATGGTAATAATTGAAGATTAACTAATGCTCTAATTGAAAGGAATATTGATTCACCCCCCCCCTCTCAGTATTTCCAACAATTGGTATTAGAGCTTGGTTCCTTCAATAGCATTTTACCAGCTGGAAGGAGGTCATGGAGCATACGAAGAATGGTGTAACTCTATTCAATGAAAATAATGATGCACTTTGGAAAGGAAGAATGGAGGTCTATCTCTTGCTGCAAGGTTACGGAGTATGGGACACTATTCAAAATGGATTTACATCAACCGTGGATTAACAAGGTAAGAAGAATTTGGTAAATGATGCAAAAGCAAAGAAAATTGTTATCAGTGGACTTATTGAATCTGCTTATCATAAGGTGTTGGGTTGTAAAACTGCCAAAAATGTATGGGGCAAGCTTGAGAATATATATGCAGATGACTCAAATATCAAAGAAGAAAAGCTTCAAATCTATAGAGAAAAATTTGAGCAACTCAGAATGAAAGAAGATTGCAACATTGCTGCTTACTTTCAATACGTTGATGAAATAACCAATACTCTAGAAGGATTGGGAGAGCCAGTTGATGAGAAGACTATTATACGGAAGATTCTTAGAACATTACCAGGGAGATTCAACCCAAAGGTATTGGTCTTAGAATATAGTGCAAATCTGGACAAACTCAACAAAGAGGAATTACATGGAGTTCTCATAGCATATGAAATGAGACTTGATGAAGAAGAGGGTACTTCGCATCTACAATATGAAGAATATGATTACTTCACGAGAAAACTACAAATTGGTAAGGGAAAATTCAAAGGTAAACTTCCATTGATATGTTTCAGCTGTAATGAGGTTGGGAATTTTGCAGCAAAATGTCCAAAAAAAAGTAATGGAAACTCAAAAAGAAAGAAAGGCTTTAAGAATTTCAACAAGCAAGGATCCAAAAGGAACTTTCTCTCTAAAGAAGATAGGTCATCATCCGTTGAAGACAATGATAGTGAAGAAGAAGCCAATGAGAGAGTATTGTTTATGGCCAAGCACAATAAACCCAAGCACAATAAGCAAGAGGTATAAAACAACGAAGAAGAAGGATGGACCATAGACGAATTTTATGAGGAAGCAATCACGCTTATAAAAGATCTCAAGGAAAAGAAGATCCGTTCCAAAAATATTGAAGAACAAGTTCAAGGTCTCAAAATTGAAGTTGAAGAACACAAATGCATTGAAGAGTCACTTCAAAAGAAGTTGGAAGAAAGCAACCAAGAAAGGGAAGAATTACAAGCCGAAGTAGTCTTGCTGCGTGAGGAAGTGAAGAAAGGAAAAACTATCCAAAACTATGCCAATAGCTCAAGGGCCTTGGAAGAACTCATCAACAATCAACGATCTTACAACGAAAAAACTGGCATCGGTTACAAAAAAGAAGAAGCAGGACCTTCTACAACAAAATACAATGAACCTATGAGATCTGACATGCATGTAGAATTCATTAGACAAGATTCACAAGAATAGCCTTTGAGACTATTCCTCGACGAAAATTTCCATCCAGGTACCAACATATTTTTTATGGCTACTGTTATTCATGTGGAAAATTTGGTGAAAACGCTATAGAATGTCACATGTACCCTAGGAACTAATACACCTGACCTGCAAACATGAACCTCCGTGGTCAACGAACATCAATAGATTTGAACATTAAGAAATAATATTGAAGGTTACAATGCCTTAAACTTTGGACACATAGCTTAAAGACGTACTTAAAAATCTCGTAGAAGAATCTCGGCTTACTTAATGAATGAACATGGAAGAAGAAGAAGAATGATACTTGTGCTCTCGCTCTCAAGGTTCAAAAGAACAAAGATGTGTTGGTATGTTGATAGCGGTTGCTCAACGCATATGACTGGAGATAGAAATAAATTTGTATCTCTGAAAGAGAAGAAGGATGGAACCGTGTCCTTTGGAAATGATGGATCTTCAAATGTTATAGGATCAGGTGCTGTCACTCTCGGAAGCAAAGATGCTCTAGCCAAGAATGTTCTATTGGTTGAAAAAATGAATCAGAATCTGCTTAGTGTTGGACAAATGTGTGATCAAGGACACATAATACTATTCAACTCCACAAAATATGAAATCAGAAAAGGCATGTATGGTGAAATTGTGGCTACAACAAGTCAAGCTCCAAACGACATATATGTTTTGGATGAAGCAACTAAAGCATGTCTAATAGCTAAAGAGGATGATACAATAATTGGTAGCAATGATGATCGACTAAGTAAGAATTTTTCTACAAAGGTGCAAAGTGATTTCGAGATGTCTTTACTTGGTTTCAAATTAAGCATAGACGACTCATCTAAGGATGTGAATCAAAGGTTGTACATATCTATGATTAGTAGTCTTCTATATGTAATAGCCTCCCGACCAGATGTTATGCAAGCAGTTGGACAAGTATCAAGATTCCAAGCAACACCAAAAGAATCACATATTAAATATTCGCCAGCATTGGAATATCTTTGCCAGAAGCTTGGGATTCTCCCAAGTTCTCATTAGATTTTCATTTTTTAGAATATAAAGGAGGGGTGGAAGTGTGTACAGGTTTGCAGGATGGTTGTGTGTCAGCACAAGTGGAAGTGTGTACAAGTCCGCAGGATGGTTGTGTTTCAGGGGGAGTTACCCTTTTCCATTGATGTCAAAGGGGGAGAGAATGTTGTAGGAAGAGGTGTCATGATCGTAGGGGGAGTACTTGTGTTTCCATCAATGCCAAAGGGGGAGATTGTTGATCAGTGGTTGTCATTGATGTCAACCCAAGCAGCACCAGGGGCTAACCCAATATTGCATGGAAATTTTGACCTAACAAATTAATATATTCTAGGTCAATAATGTTTTTTATGGTTGTTACTTGTCGAGATGTTTCTGTTGATATATGGCACGCCATTTAATTCTTCACGGTTTGAGAGATATTCATGTTTGAAGTTTGTACCCCCAGTTAGTGGGCTAAAACCCCATGGGGTTGGGGCATGGGTCATTGAAAAGTCATAATTAATATTTTTTAAGCTCCTAAAATCCCTCCCACGTTCACTTGTTGAATCCCCTCTCAAATTAAGCATTTATATAAATTGTGATCCTCATTTCCTCCTTATGCATGGGATTCGGCCATCCGAAACAGGTCATCGTGGAATTTTCGCTCTAAATTTTTTTCTACGAAGGCTCAGAAGCTGAAATTTTTATGAGGCAAAGAAAAAAACCTGAGGAAGTTACATTAAAAATTTTAGATCAATTTGCGCAGCATTTTTGGAAATATGATCTGTGGAAGTAAGGGTTTTTGCAGGCTCTTGAAATTCATCTCAAAGAAGTGACCTTGGTAAAATCATCATAACTCTCTCTCAGTGTATCAGATTGGAATTATGTAAAAAGTGGAAGATAGTGCACAGTCTTAATTTTCACTCTATCAATTTCAGAGCCAAATGAAGAAACGGTGACACGTGGAACACCGTAAAAGTGTGCTCTTCTAAAACAGTCCATAATTAGGGCATTGTGAGAAATCGGGTATAACTCTCTCTTGAAGAATCCAAATTGGGTCAGACCTATGGCATTGGAAATATGACTTAGAGGAATACTACAAGACTGAAAATCAGATATTGAAGATCTGAAATAACAGAGATACACCAGATTCAATATCGAGCTCCTAGAAGGCAAGAAAAAGCTAGATCATGTGTTGTCAAGGATTGCAAAGGACCAGAATTTCTACGGCAGAAAAGAAAAGCAAGGTGCAGCAGAGGGTAGTGTGACAAGGGTAGCAACCAAGGTGCATAACAACAGCAAGAAGTTCATCATATGAAGTCTTCAAGTGGGCAGCGCTGCATACAATCATTGTAAAGGTATCATTGGAGTTAGTAATTGTAAATACATTATTGTACAAATTGTACTAGTGTCTATCTGCCAAGGGTTGAAGAGGCAGTGTTGAGAGGTCTAGGATCATCATTAGGTGGTTGTGTCAAATTTGGGGTTATGGTCAAGTATATCTTCTCCTTCTACATCATTCTATGTCATTGTAAAAGTGGACCGTTTTCCCTAGTACGGGAGTCCATTCTTCTTTTATTATTCTATAGGGTGGTAGGGTGGTGCTAGGGTGAGTTGTAGCTCATTGGGTGTTGGGGCATCCGTTTAGTTGCTACTGAAGAATCTCGGGCGTTGGAGCATCCATCCAGTGGGAGCTGGAGAAGAATGCTTTTCTAGATTCTAGGAAGTTGGAGCTTTATTTTCAATTGGAGTTGAATATTAAAGAATTTTTAGAAAATAATTAGGTGGTTTTTGTCCCGGAGTGGGTTTCCAACTTAAAAATTGTGTGCATTTGTGTTCCTCTTGTTTGCTGCTATCATTGTACAAACACTAATAATAATTGAAGATTAACTAATTCTCTAATTGAAAGGAAACACCATTCACCCCCCTCTCAACAAGATTTTACCAGGCATGTGAGTTAATAATGGACATACAACTCAAATAGCTCTTTGATGTATATTATACTATCTTTCCAACCTTGTAGTGAGGTGTCGCGTTGCCTTGTAGACTTTGGAATTGATTTATAGCATCGTCGGTCTAAGAATGGACATATTACTGAAATAGCTCTTTGATGTATATTATATTGTCTTTCCAATATTCTATTGAGGTGTCATGTTTCCTTATCTTCTATTTCTTGAGAATTATGTTTCAAAAATTCTAGAAGAAAATATGTGTAATTGTGTTTTTTATGAATTAATGAAATAATCATCTTCCAAATTAATAATATTTTGAATTGATGATGATATAGTATCTCAATGTTTTATTGTTCTTTCTAATTTTGTGAAATTCAATCCAAACAAATATAAATAATTGTAAATAATACAATCATATAACCCCAAAAAAATAAAATGTAAATGGGGTTTTTATGCACAGAGGTAATACAAAGTAGTCATGGAAAGCACATACCCCATCAACCCATTCGTGAAACCTTAAAGTCAATCCTTCACCAAGCTCTCAAACAATGAATACTTTTCCATTCACCATAAACATGCTAATAGTTGCAGAGAAGTCTAGAGAATGTGGTCCAATGGTTAGGTGGGGAGATTTGGTCCTCAAATCCTCCTAGTCCAATCCCATGCAAGAATTGTTGACACCTAATCCTATGGGTTGGGTGTGGATATGTAATATTGTATAATAAATAATATTACGAAATAAGGAAGGCCAAGAGTCATTGGGAGATGAATCCCAATAGCCTCACCTCCATGTATAAATGCATGTATATTCTTCAGATAATACACATTCTAATTTTAGGAGTTACCTCCTGGTTTGACATGGTATCAGAGCCAGTCCCACTATTGGCATTTTTTCTTGTGGTGTAACTCCCTCATTCTTTTGCTCAGTCTGTTTTTCTGTATAGTTTTGCTGCTCCATTAAATTGATGCTATATACTGTTATTATGCATTTTTTTTATCTCTGCACAACTCTGACATTTGCAGCTCCTGCAGCTCCTGAAGATTCTGCAATCTTGCAGTTCCTGAAATACTGCAAATTGCAGCCCCTGCACACACTTGTAAATTCGGTTATTAAAGTCCTGCAATTTCAAAATCTCACCTACCCAACCTAGTGTGTTCGCCCCTTCCTCCCTCCCTGCAACTCTCGTAAGTGCACTTGCTGTCCATATAATAGCGCTCTCACTGCATTTAATTCCACTCCAATGTTTTATTCCCCACCCCATTTCTCCACGCCTCTGCATACCCCCCTCACTCCCATTTCTTCCCCTCATATCATAACGCCCTCCTCTCTACGCATAATCCTCACACAACCTGCGCCCCCTCTCTGCAATCTCTCCCAACGCAAAACTCACTGCAAACACCCCCCCATTGTTATATTTAACTGTTATATCAATAATACCACTGCCTATGCAATACGCCACACTGTTATATCATTTAGAATACTGCTGCAAACACCTCCCCACTACACAACGGTTTTTAATAATGCTTTGTCAATGGTTTTAATACTGCTTATATCCGCCCACAGTAACACATCTCTGTCAATACGCTGTCGATTAACCTCATTACAACGCTTTAATCCCATGCACTTTTAATACCCCGTGGCTTGTCCCACGGACCTTCCACCTGCGTTCAATACACTCTGCCCTCACCATTCACTATTTCCGCCCCCACCATTCGTATACACAGCTCTGTGTAATACGCTATTCGATACATGTGATAATACATATCCCCGCCATACGTAACACCGTTTACACCCTCATACAATACGTTGTCGACTATTCGACCCTTCATTTAACACGCTGTCATTCACTCATTCCACTGTTAACTATACCGCCCTTCCTCCTCCAGCGCGGTCTGTCATTTAATAATACCACCCTTCCTAATATTCAATACCACCCCCTCCTGTCTAATAACACCGCCCCTCCTAATATTAAATACCACTCCCCTCCTCCCATTTGTATACATCGTTCCGTCCCATTCTATTTACAATACCACTATTTTATACTGCCCCTCCACCATTCATAATACCGCCCCCCTTTCCACATTTTCAATACATATAAATTTTCGTTCTTCAAACACACAAAAAAAAAAAAAAAAAAAAAAAAATACATGTATTTTTTTTTGGTGCTAAATTCAGTATTTTTAGCAAGAGTTTTTGTCCCCTTTAATTGAGCAAATTTCCAGAATTGAAAGTTTTCTAGCAGAATTTTTTCCTCTTCAAAAGAATTTTTTCCAGCAAACTAATGCATTCTCTTATCTCTATTTTTGGGGTGGTTCTCTCCAGAAAAGAGAACTATCTTGAGTGGTCTCGGAAGATTAAACACACACTCATTTTTAATGAGCCGTGGAAAGAAATTTGTGAAAGACAAGAAGGACATCCACCAAAAAAGCCCACTTCAGACAAAGAGCACGCCATTTGGGAAAAAAACAACTGCAAGGCCTATGCCTTGATTGTAGCTTCCGTAAATGAAGAGGTGAGTCACCATATTTCATCATTCTCAAATGCCTATGATGCCTTGAGAAAGCTAAAAGAACTCTATGACTCACATTCAGAATTAGAAAATGTTTAATTGATGATTAAGCTGTTCAGTCTTGAAATGAAGAATGATGATCCCCTTGCCTTAGCTTCAGAAGTTAGATCGATCATGCATGATATTGATAGCACTGGTGTAAAAATGGACATACCTCTCATAGCATATGTTAAGGCATTATATCCAACTTACTCACATTATCTTGAGTCTTTGAAAGCAAGTGGGAACCTTGAGCATATCACCTTTGATACACTTGAGAAAAAGTTTGCAGAAAGAGAGAAAGCTTTCGGGAAGATGACAGTCCCTTTGTCTTCCGAAGAGGCTGCATACTTGGCACATAGAGAAAAGAGTCATGCTCTAGATTCATCCAAAGGAAGAGGTGGCAGAAGAGGAAGAGGAAGAAGAAACTTCACAGAAAGGGGGGGTAGACAATCTGACAAATCCAATCTTCATTGCACACGTTGCAATAGAGATGGACATGATGCATCCAAATGCAGAACACCATGGGAGAAAATTGAGCAGCAAATAAATCAAGACAAAGGTAAAACTAATGAAAAAGACAAAGGTAAAGCACCTAAATCCGCTCATTATGTTCTAGCACATTGTAACAATGGAGTAACTGAAGACTTATTTGATGTTTCATTTACTTCATGGAGAGATGATTGGTTGCTAGATCGGGAGCAACATGTCACATGACATTTAGAAAATATTTTTTTGAAGAATTCACTGACAAAGTTGATGGAGCAGTATATTTCGCAGATAAATCCAAACTCAAGCCATCGGGGCTTGGCACAGTCAGGCTTAAACTGCCTGGTCTTCCTGATCATATCCTACATGAGGTTCTATACCTCCCTGAGTTGAAGAGAAACTTGCTGTCCCTGGTCGAAATCCGGCAGCAAGGACACTCAATTCACTTGTTTGATGGCAAGGCAGAGGTCAGAAAAGCATTAGATCACTCACTTGTCATGGAGGGAATAGAAGAAGGGAGACTCTTGAAGCTGAAAGGTTCATCTGCTCATGCTCAAAACTTTGCATTCAGTTCATATCATGATGAAGGTACATTTCCATCAAGTCTTTTATGGCATGCTAGATTTGGACACTTAAATTATGACAGCCTTCGTTTTTTGAAGAAAAATGGTGTTGATGGACTGCCTACAATTCCTAGAAAACCTAAGGAATGTGATGCTTGTATTCTAGGAAAGCATAGCAAATAGCCATTTCATGATTCACACTCTAGAGCACATAGAAAACTTGAGCTTGTTCATTCAGATTTATGTGGCCCTATGCCTGTTGCTTCTACAAATGGAAATAAATACATGATGAAATTTATTGATGACTACACTAGAATGTGTTGGATTTACTTATTGAAGAACAAGTCTGATGCTTTTCAAACATTCAAGAATTTTCATGCATGGATTGAAAATGATGCACAAACTCATATTGACTCTCTACGTACCGATAATGGAAAAGAATACACTTCAAACGAATTTGAAAATTATCTTCGTCAACATGGAATCAAACATCAAACAACTGTGCCATATAATCCCCAACAGAACGGTGTAGCTGAAAGAATGAACATAACTATTTTAAATATGGTCCGCTCCATGTTATTTTTCAAGAATGTAAAATTGATGTTTTGGGCTGATGCAGTTCTATGTGCTGTTTACATAAAGACAAGGTGCCCTTCAAGTTCAATTAGAAACAAAACTCCTTTTGAAATGTGCCATGGCCACATTCCTTTGGTAAATAATTTCAGGGTCTTTGGGTCCACCTGTTATGCATTGATACCCAAGGGTCAAAGGAACAAACTTGGTGCTAGAAGTAGAAAATGTATCTTCTTGGGGTACTCCAATACCTCCAAAGGATATCGTCTCTATGATGAAGCAAATAAGAAGTTTTTAATAGCAAGAGATGTCATATTCCTTGAATCTTCCAAGAGTGACAAGGTTGTTGAGCGGCAACTTGATCGCCTGGATAGATTCACACATGCAAAGTATTTCCAAGAATTTGATAATCAGATTCCACATCTTGAAGGGGGGATTCCTATATTGAATCAAATTGTGGAATCATGTCCTAAAGAACTCACTCCCCCACATGAAGAAACAACCACGGATGACACATTGAATGATGTGATTGACAGAATTGGGAGATTGAATCTTGAATCAATCCCAACTCAGTCAAATGACTAGCTTGGGCCATCTCAGAAAGGTCCTCCCAAATGGTTGACAAAGACACTGGAGAATGTTCATCCCGATGAGGTTGGAAAAACAGGAACAAGAACTTCCACTAAACAAAATAAAGGTGATGTAGATAATTCTGATTCTCCTGTTGATATGGATATTGCTTATAACTGTGAATTGAGTTTGTCTACAGATCATGAACCAACTTCCTTCAAAGAAGCCGCTTCTCATGATGAATGGAAAGAAGCGATGCAAAAGGAGTATGATGCCTTGATAAAGAATGGCACTTGGAAGATGGTTGATCCGCCTTTGGGAACAAAACCAATTGGCTGTAAGTGGGTCTACAAGAACAAGTATAAAGCAGATGGCTCACTTGACAAGCACAAGGCCAGGCTTGTGGCAAAAGGTTTTGCACAAAAAGAAGGAATCGATTATGAAGACAATTTTGCTCCCACAGCAAAATGGACCACCATCCAGACTCTCTTTGCCCTAGCAGCTCAGAATGGATGGAAAGTCCATCAGATGGATGTAAAAACAAATTTTTTGAATGGAGATCTAAAGGAGAAAGTTTATATGTCCCAGCCAGAAGGATTTTTTGTAAAGGGTCAAGAAAACAAAGTTTGCAAGCTTATAAAATCCTTGTATGGCCTCAAGCAAGCACCACGAGCCTGGTATGAGAAATTAACCGAGCATCTTCTGAAACTTGACTTCAAACATTTTGATCTTGATGATGCAACCTTGTTTGTTAAGAAAGTTGGAAAAACAGTTGTATATCTTGTGGTGTATGTAGATGATCTTTTGATAACAGGGAATAATGAGAGCTATATTGCATTCATAAAGAAAGAATTGAAGAAATGTTTTGAAATGACTAATTTGGGTCATGTTCATTACTATCTGGGTATTGAAGTAATTCAACATCCTAAATTTATATTTCTTTCTCAAAAGAAGTACATTGGAGATCTCTTGAACAAGTTTGGCATGGATGAATGTAATCCCTTAACCACTCCAATGGAAAAAAACTTGAAGCTCACATCTATTGAAGGGAAGGAATTTGAGGATGCAACTAAGTATAGACATCTTATAGGAAGTCTTATCTATCTGACCACCACCAGACCTGAAATTTCATTTGCTGTTGGAATCCTCTCAAGATTCATGCAAAAACCTTGTGAAGGACATTGGTCTGCTGCAAAAAGAGTGTTGAGGTACTTGAAGGGGAATCAAGAATTTGGACTCAAATATACACAGGTAGGCGACTTCAGCTTGATGAATATTTCCAGTTGGAGCTGATGGCGACAAAGCAGGGTGTCTACAAGTTGCCATGAGTCTTGGATCGGAGAATTTGTCATGGAGATCCATGTCGTGGTTCAGTTCAAACAGGCGAGAATATGTGGCAACATTTGGAAACAGAAGTGTAACATCCGGAAAATCCTGGAAGATTTGAAAATGAAACAAATGTATTCCACACCACTCATGATCGACAACACTTCTGCAATAAAGTTGGCCAAGAACCCAAAGTTCCATGATCGAACAAAGCACATCAATACAAAATACCATCTAATTCGACATCATGTTCAGGCCAAAACCATCCATCTGCATCATTGTTCCACAAATGAGCAAACTGCTGATATCTTCACCAAAGCACTTGGCAGAGAAAAGTTTGAAAAGTTCAGATCGATGCTTGGACTCACCAACATCCCTTCGGATTAAAGGGGGGAATGGTGACACCTAATCCTATGGGTTGGGTGTGGATATGTAATATTGTATAATAAATAATATTAGGAAATAAGGAAGGCCAAGAGTCATTGGGAGATGAATCCCAATAGCCTCACCTCCATGTATAAATGCATGTGCATTATTTGCTAATACACATTCTGATTTGAGGAGTTACCTCCTGGTTTGACAAGAATATGTACATTTGAGAGATGATCCAGACGTGATTTCTTCATATGATAAATAATACTAGTTACAAAGAGAGAAAGAAACTGTAAACAATGAAAAATGGAGGATAGCTTCAAAGTATTCTTGTCGTTTAATGCATGGAGGTTATACAATTCAAGTGGGTCAGACCACATACATGTTCATTCAACCTTGCATTACTTTGTAAATGGCACATCCAACAAACCCATGAACAAACCTGTGATGTCCTCCCGCTATAGTCCTATAATCCCCTGACACAATTTGTTTCGTTATGCTTCTAGAGCCAATGGAACATGAAACAAAGCATTTAAATAAAACTTAAAACAAATAAAAATTAATGTGTCATAAAACATAAACTAAAATGAACAAAATTTAAAAATATCTCCCTTAAGCATGACCTAATAAATGGAAGTGCATATTTTTCAAGAAACTTCCTTCAACGATGAATAACAAATAATTGAAAGAGAATGTTTTTTTTTTGTTGAAACTTTTTGATCTAATGATTTAAAAGCAAGGAATATCTCATGGTTGAGCAAGGTTAAATTTCTCAGGGGAGTTTGAGGTAGTGATTGCACTTAGAAATACTATATTAAAAATGGTCTCATGACATGTACACACATAAATGGACAAAATCATACCTCTATGTTCTTTTTTAAAATCAATGTGGATGAAAGTTCACTCACATGTCATTATTTAAAGCTAGCCCTAGATCAAGTGAGAGGGAAATACAATCCATTAGAAAGAGAACAATCATTGCCCCCAACCTTATGATCCTCTAAGGAGACAACTGGTGGCAAGTGGAGGACACTTGCCACCTGCAAAAAATAATGAGTTCATTTGATCTTTGGGTTCCTTTCCATGCCATTCATTAGGGGAATTTTGAGGTCTAAAATGGGCCTCCTAAGAAAAATGTACAACCAAATTAAACTTTATGAAAAAAAATAGGGATTCAAGATGATAATTTCAAGCATGGGGGATGATTCACCATTTTTGGAGTAAAAAATTAAAAAGATAAAAAAATAATAAAATAATAAAACTACTTTTTCAAATTGTATTTTCAACTTATCTCCCTAAGGGTGTACTCAAATTACAAGAGGGAGTACTCGTTGGATGAAAAATTTAATTCTTCATCCAAGGAGTACCCATGTTGGGTACTTTTGATGGAACCTACTACACGAAAAATGAGAAATACATGAAAAAACATTATTGCAATCACGTTTTTCACGAATTTCTCATTTTTCGTGTAGAAGAGTCCATCAAAAGTATGCAACATGGGTACTCCTTGGACAGGGAATTGAATTTGGATCCAATGAGTATTCCTGCTCGAAATTTGAGTAAAACCTTAGGTAGATAAGTTCAAAATATGAGTTGAAAAAATAGTTTTTTCTTTTTCCCCTCTAAAATTTGATGATGTAATCAAATCCTATTTTATTATATACACTATTATTTTATAATTTCCTTAGGAGGTCCATTTTAGACCTCAAAATTCCCCTAATGATGACAACAGTTAGTGGTTATCATGGCTTCTCACCTGCAATTGACTAGTCTTGAAAATTTTCACCTCTAATGATTGCAATGGATGATAGGGATTATGGTGGGGTTTTCACTAGATGGTTTCACATGTTCATATTTATTTTATTCTTTTTCTAGTTTATTGTCAATACCATCCTTACACAACATTGTTGTATGCAAGCTCTCCATCTCTGGTAACTCATAGGATTTTGATGCAAGAGCATAAACCCTAGGCAATCCATTTTTTCCTAGACCCAATGAGGGTCATGAAATTTCCAAGGGGAAAGAAATTTCCCTAAAATCATATTTGTATAAATTAGAAATAATATAATGTGTCTCGATTTTAGAAGAATCTAGGACTGTTGAGTTGTTATTTTTTTTTGGTGATATAGTTGTTAGTCATCAGTAATTTTTACCTATTTATATGACTAAATGCTTGTCCAAGATTTCTAGAAACAAAACTCATAGAAGACTTGTGAATTCTAGAAATCTCATTGCCTTCATTATCCTTAAGATAAATTTTTCACTATCTTGCTACTCTGTCAAGGCATGGCCTTCCTATCACTTTGACAAGACCAAATCATATACTGATGTCCCTCACTCTCACTATGCTTGTCACCTCTACCTATAACACTCTGTCTCTGTTTTCCTAAGCCCTCTATTTTCACACATTGGTTCGCCAAGTAACCCAAACTTTTCCTCCACTCACCAAGTGCCTCAAGCAATGGTGATTTTAAAATCCCTTTCTAAGATATTTAGGTAAATCAAAGTTGTTTAGTTGTCTAGGATGGAAGTGCATAAAAGTGTGTCTAAACCCTGTCTTCACCTCCAAAGCCTGATTCAAGATTTTCAGTCAAAAACCTATTCCAAAGGACATCCCAAAAGGTCATATAGAGTCTCTTAGGTTATGCATTGTCATGGTTTTAAATTCACTGTTTCTACATATATTAAAAGGTGAAGTCAAGTAAAAACAAGGGTGAAACTTATCATTGTCCAAAGACATCAAAAGCCTCCAAAGGTATCTCCTTGACCAAGCATTAAATCTGTATAAAGATAGTTCACCCATGTTCAAGCATTTCTGCAGGAATGCTTTATAATGGTCAACAACAGATCATATGCAAAGTAAGAGGCCTAAACCCATAAATGACATTCCACATCATGAGAAAGGATACAAAAGGCCTAAGTTCACAAGGAGGATCTTGATCTCATAACAAATTGTTGTAAGATGCTACCCATCAAAAAGCCCATACATGAGGTCCTGAAGACAGTGGCACATGAGCACAACTGTACACAAATCAAAGAATCAATAAACATAAATACATAATGGAAAGCCTCCTTGGTGACTACAGACAGATATTAGAAGATGATGTTAGGGAATAACTTCTAAGGTTTTCTAGGACAACATCATTTCACTATAGCAAAGGCCAAAATTACAAAGAGTATCAGTGGAGTTACAAATTTTTAGCACAACAGGTGACTAGCCAGTGAGAGATCTATGCAAAAAATCAAAAAAAGGGATGTATCAACACCATGAAGTAAAACCACAACATTCTTTCACTGCAACAAAGGGCCATACAACTCCATCAAAGAGACAAAGGGTTTTTCATAGGACTTTGAAAGCAGCCTTCTAAAGTTGAAAAAGGTTGAAAAGGGTATCAGTATGAAGGGACACATAAATCATGAATAAAGTCAACATCCATCAAGTAGACAAAGAAAGATGCATAGGTCCAACAGGTGAAAATGGAGAAAACAAGTAGAATCGCTAGTCTGCCAAGGGTTTTTGAAAAAAGGTGCAAGTCCAAAAGAAATAAAAGGATAAAAAAAGGCACTGCTCCTTATAAACACCACTTGAAAAAGGAAAAGAGAGTATTAACAACAGGAAAAAGGTCAAAAATAACCTTAGTAAAGTGGGTTTTATCTTCAAAATATTTTCAAAAGGGTATAAGGGACAGAATTACCATTCAAATAATTTTCCTATGCAAAAGTGAGGGAAAGAAAAAGGCTCCACGTGCTGAAAGCAAGGTTTCTGGTTGAGTTCTCAGGAAAAGGAATTATCGCGCTACACTTCTAAGCAGCTGCGCTGCGCTCTTGTATCGTCTCCCTGTGTTTTTTTCTATTCGGCGCTGCGTTCCTATGCAGAGGTGCTGCGCACCCATAGAAAAGGTCATTGTGTAGCCTCTACCCAAGGCCTAACACCAGTTGCTGCATGCCTATAGAAGTGTCACCCTACTGCCTCTACCCGGGCCCGACCCCTTCACTGCGTGCCTGCAGAAAGGATATATCATGCACATAACTTCGCCCGAGCTGCACGATTGTGTGTTCAAAGGGGTGCAAGCAAGCTGCGTTCAGGGTCGCCCGAACCTGCATGACAGCATTCAGGAGCTGCCCAACGTGCAGGAGGTGCATGCAAGCTCGTTCAGGAGTTGCCAAAGCCATGCAAGAGCTGCATGAAGCTCGTTCAAGGGTGACCCGACTTCGTTTAGGGGGTGACCCGACTCCATTCAAAGGTGACCCGACACTGCGTGCAGGACCACCCGAGAGGCAGTGTGTTGCACTCCTGCCAACAACGTGCAACCTCTGCCTAGGAATGTTCAGGAGCTACACAAATTTTCATTAAGGAGGTGCCCGACCTGCCCATAAGGTGTTTTGAGCCAATTTCTTCAGCCGTGGAGATAATTTGAGAGGTATTTGAGCTTTCCCCTCATATTCCTATTTTTCTAAGGGTATGATTATAAATAAAATTGGAGGTTGTGCTTAGAGAAGGAAGTAAAACCCTAAGAAGAATATTTGTTCTCCACATTGTTGAACCATTAACATGATTGAAACCTCACCATCTCCTCTACCCTTTTCACATCATTCCACAAGTAGTGTCAACTATTTTCAAGAGGTCTTGAGGCAAGGTGAAAGACAAAATGCCTAGCGAAGACAATGTTGACATTGATGAGGCAAGTCAAAGGCCTAAAGAGCAGCAAAGGAAGGGTGGGAAGCCAAATAGGTTTGAGCCTAGAAGCACTGAAGATTTTATAGCCTCTCCTACTATATTTTCCTATTTTCAAGAATTAGGATGCTATGAATTTTGTAAAAAAGTACAAAAGATCTAGAGTCACCCTCAGTTGACCAAGCTTTTTTTCCTAAACCTTCATAACCACCAATTGCACCTAGCTGGGGTGAATTTTGAGCTAACCACTAATGCCATCTCTATGGCCACTGGAATACCTTGAATAGGAGAAAGGTAGTTCAAACAAAATCATCTAGACCTAAGCCACTATCAGCCATTCTTGAAACCAAGTTGTCAAGCTGATTGCAAAACCATGTTCCCCTTCTCTCATGTATTGGACAGATATGCTCTCCTAATGAATATCATTATGAAATACTTCACCTGTGAGGGTAGGTTCTCCAAAGTCTATTCCTACCACATAATACTCCTCATGCATTTCACCAAAACCAAACTGCTACATTTTCCCTACTACCTTTGTAAAACTATTGAGAAAATGTCTTCCATCATGCAAAAGAGGCCTCCATCCCAACAAATGTCAAGCCTTTTTCATCATTCCCTCATCAAAGTGATTGTCTCACACCAACTAGAACAAAAAGGCATCCCATGGGAGGTTTTCATCGCCCATGATGATTTCACAACTCCACAACCTATCCCTCTGCAAAGTCTGCCATCATCATCTCAAATTCCTCCTCACACACCTCCATCACCCTCCACTAACCTTGGTTCATCCTCTTCACATGAATCATTCCTTCAAATATACGTTCCTCATTCACCTTCCCCTAAGAAATCAGAAAATGAAGAAAGCAGTGATGCAAATGAAGAAAGCAGTGAAGGAGAGGAAGATGAAAATGAAGAAAGCAGTGAAGGAGAGGAAAAGGAAAGTGATAACGACAGTGACAAAGAGGAAAGTGTTGATGAAGAAGAAAACAAAGATGAAAGTAGTGAGCCCAATGATGAGAAAAAGGACCAAAAAAATAAGTCTAATGATGAAGAAGATGACTCCAAGGATACAAGGACAAAGGAAAATTACCAAGAGGAAAACAGTGAGCTAGAAAAAAGAGGAAAATAGTGAGCTAGGAAAAAAGGAAAACAATGAGCCTAATGATAGTTAAAAAAAAAATGACAGTTAAGAAGAAGAAGTAAATGATGAGGAAAGTGACGCTGAAAATAAAAAGGACATTGGAGCTCAGGCATATGAAAGCAGCAAAGAGGACAAAGAAGATAATGACCAAGATGGAAAGAGTAGCCAAGAAACAGAGTTTGAAAGTGATTTCAGTGGGCAAAACAATGAAGATCATGAGCCCAATAATGAAGGTAATGAACCAAACAATGAAGAGGAACTCAGCCAAGAGGACAATATACATAATGGTGAAGGGACAAATTCTGAAGACAAGGAAATTGGGCAGAGAAGTGAGGAAAACTCACCTAGTGAGGGAGAAAGTGACCATCAAAGTATAAGAGGGACTAATGAGATTGCCTATGAAAATGACCCCACAGAGAGTGCAAACGGTGATACAAAGGCTGAGTTTGACAGTGAAGACATTAGGTCAAAGGATGATGAAGAGGACACTCATGAAGATGAAGATGTACCAAACAATGATAAAGACACTCCTAGCATTGCAAAATAGAGGATGATAGTCCTAAGGGTCTTGACAGTGATGATGGCATAAGAGATAGTGAGAATGATTTTCAAAAGGGCAGTCAAGAGCAAGGTGGAAAAGATGCACACACAGAGATCATACATGAGGAGAAAAGTAGTCCTAAGGTTACTGATGATCAAAGTTTGCATATGAAACTTGTTGTACCTTTTCCCATTACCTATCAAAGAGGAGAGAGGCATGTGTTTGATACCTCCAAAGGGCAAGGGGCCATGCCATCCTCCTCAACTCAAATGATTGACAAAGGTAAACAAAAAATGAAGGAGGAAGTAGAAAACCATGAGGAGGTAAGAGAATTTGAACTCATTCACATAAACAGTGATGAGGAAAATGAGACAATAATTGAAAACTCCCTTCTACAAGATAGGAATGCACAGATCAAAGACTTGGAATTTGAATTAGAAAGGTCTAAGGATGTCATTCACTTCTTGCAAATGCAGAACAAATAAATGAGTGGCCAACAAGCCATCTATGAAGCAAGGGCGCTCAAATACCAGAAAGAGGCTCAAAGAGCACAAGTGAAGTTGGAGGAGTACATGGGTGCCTATGAAGAAAGTGAGGATGAGGAGGGTCAATCTAGAAGAAGGCCTAGAACTATGGGCCTAAGAAAGGATTTGACATGAGAGAGGGAGCAAGAATCAGCCCAAGCACAACAATTTCCCCTCACTGAACTCCTTGCCATGGAAATTGAGCATAATAGGGAATCATGGCTTGAAATGACCAACATACATCTTGAGGCCAAACTAGAGAAGGCCAAAAAAGATTTGAACTTGCAAAGGAGAATCACTGAGCACTATAAACGAAGAAACCAATTTGCAAGGAAAAAACTCAAAATTGCCCAAAATGATGGCCTGGCACCAAAATATGAAAATGACCAATCTAGGCTTGGTATTTTGGCCCACGCTTCTCTACAGGTCTCCAGGGACCCATGAGGCACTTACCTACCAAATTTGAGAGAATTTGAACAACTTTTTGTTTTTTGCAAATTTTTAGGCTAGGAGCGCAGCACACCTTGTGCTGTGATTTTTCCTAGGGCATCTTCAGGAGAAGAGGCTTACATTTTTGGATTCCCCATCATCAGAGGATTATGCTCACCAATTTTCAGCTCAATTGGAGTTGTTTTGATCCCCAAAAAGGGTAAAAAAGCTCAATTTTTCACCTTTCTGCCCACTTTTTTGAGCATGTGCTGCGCTTCTAGAAGTCTTGGAATTTTCACTTTTTGAGAAACTTTCGAAGGCAATATTGAATAAATAAAGGTATATCTCCGAACGAGACTTCAAGGGCTTTCCAACAAGCCATCACGGAGCCTTTTTCGACATTGGGAAGGCCTCCAAAACACTACTGAAAAAAGGCCTATTTTTGTGCTGTGCTCCTGGCATAATTTCAATTTTTGACACAGTGTGCTGCCCTCCTGTAGATGACTGGGAAGAATGTTCGTTTGGAAAGTTTTCATATGCTTTTCAGGGCCTAAAAGTCAATTTAATTGCTATTTTTGACTGGAAAAGATATTTGTTAGATATTTTTGTGCCTTGGGCCTTGCAAGGCCTCAAGGACAACTTAGGATACTTCTTGTTGGCCAATAGGCTTCTAGATATTCTCTTTGTTTTTCCTCTTCCTTGCTTGTTATATATGGCATGAGGATTCATTGTAAATAGTTTGGACTTGATGTTTTTAAGAGCAATACATGGTTTTTGGAAGTTGAAGAAAAATTTAGTGTTGTGGAGCTTGTGGATGATTTGCCTTGATTGATGATGATGAAGGATTTCTTGCAAGATCCCTGAGTTTAGTTAATGGTGATGTATCTCTCATATGTTCATGTTTTTCTTGTTTTCCATATTTCCATATTTCTATATTCCAATAGCACAGAAGAGTATAGGATGAGAAATGTTGTTTGAGGCACCTCATTCCTCCTGTTAGCTATTGTTTTCATGTTTTCTTCTGCTAGGTTAGCTTAAATAATTATTCATTACTCCTTAGGCCCATCTAAGCTTGTCTATTTCATTTTTGGATTAATATTCTAGTTTATAAACATGATTCATGGTAAGCCCTGCTTGTTTAATGCTATTTAAACTCTGTCTTGAAATCTCTCTTTGATGTATTGATTGATAGGTTAAGTCAAAGAGGTCTTGTTTCGATATTTCCCTTTGAATATGCTTATTAGTTTTCTTTGAAGTTCTTTATAGTTTAATGAATGATGTTTAGGTGTTCCCTCTTCATTTATTGATGCTACTTGTCTCTTATATGTTTTCAAATCTTGAAAGTAGAATCATTGAAGTTAGATAAGTTGTCTTACTTCATTTGCTCCACTGGATTGTATATCTTGAATGTGTTTTGTTTAAAAGTATTGTTATTGAGAAAATGGCGTGCCCTATCTCATAACTAGTATTTTTTACTTATTAGTATTTAAGACCTCTCTGTTCATAGGAATTTGACAAAGGATTCTTAACTGCCCTTTGCCCTACCTTGGTTCCCAAACTTAATGTTCATTTCACCTCACACATAAACTTAAAGATCCATTGACTAAACTAGATTTTCCCTGTGATGTACCCCAATTCACTATTGAGATATCAATGACTTCATAGACTCCATTGCCCAATTGATTTGATAACCTCTCACTCCACCTATCCTACTTAGTCATCTTACCCCAACCAAAACAAACAACAAACTGACACTTAACAACTAGCCTAAAATCAATCATCCAAAGTGAACAAGTTCACATCCTTCGCATAATAGAGAGAGCCTTCTCTGAGTCTGGGAAGGCTAGGTTCTAGTACTCCAAAGACTGGTCTGATGTTACCCTGTCATTTGGTTTACCAATCTGCCAAATCACGAGACACTAACATAATGGCGATCACGGTGGGACTTTTTGAATAAAGTCAGAAATTAAGTATTCCTTAGATCTCAGAAAACCTACAAACATCCTTAGGTTGGTATTCAATTGCTGATGGTGGACAACAACCTGCCTTAAAATAGTTGAAATCATCCACCTGGCGACTCCACAAACTCTCAATAGACTTGAAGACTCCACTGGAGGAAGAATCCGAAACATGACCAGTCATCCTAGAAAGAAAAAGCACTCAGGCCTAGGTTTGATTCCAAAAATTATTGTTTTTAATTATAAACATGTTCTATCTTGATTCAAGCCTGATCAAGAATACACTGATGATATCTACATTGATAATTGGAAATATCTCAAGCCTCAAAAAGCTGAACCTCAAATTGCAGACCTTGAGCAGACTTATACACCTGTGCCGACCCCAGATACACCTGTGGAAGATCTAGTGAAACGTGAGCCTCATACTACCTATCCTACTCTTGCTGAAACCTCAAACAATCATCAATATCTTTTTGCACTACCTCTATCCACAAAGGTCCCTGAAAGATACAAGCCTCTAGTTTTGCCTCTTATCCTCCATGCCCTCCCTGCAAATCTTGCAAATAAACTACCTAGATTTGATGGAGAAAACTAAAAATTCATCGCTAAAGAACACATTCAAAAACTTGAGGGTTTACTTGACCTATTTGAAATAGAAGAAGATGATGTGCATATTATAATGTTTTCCTTATCATTACAAGGAAAAATTAAGAGTTGGTTTAAGGACCTTCCAACTGCAAGCATTAACAAATTTCATCAATTCACTCAAGTTTTCTTAGATAGGTGGGTAGTCATGAGAAATTATCTTCTCATCATAAAGGACTAAAACCATTTGAAAAGACATCCAGAGGAGACAATACACAATTTTCAGCTAGGTTCAATAAAGTATACCATGCAATACCTGCTAAGATAAAGCCACCCCTAGGGTGGGCTCTCTTGCACTACCCAATTTCTCTTGACCCAGAGATGGCTTTCCAGATAAGAGAAAAGGACCCTTCAAACCTGGAAGAAATGTAGAATAGAGCAATTACTGTGGAATTCAACATACTAGAAAGAGAGGCAAAGTTAGAAGCAATAAATAAGGATAAAGTAGCTCAAGAGAAACTGATATCTTCAAAGGTAAAGCTAGAAATGTTGACAGATACAATCAACAAAATGATGCATATACTTGGAAGGAAAGAGGAAGAGTACAAGGTTGAGGTTGATGCTACTTATTCAAAACAACTTATACCTTTTCCTTGGGAAGAACAAACTCTGTCATTACAGGACAATAATAACAATCAAAATATGCATATTGAGTAAGACTGCAAAGAAGAGAGTGAAGAAGCTTGTCAAGTAGGTAGTAGATACCTTCCTATATCTTGTGCTTCACTACTAAGAGAACACTACAAACAAATTGCAAATAAAAACAAGGTGGAATGCTCTAAAAAATCAATCAGGGACAAGATGGATGATGCAAACCCTTTTGCATATCCAGAACTCTTTCCCTCAAGCCATCTTGAAATCACAAAATCTGAAATAGAGGAGGAGTCAAAACTTTTAGGATCTCTACCCTTATGCTTTAATTCATTTTATATTTTGAAAGGAAATTTGCATCCTGAAGATCTCTTAGTAGCTATTCATGAATCACATGTTCAAGTTAACTCTCACAAAAATCAAGAAAAGTTGGTTGTGGATGAAATCAATCGGGGAATGAAAGAGAACTCATAGGATCTCTCTGAAAACACAAGTGATGATTCATCATATCTCTTAGGTGAGGCCCAAAAAGACATTCAGCCTCTAAATCAGCCTTGCCAAGAGAAAGAGGACTGTTGTAGTTATATCCAAAGAAAGAGAAAAATGCCTCCTTTTTTAACTGAAGAGGAGATAGATCAGCTTATAAAAATGCAGTCAACCTATAATATTTTATATGAACAGAAAATTTCTATTTATTTTACCCCTAATTATAGCTATCACATAGTAGAAAATGAATTTATAGATCAATTCAAAGAGAAACAATCTGATAGTCCAAGATGTGCGGTTGGTAACATTAATTATATTGATGATTCTCCAAGGTTTGATCAATATGTTGATAATGATGATGCTCTCCAAAAAGAAGCTAACTTTGCAGATCATTCAACACTTGGTTTTTGGGAGGAAGCTCAGTTTCATCAACTTGATAAAGGTAACCAACCAATGCATAACAGCTAGGACAGTGATGAGGAAAGCTTAAAAAATTTCGAAGCAAATGAAGGCTTGAAAATTGATGATCACAAGAAAGTTGCTTCACTTCTTTCTCAAGAAGATTTGTTGCCAAGGAGTGCTTATACTCATCAACATGGTGGTTTTCATACAGAACTCAACCCACTCTATCAAAACCCATTAGGTTTGCTAAAGGATAACATGGAAATATATGATGAGTCAGACAGTGTAGATGATCCTAAGAAAGAGAAGGAGTTTCTTTCCCAAAAGAGTCCCAAGTTCAGCCAAGTGGAGGAAGAAGCAGTCCTAGATCAAGCTCATTGTCTAAATCCTCACATTCAGGTATTGTTTCAACATCCATTTGTTGATTTGTTAGAGGCATTTGAAGAGGGAGTAAAACATGTCAAGAGTAGTTTGATGCAGAATTTCAAGAACATTTTAGGCACTACTATTCAAACAAAAATGAGGTGGGAGTGGCCTTTTTATTTTTTCAAAACACTCAAAGAGCTAAACCAATATCCCTCATGGAATCATCTGCTTGATTGGTTGTATTGGAAAATAGAGTTCATCAGCTGAATGTATATATTGTATAAGTTATATTAGGATATATAGGCAAGCGAATAAGCTTAGCACTATGAGCATCTTTCTACCTTTAGTTTTAGATTGTTTTGACCAAAAAGAGAGAAAAAGTTAAAAAAAAAAGAAAAAATGAAAAAGAGGGCAGATTTGAAAAGAAGGTACAACCCCATACCCAAAAAATAGTGATACTGAAAGTGTGCAAGCCTAAATGCCACTACTGATGCAAAAGAATGTCTTGTTCAGTCATCTAGCCTAATCATGGCTGAACATGTTTTAAATTTATTGTTGATAAGTTAGTAAAAGGAATGTTGGTCAAATCACTGAAGCTTTGCTTGTCAAAGAAAATAGAATAGGAAAGAAAGATACTGGTTCCACATGCTTAAATATGAACCAAAGAGAAGGATAGGGATGATTAGCAAATGATGAAACATAGCCCTCTCACCTTCTAGTTTTATTTGCTTATGAAAATAAAGTTTGTGTGCAGTTTGCCTTGATGCCACGATTCATGATGAATAAGATTGTCTAATCCTGGTTCAACTCATGCTTTAAATTTCTTGTCAAATAGCTTGGAGAATAAAGTCTATCATACTGTTTAATATTGACAGTTAAATAGACTAGGTAGAGAATAAAAAGAGTTCATTAGCATAATCTGAAATCTTGGAAGAAATAACTGTAGAAGTAGATAGTTTATTTCTTTGCTTTCAAAAAGAAAATATGTCAATGGGTTTGCCAGCTCAAGTGCACCCAAGGAAGAGAAAATGTTAGGAAATTAGGTTGGGTAGGCAGAAGTGAAGTTGAGCTAATCATGCTTTCATATTGTCAAAATCACTACTTCAGGAAAGCAATAGTAAAAGAAAGGAAGAAAATCCGTCCAATGGATAAGGCACTGGTCTTCATAAACCAAGAGATTTGAAATTCTGGACACCTCCTGAAAAAGAGTTGCCCTCCCCAAGTGGAGCCACTGTTAGTCAACAGTAATTTGTACCCGTTTAGATGACTAAATGCTTGTCCAATATTTCTAGTAACAAAAGTCATAGAAGTCTTGTGAGTTCTAGAAATCTCACTGCCTTCATTATCCTTACGATAAAATTTTCACTATCCTACTATTCTATCAAGGCATGGCCATCCTATCACTCTGAGAAGACCAAATCATAAACTGATTTCAATCACTCTCACTATGCTTGCCACCTCTACCTATAACACTCTGTCTTTGTTTGCCTAAGCCCTCTTTTTTCACACCTTGGTTAGCCAAGTAACCCAAACTTTTCCTCCACTCACCAAGTGCCTCAAGCATTGGTGATTTTAAACTCCCTTTCTAAGATCTTTAGGTAAATCAAAGTTGTTTAGTTGTTTAGGATGGCAGTGCATAAAAGTGTGTCTAAACCCCGTCTTCACCTCCAAACCCTGATTCAAGCTTTTCAGTCAAAAACCTATTCCAAAGGACATCCCAAAAGGTCATATAGATCTCTTAGGTTATGCATTGTCATGGTTCTAAGTTCACTGTTTCTACAGATATTCAAAGGTTAAGTCAAGTAAAAACAAGGGTGAAACTTGTCATTTTAGAAAGACATCAAAAGCCTCCAAAAGTATCTCCTTGACCAAGCATTAAATCTACATAAAGATAGTTCGCCCATGTTCAATAATTTCTGCAGGAATTCTTTATAATGGTCAACAATAGATCATATGCAAAGTAAGAGGCCTAAAACCATAAATGGCATTCCATAGCATGAGAAAGGATACAGAAGGCCTAATTTCACAAGGAGGATCTTGATCTCATAAAAAAATGTTGTAAGGTGTTGCCCATCAAAAAGTCCATACAATAGGTCTTGAAGACACTGGCACATGAGCACAACTGTACACAAATCAAAGAATCAATAAACAGAAAGACATAATGGAAAGCCTCCTTGGTGACTACAAACAAAGATTAGAAGATGATGTCAGGGAATAACTTCTAAGGTTTTCTAGTACAACATCATTTCACTACAGTAAAGCCAAAAATTACAAAGAGTATCAGTGGAGTTACAACTTTTTATCACAACAGGTGACTGCCCAGTGAGAGACCTATGGAAAAAATCACAAAAAGGGATGTATCAACACCATAAATTAGAACCACAACATTCTTTCACTGCAACAAAGGGCCATACAACTCCATCAAAGAGACAAAGGGTTTTTAAGAGGAATTTGAAAGCAACCTTCTAAATTTGAAAAAGGTTGAAAAGGGTATCAGTATGAAGGGACACCGAACTCATGAATAAAGTCAACATCCATCAAGTAGACAAAGAAAGATGCATAGGTCCAACAGGTGAAAGTGGAGAAAACAAGCAGAATCGCTAGTCTTCCAAGGGTGTTTGAAAAAAGGTGCCAACTCCAAAAGAAATAAAAGGATAAAAAAAGCACTACTCCTTATAAACACCACCTGCAAAAGGAAAAGAGAGTATTAAAAAAAAGAAAAAGGTCAAAAATAACCTTAGTAAAGTGGGTTTTATCTTCAAAATATTTTCAAAAGGGTACAAGGGACATAATTACCATTCAAATCATTTTCCTATGCAAACATGAGGGGAAAAAAAGAGGCTCCAAGCACTGAAAACAAGGTTTCTGGCTGAGTTCTCGGGCGAAGGAATTATCGCGTTGCGCTGCACTCCTGTATTGTCTCCCTGTGTTTTTTTTTCTATTTGGCGCTGCATTCTTGTGTAGAGGCACTGCGCGTTCGTAGAAAATGTCATCGTGTAGCCTCTGCTTGAGGCCCAACACCAGTTGCTGCACACCTGTAGATGTGTCACCCTACTACCTCTGCCCAGACCCGACCCCTTCGCTGCGTTCCTGTAGAAAGGATATATCATGCACATAACTCCGCCTGAGCTGCACGGATGTGCATTCAAAGGGGTGCACACAAGCTGCGTTCAGGGCCGCCCGAGCCTGCACGACAGCGTTGAGGAGCTGCCCAGCATGCAGGAGGTGCACGCAAGATCATTCAGGAGTTGCCCAAGACGTGTAGGAGCTGCATGAATCTCATTCATGGGTGACTCGACTCCATTCAAAGGTGACCCGACACTACGTTCAGGACCGCCCGAGAGGCAGTGTGCTACGCTCCTACAAACAACGTGCAGCCTCTGCCGAGGCACGTTCAAGAGCTGCACAAATTTTCATTTAGGAGGCGCCTGACCTGCCCACAAGGTGTTTTGAGCCAATTTATTCATATGTGGAGATAATTTGGGAGGTATTTGATCTTTTCCCTCATATTCATGTTTTTCTAAGGGTATGATTATAAAGAAAATTGGAGGTTGAGCTTAGAGAAGGAAGTAAAACCCTAAAAAGAATATTTGTTCTCCACATTTCTGAACCATTAACATCATTGAAACCTCATCATCTCCTCTACCCTTTTCATATCATTCCACAAGCAGTGTCAATTATTTTCAAGAGGTCTTGAGGCAAGGTGAAAGACAAAATGCCTAGGGAAGACAGTGTTAACATTGATGAGGCAAGTCAAAGGCCTAAAGAGAAGCAAAGGAAGGGTGGGAAGCCAAATAGGTTTGAGCCTACAAGCACTGAAGAGATGATAGCCTCTCCTACTATATTTTCCTGTTTTCAAGAATTAGGATGCTATGAATTTTGTAAAAAGGTACAAAATATCCAGAGTCACCCTCAGTTGACCAATATTTTTTCCCTAAACCTTTATAACCACCAAGTACACTTAGCTGGGGTGAATTTTGAGCTAACCACCAATGCCATATCTATGGCCACTGGAATACCTTGCATAGGAGAAAGGTGGTTCAAACAAATGCATCTAGACCTAAGCCACTATCACCCATTCTTGAAACCAAGTTTTCAAGGATTGTAAAACCATGTTCCCCTTCTCTCATGTATTGGACAGATATGCTCTCCTAATGAAGATCATTATGAAATACTTCACTTGTGAGGGTAGGTTCTCCATAGTCTATTCCTACCACATAAGACTCCTCATGCATTTAACCAAAACCAAACTACTACATTTGCCCTACTACCTTTGTAAAAGTATTGAGAAAATGTCTTCCATCATGAAAAAGAGGCCTCCATCCCAACAAATGTCAAGCTTTTTTCATCATTCCCTCATCAAAGTGATTGTCTCACACCAACTAGAACAACAAGGCATCCCATGGGAGGTTTTCATCGCCCATGATGATTTCACAACTCCAAAGCCTATCCCTCTGCAAAGTTTGCCATCATCATCTCAAATTCCTCCTCACACACCTCCATCACCCACCACTAACCTTGGTTCATCCTCTTCACATGAATCATTCCCTCAAATATACCTTCCTCATTCACCTTCCCCTAAGAAATCAGAACATGAAGAAATCAGTGATGAAAATGAAGAAAGCAGTGAAGGAGAGGAAGATGAAAATGAAGAAAGCAGTGAAGGAAAGGAAGATGAAAATGAAGAAAGAAGTAAGGGAGATGAAAAGGGAAGTGATAAAGATAGTGACAAAGAGGAATGTGTTGATGAAGAAAAAAACAAAGATGAAATTCGTGAGCACAATGATGAGAAAAAGGACTAAAAAAGTAGGTGTAATGATGAAGAAGATGACTCCAAGGATACAGGGACAGAGGCAGCTTACCAAGAGGAAAACAATGAGCTATAAAAAGAGGAAAACAGTGAGCTAGGAAAAGAGGAAAACAATGAGCCTAATGACAATAAAAATAAAAAATGACAGTCAAGAAGAGGAAGTAAATGATGAAGAAAGTGAAATTGAAAATACGAAGGACATTGAAGCTGAGGCATATGAAAGCAACAGAGAGGACAAAGAATATAGTGACCAAGATGGAAATAGCAGCCAAGAAACTAAGTTTGAAAGTGATTTCAGTGGGAAAAACAATGAAGATCATGAGCCCAATAATGAAGGTAATGAACCAAACAGTGAAGAAGAACTTAACCAAGAGGATAGTATACATAATGGTGAAGGGAAAAATTCTGAAGACAAGGACAGTGGGCAACGAAGTGATGAAAAATCACCTAGTGAGGGAGAAAGTGACCATCAAAGTATAAGAGGGACTAATGAGATTTCCTATGACAGTGACCCCATAGAGAGTGGAAAAAGTGATACAAAGGCTGAGTTTGACAGTGAAGACAGTAGGTCAAAGGATGAAGAAGAGGAAATTCATGAAGATGAAGATGTACCAAGAAGTGATAAAGACAGTTCTAGCATTGAAAAATAGAGGATGACAGTCCTAAGGGTCGTCACAACGATGATGGAATAAGAGATAGTGAGAAAGCTTATAAAAGGGCAGTCAAGAGCAAGGTGGAAAAGATGCACACACAAAGATCATACATGAGGAGAAAAGCAATCCTAAGGTCACTGATGATCAAAGTTTGCAAATGAAACTTGTTGTACCTTTTCCCATTACCTATCAAAGAGGAGAGAGGCATGTGTTTTTTGCCTGCAAAGGGTAAGGGGCCATGCCATCCTCCTCAAATCAAATGATTGACAAAGCTAAAGAAACAATGAAGGAGGAATTAGAAAACCATGAGGAGGAAAGAGAATTTGAACTCATTCACATAGACAGTGATGAGGAAAATGAGACAAGAAATGCAAACTCCCTTCTACAAGACATGAATGCACAGATCAAAGACTTGGAATTTGAATTAGAAAGCTATACAGATGTCATTCACTTCTTGCAAATGCAGAACAAACAAATGAGTGGTCAGCATGCCATCTATGAAGCAAGGGCACTCAAATACTGGAAATAGGCTCAAAGAGCACAAGTGAAGTTGGAGGATTACATGGGTGCCTATGAAGAAAGTGAGGATGAGGAGGGTCAATATAGAAGAAGGCCTAGAACTATGGGCCTAAGAAAGGCTTTGGCACGAGAGAGGGAGCGAGAATAAGCCCAAGCACAATAATTTACCCTCACTGAACTCCTTGCCATGGAAATTGCGCATAACAGGGAATCATGGCTTGAAAGGGCCAACATACATCCTAAGGCCAAACTGGAGAAGGCCAACAAACATTTGAACTTGCAAAGGAGAATGACTGAGCACTATAAATGAAGAAACCACTTTGCAAGGAAAAAACTCAAAACCGCCCAAAATGAGGGCCCGACACCAAAAGATGAAAAGGACCAATCTAGGATTGGTATTTTGGCCCAATCTTCTCTACAAGTCTCCAGGGACTGATGAGGCACCTACCTACCAAATTTTAGAGAATTTGAACAATTTTTTTTTTTTGCAAATTTTGAGGCTAGGAGCGCAACACAGCCTGTGATGTGATTTTTCCCAGGGAATATTCAGGAGGCTAGGCTTAAATTTTTTGATTCCCCATCATTAGAGGAGTATTATCACCAATTTTTAGCTCAATTGGAGGTGTTTTGACCCCCCAAAAGTGTAAAAAACACTCAAATTTTCACCTTTCTGCCCACTTTTCAGAGCATGTGCTATGCTCCTAGAAGTCTTGGCATGTTCACTTTTTGGGAAAATTTTAGAGGTCATATTGAAGCAATAAATGTATATCTGGAAATTATACTTTAAGGTATTTCCAACAAGCCATCACAGATCCTTTTTCGACATCAGGAAGGCCTCCAAAGCACTGCTGCAAAAAGGCCTATTTTTGTGTTGCGCTCTTGGCATAATTTCAATTTTTGACACAGTGTGTTGCACTCCTATAGATGATTGGGCAGAATTTGTGTTTGGCAAGTTTTCATATGCTTTTCAGGGCCTAAAAGTCAATTTAATTGCTATTTTTTCTTGGAAAAGATATTTGTTAGATATTTTTGTGCCTTGGGCCTTGCAATGCCTCAAGGACAACTTAGGATATTTCTTGTTGGCCAATAAGCTCCTAGATACTCTCTTTGGTTTTCCTCTTCCTTACTTGTTATATAAGGCATGAGGATTCATTTTAAATAGTTGGGACTTGATGTGTTTAAGATAAATACATGGATTTTTGAAGTTCAAGAACAATTTAGTGTTGTGGAGCTTGTGGATGATTTGCCTTGATTGATGGTGATGAAGGCTTGCTTGCAGGATCCCTGAGTTTAGTTAATGGTGATGTATCTCTCATATGTTCATGTTTTTCTTATTTTCCATATGTCCATCTTTCTATATTGCAATAGCTCAGAAGAGTATAGGATGATAAATGTTGTTTGAGGCACCTCAGTCCTCCTGTTAGCTATTGTTTTCATGTTTTCTTAGCTGGGTTAGCTTAAAGAATTATTCATTGCTCCTTAGGCCCACCTAAGCTTGTATATTTCATTGTTGGATTAATATGCTAGTTTATAAACATGATTCATGGTAAGCCCTGCTTTTTTAATGCTATCTAAACTTTGTCTTGAAATCTCTCTTTGATGTATTGATTGATAGGTTAAGTAAAAGAGGTCTTGTTTCGATCTTGCCCTTTGAATATGCTTATCAGTTTGCTTTGAAGTTATTTATAGTTTAATGAATGATGTTTAGGCATTCCCTCTTCATTTATTGATGCTATTTGTATCTGATATGTTTTCAAATCTTGAAAGTAGAATCATTGAAGTTAGATAAGTTGTCTTACTTCATTTTCTCCACTGGATTATATATCTTTAATGTGTATTTGTTAAGTATTGTTATTGAGAAAATGGTGTGCCCTATCTCATAACTAGTAAATTTTACTTATCACTATTTAATACCTCTCTATTCATAGGTATTTGACAAAGGATTCTTAACTACCGTTTTCCCTACCTTGGTTCCCAAACTTAATGTTCATTTCACCTCACACATAAACTTAAAGATCCATTGACTACACTAGATTTTCCCTATGATGTACCCCAATTCAATATCGAGATATCAATGAATTCATAGACTCCATTTCCCAATTGATTTGATAACCTCTCACTCCACCTATCCTACTTAGTCATCTTACCCCAACCAAAACAAACAACAAACTGACACTTAACAACTAGCCTAAAATAAATCATCCAAAGAAAACAAGTTCACATCCTTCGCATAATAGAGAGAGCCCTCTCTGAGTCTAGGAAGGCTAGGTCCTAGGACTCCAAAGACTAGTCTGATGTTACTGTGTCATTTGGTTTACCAATCTGCCAAATCATGAGACACTAACAATAGTATTATGACCAAGTGGGCCTTCGTAAAAATAACAAGTGTTAGGCTGAGGTGTTCGGAAGTTTTAGGTCGTTAGGATAGTCCCCTATTGGATTGTTATATTAATATATTTATTAGCTAATATGATAATATATATGTATGATCAGATGATCATGTCCTAAGTGAAGAAAATGCTCAAAATTGGAATTGCTCAGAATTGGTTGAAACTAGAACGACTGTATAATCCTCGTCAATACAGTCCTGGTGCTGTGAACGACACTCAAATCCAACATTGTATGTGAAAGTTATTCAAGTTTGAAAATTCACAATTTCCTTCAAAAGACCAGTTTGAATAGGGTTGACTTTGATTAAAATTAAAAAAAAAAAAAAAGAATATTCCATAAAATATTCTGGGAATATTACACAAAATATTCCATGGAATATTCCTTCAACAGCCTATCATAGCTCGACACTTGGCATCCTCCGATTGGGTTATCAGTTGAGTTTGTGATTTTTGTGACCAATAAGCATCTGCCACATGGCAGGCCTGGAGGCCGCCACGTGGCCCCAGGACTGAAGAATTTGCAGTGGTAAAAATTGTTTGTAGTGGACAGGTTTTAACCTCGGTTCAGGCACCTGCCAGCCCACAGGCCCGACCGGCCCGCCTTCGCATTGGTTCTTAACCTCCGTAGTGCATTCCGCGTATTTAAATTTTAACAAAGGTTTGGTTGGGGTGGAAAGGGGGCCAACCCCTAAGGGCCAACCCCCTATACATGGGACCATAGGCCCAGAACCCTAGCCATAAGACCCAACAGTCGCGGTTAAGTTGATATGTTCACATGTTATGTGGCGGGAAGTTATGAAACGTTAATGCCACGGTTATGAAACTATTGGGCCAACGGTTAGTCCGGTGGGTTCGGACGGTCCTTGTGACCGCCAACCCAAAAATGTGTAATGCCACCCAAAATGCATGCTAAAACTAGAGCGGAGCCCCCATTTTCGGTGGAAAGAGCTATTTTGGTGGAGTTAACTCCAGTCCTCCCAAGTTTGGTGGAGGTTTTTTTAGGCAAAACTGGAAAAAACTTCTTTTGGTCAGAACTTTCACATTACTGAACCTTTTGGAGCAATTCTTTATTTTTATTTTTTTTGGTATTCTCAGCCTTCTAGAGCCATTGGAATAAGTTGCAGAGTCATCAGAGGTGTCTTTTAGCCATTTTTACTTCAGAGAAGCTTGGGAAGCCATCAGGACCTTGATGGAAATGGAGCTGCATTGAACTACACTTCATTGTTTTAGGTGAAATCAGAGTCATTCTTAGCTTCTTTCTGTGTTCTAAATTCATTTTCACAGCTGGTTTGGTCTGTTTAGGCCTTTTTATCACTGTATTACCAATTTGAACATCATAATATATCAAGGACATGCCCATTGGGAGCCTTGGACCCGACAGATGTAGCCCAGGAGGGGTGCATTGCCTCATCATGTTGTTGTGTGTTTATAGTGAAGTTATTATGCTATGTTATTCAGATTAAAGTTATTAAACAGTAAATTAAAACAACACTCCCTCACACCAAAATTCATAAACAGTTACCAAAAACACTTTGTTTCACTTGCAAGACTATCCAAACACTTTGCACACTTAAGTTAATGGAAATGAATACTTTGAACAACAAAACAAATACTTTCATTTTCAAATCAGTTGGTATCAGACCTCAGGATTAGAGCCTTAGAAGCTAGAGTTTTTACTTAGCATTTGTTTTGTGCAAAGATTAAGTTATTTTTTTGCAAGTTTTCATGCTTACTAGTGTTGGCAATTTGATGCAGAGTGTTGTCCTTGATGGCAACCCACTTGATGAAGATGATGGCAACCTACTTGATGAAGTTGTCCTTGATGCTTGATGAGTTTGTTAATGATGTAAATCTGATGTTCTACAAGCAGCTCAGAAGTACCAGAGAAAGAAATATCAGTAAGGGCCAGGACAATGATGAAAAGTGTGTGTCACAAAGCATAAGCGAGTTTGTTTAGGAGAAGTTGCGTATGCACGCGGAAAAGTACGTGCCAAGTCACGTATGCCTAATTGCGCTCTAAATTTGTAAAACCAGGAGACTTTACCATGGTATTGGCCCATTGTATTGAGCGCTGGATTGTCTATTTGATCCCGTCCAGGAATACCATCGGAAGTAATGTGGTTTTGGCTCATGGTATTGTCAAAGGCTAAATCTATTTAAGGAGAAGAAATTCATTGTGCAAAGTGTGTGCAAGTGTCTGAGCTTTAATGAATACTTCATCTGAAGTATATCTGTATGGATTGGGTAACTGTTTAATGATTGATCTGAATTAATAGTGCACCCATGAAGAAAATAATAAAGAGGGATCTCTAGATCTGAAATGTCTATGTTTCTTCTAGATCTGATGATGGAATGTTTAGATCTATGAACTGGCGAATCTTTGCTGAAGTGAAGGATGAATTCTGAGTTGTTTATCTGATCTGAAGAACTGCACAGTCCTGAAAAGTTACAAATCTATACGCGGGTTCTCTTCATAAAAGGCGTGTATATACGCAGTATCGATGAATGAAAAGCGCGTATGAGCAGTTAGGGTTTGCACAGAGGTATACGTGGGTTGGTAAACATGAAAGCGCGTATACACGCTACTTCAGTGAATAAAAGTAGCGTATGATATTTGAATCATTGAATGGTCTGGGTTGAGGTTACATCTGCATATCTATTTTGAAGTCTGGGTTATCTCTGATATTCTGGTTACAATGGTCTCACTGTTCTGTTTAAAGCTATGGGCATAGTATGATGGTTGATAAGTGAAGGGTCATGTTGAAGCTGTTTGATCTAGTTTGAAAATTGATGAAATGTGGTCTGCAGTGGTGCTGAGGGTTGAAGCTTTCAGTAAGGGGGTAGTAGCTCCCTTCCAGTGATAGCTGGTAAACGAGAGCAGGGGGTAGTGGCTCCCTTCCAAGAGAGGCTGGTAAACGAGAGCAGGGGTTGTAGCTCCCTTCCAGGAGAGGCTGGTAAACAAGAGAAGGTTGTAGCCTTCTGCAGGTGGGTGCCTGCGTGCTGGTATGAGTCTGCGCTAGTACATGATTATAAGAGGTTTTCTTTATATAATAAATATTGAAGATTGAGATGACGGCAGCGGTGGTTTTCTCCCGTATTGGGTTTCCACCTTAAATCCTGGTGTTCATGTGTGTTTATGTTGTGTGATTATTTATTTTGTTCTTACTGCACCTGTTTACTGCTTACTTAACATCTGATGAATGAATGAAGCAATGATCTAAGTTAAGAATTAAGTGCATAATTAGATCTCTGTGCATACGCTAGTTTCCTTCTGGTTATCTGCGTGTATACGCGAGTTTTGTTCAGTAAAGTAGCGTATGGGTTTAAAAGCAAGAAAAAGTAAATAGTTTGATGTCTGCACAAATACTGATTCACCCCCCCCCTCTCAGTATTTTTCCCAACAACTAGGCTAAAACTCAAGAGAGGTGAAGGAAACTTGGTTAGTGCACAAACTAATCCACAACCAAGAAGGGTCAGAGAACCACCTCCAAGAACCCTAGAAGAAGCTACAAGCATGTCTTCAAGAGAAGGAGAAGCTCCTGAAGAGATGGATCCCAAGGAAGAAGAACAAGTATTCCAGAAATATTTCTTGGATATGACTGAAATGGTAAGGATCCTCTATCAAGAAAGAAATGATAGGATTGCTAGAGAAGGGTCTAAAAACCAAAAAGAAGGAGAGGTTTCCTCAGGATGAAAGAAGAGTAATGATCAGTCAAAGAAAGGAAATGGAGGAAATGGTAATCCATCATCTCCATCTTCATCCTCTTCCTCTACATCATCTTCCTCGACTACGGTAAATCAGTCTCATAAGTCAAAAACCACTGGTAAAAATCCTTTTTTAAAAATTTTAATTGCCCATGTTTAACGGTGAAGTCAATGCAGAGAAACTTGACAATTGGACCAGACAATTGGAAGTTTATTTAAGGATTCAAAACCTTCATGACAACGACACCAAGATACAACTAGCCTCGCTAAGAATGGATGGAGCAGCATTGGTATGGTGGGAAACCAAGACCAAGGATGAAATCAAGAAACATGGTAAGATTACTTTATCATGGACTGAATTTATTACTGTAATCAAGAAGCAATTTTATCCTTTATCTCATCTACAAAATGCTATAATGAATTGACAAAACTTTAGACAGCTTAAGGGACAGAATGTGCAAGACTATATCCAAGAATTTAGGAGAAGAGCACTCTTATTAGGGGTAGACTTACAAAGTCAAGTTACTTTGATGAAATATATAGGTGGTTTGCACAGTCACCTTAAACATACTATCCTTATGTTCAATCCTACTAGTCTAGATGAAGTTTGTGTACAAGCTACGCATTTATAGGCTAGAGGGAAAAACACTTTTGATGAGGGTAGAAACAAGCCTTTCAAAGGGAAGAACAAAGATAAAACATTTAAGGGAAAAGGAAAAAAGAATGAATCTATCAAACAAGAGGGTGAAAAATTCATTTGTAAACATTGTTCAAGAGAGGGCCATGAAGAGAATAATTGTTGGAAATTACATCATGAAAAAAGAAATCAGTTTAACAAAAACAAGGGAAAGAAGGAAAATGCAGCTACTACAACAACACCTCAAGATTTAGGTGATGATTCAGGGGATGAAACAAAAATTGCAACCATGGTTTTGAAAAGTATGAAGGGAAAGGAAACTAAAACTAAGCCAAGCACTATGACTTCAAACTGTCATGTACAAGCTCCTAATGAGGAAGAAAGAATTGAATTGTTCCATGTGAGGGTAGTCTCAAAACATACTAAAATTGACACACTGTTTGACAGTGGGTCACAATAAAATCTCATATCAGAAGACTTGATAAAATAGCTAAAACTTGAGACCATTCCACATCCAAAGCCTTATCCACTTGGGTGGATATGCAAGGATGCAAACTTACAAGTTTCAAGAAAGTGCATATTGTGATTCACCATAACTGCACACTTTATTGACACAGTTGAACTTGATGTGGTGTCGCTTGATATATCAGGAATTGTTTTGGGAATTCCTTACTTACTTGATAAAAAAGTGATCTTCCATCACCATGAAAATAAATATCATCTCTTTAAAGATGGAAAGGAGTTCATTTTTAGAGCACATCGCAAGAAGGCAAATATATCGATGGTAAATGCGGGACAGGTAAAAAGGATAGTAAATTCTAGTAAGAGTTTTGTACTTCTTATGGTTAAGCCCAAGTTTGATATGAATCATGAGTCATTTTAAAATTGTGATTCCAAGCTTAAATCAGATTTATATGATGTATTTGATGCACATCATGAGATGTTTCAGGAACCAACAGGTTTACCTCCTAAAAGGGAGATTTAGCATGAAATCCATTTTCATCAAGATTGTCCTCTTCCTAACATCGGCATGTACCGCTTGTCTATCATGGAGAATGCTGAAATAAAGAGGAAAATTAAATACTTGTTGGACAAAGGATTCATAATACCAAGAAATTCGCCATGTGGGTCACTGATAGTGTTGATTCCAAAGAAAGATGAAATTTGGCACATGTGTGTAGACTTCAGGGCATTGAACAAAATAACGGTAAAGAATCGTTACCCACTTCCAAGGATAGATGATTTTTTGGATCAGCTGAAAGATGCTAAATATTTCACTAAGTTAGACTTATGTAGTGGTTATCATCAAGTTAGAATTGAAGAAAGTGACATTTGGAAGACATCATTTAAAACCAAATATGGACTCTTTGACTGGCTTGTTATGCCGTTTGGCTTATGCAATGCACCTGCAAATTTCATGCGGGTAATGGATGATGTCTTACGTCCTTTTCTTGATGATTTCGTTATTTTCTACTTAGATGACATCTTAATTTTTAGCAAGACTAGAGAAGAGCATGTCATGCATTTTAAGAAAGTACTTGATATTTTGAAGAAAAATCAGTTATTTCTTAAAATGTCAAAGTGTGAATTTGGAAAGACTTCTTTGGTTTATTTGGGACACATAGTAGGAGGAGGCACTTTGAGAATTGATCCTTTCAAAGTAAAAGCCATTGTGAATTGGCCTACTCCCAAATCCATTACAGAGGTAAGAATTTTTTTGAGTGCAACTCAGTATTGGAGGAAGTTTATTTCTAACTTCTCTGCCATAGCAGCTCCTATGCATGTAGTGACTAGTGTGAAGCGTGCTTTCCAATGGGGAGGCAAGCAACAGAAATATTTTGAGTCTTTGAAAGAGAAGATAATTTCATCTCAAGCCTTTGCATTACTGGACTTGAGACAACCATTCGAGATTCAGACAGATGCTAGTGATTACACCATGGGTGCAGTACTCTTACAACATCGTAAGCCTGTTGCATTTCATTATGAGACATTTAATGGTGCTATTGTGAATTATCAAACATATGATAAAGAGTTGTATCCGTTGGTACAAAGTGTCAAAAAATGGAAACAATATTTGATGGGTAAAGAAACAATTGTTCATATCGACCATCAACCTTTATAGTACTTACAATCACAAAGTAAATTGCAGCAATCACGACATTTCAGATGGATGGGCTTCGTACAACAATTTCACTTGGTAATAAGGTACAAGAAAGGTATTTAAAATAAGGTTACTGATATGATTTCAAGGCATATTATTGGTGCTAGTACTTTGCTTAAGAATGATTCTATTGTACATGAGAGCTACATAGAACTGTATGCATCATATGTTGATTTTAAGGATGTGTATGCTAACTTGAGTGAAGGGAATCATATTGAGGAGAATGATTATCATTTGCATAATAATTTGTTGTTTCATATGGGAAATTTATGTATACCAAAAGGGAAGAGACTAAGCATCATGAGAGAATCTCATTCTTCTCCCATAGCTGAACATTTCAAGGTAAGCAAAACAATGGCACATTTACAGAGGTATTGTTATTGGCCTCGCATGGTAGATAGTTTTTCATGTTTCATTAGAGGTTTCTCATTATGTGCTACAAGCAAGCCTAGCAATAGGAAGCTAGGTTTATATACGCCATTTCCGGTACCTTCTAGACCATGGGAAATTGTTTCTATGGATTTTGTTGGAGGGCTACCATTATCTAGAAAGCAGCATGATTATATTTATGTAGTAGTTGATCGTTTCAGCAAGATGTGTATTCTTATGCCATGTAAGAAATATATAACTTCTGATTTATATTTTCAACATGTATGGGTTCATTATGGCTTTCCTACTTCTATTGTTAGTGACAGGGATTCCAGATTTGTGGGGAATTTTTGGTCCAATTTATAGAAGATGATGGACACCAAGTTGAAGAAGAGTATTGCTTTCCATCCGCAAACAGATGGCCAAATAGAGGTAGTGAAAAAAACCATTGTACAACTTTTGAGAGGTTATTGCAATAAGCATCCCAAGCTTTGGGATGAACATTTGCATTACATTCAACATGTTTAAAACTGGGCCAAGCACTCTTCTACAAATACTTCACCTTTTGAAGCTTGTTTTGGGTATTTTCCTAAGTCACCTTTAGATTTCATTCTTGAGAAGGATGTGGCCATTGATGGTCATAGTGAAATTGACAAAGCTCACATATTCATTGAAAGAATTCAGCTCATACATCAGCAAGTTCTAGAACAACTTGAAAAAAGTCAAGGCAAGTACAAGGAGAGGCATGATAAGCACAGAATTGATCATAAGTTTCAAGAAGGGGATGAGGTATGGTTGCATATTAGTAAGGAAAGAATGCAAGGAGAAGGTAAAAAGCTGAAGCCTATTCATTATGGTCCATTCAAGATCCTTAAAAAAGTTGGAAATAATGCTTTTCAATTAGATTTGCCTTCATACATGCAAATGTATTCCATTGTGAATGTGGAAAATTTATGTTTGTATGAACCTCCTTTAATTGCTGATTATGAAAGTGAAATTCAGTTGCAATCCATAGAGGATTTCTTACCAAAATTTTTGGATGATTTGAAAGAGGATGCTATCCTTGACAGAAGGACACACACTTCAAGGAGGGGAAATGTTGATTATGTTCGGGTTGGTTTTAAAGGCAGAAAACTGAGTAAGGCAAAGTGGATTGAGGTGGAAAAGGTGAGGGACCTGTACCCTCATCTTCTTAACAGGTAATTGAAGGCTTTTGGGGTCCAAAAGCTTCCCAATGGGGAGGTGTGATCAGGTGATCATGTCCTAAGTGAAGAAAATTCTCAAAATTGGAACTTCTAAGAATTGATTGAAACTAGAATGACTAGATAGGCCTCATCGATACAATCTTGGTGCCATGAACGACACTCAAATCTGACACTTTATTTGAAAGTTATTCAAGTTTGAAAATTCACAATTTCCTTCAAAAGACGAGTTTGACCAGGGTTGACTTTGATTAAAAAATATTAAAAAAAGAATATTCCATAAAATATTCTAGGAATATTCCACAAAATATTCCATGGAATATTCCTTCAACAACCTATCACAGCTCGACACCTGGCATCCTTAGATTGGGTTATCAGTTGACTTTGTGTTTTTTGTGACCAATCAGCATCTGCCATGTGGTAGGCCTGGAGGCTGCCACGTGGCCCCAAAACTGAATAATTTGCAGTGGTAAAAATTATTTGGAGTGGACAGGTTTCGACCTCGGGTTGGGCGCCTACTGGCCCATAGGCCCGACCGACCTACCTTTGCATTAGTTCTTAACCTCCATAGTGCATTCTGCGTATTTAAATTTTAACAAAGGTTTGGTTGGGGTGGAAAGGGGGCCAGCCCCTAAGGTCCAACCCCCTATACACGAGGCCATGGGCCCGGAACCCTAGCCATAAGACCTGACATTCGTAGTTAAGTTGATATGTTCACATGTTATGCGGTGGGAAGTTATGAAACGTTAATGCCATGATTATGAAATCATTGGGCCAATGGTTAGTCCGGTGGGTTCGGACGGTCCATGTGACCGTCGACCCATAAATGTTTAATGCTACCCAAAACGTGCACTAAAACTAGAGTGGAGCCCCCATTTTTGGCGGAAAGTTCTATTTTGGTGGAGTTAACTCCATTCCTCCCAAGTTTGGTGGAGGTTTTTTTAGGCAAAACTGGACGAAACTTCTTTTGGTCAGAAATTTCACATTACTGAACCTTTTGGAGCGATTTTTTTTTTTTTATTTCAGGTATTATCAGCATTCTAGAGCCATTGGAATAGGTTGTAAAGCCATCAAAGGTGTCTTTCAGCCATTTTTACATTAGAGAAGCTTGGGAAGCCATCAGGGCCTTGAGGGAAATGGAGCTGCATTAGACTACACTTCACTGTTTTAGGTGAAATTAGAGTCATTCTTAGCTTCTTTCTATGTTATGAATTCATTTTCACAGCTGTTTTGGTCTGTTTAGGCCTATTTATCAATGTATTACCAATTTGAGCATCATAATATATCAAGGACATGCCCATTGGGAGCCTTGGACCCGGCAGATGTAGCCCAGGAGGGGTGAACTGCCTCATCATGTTGTTGTGTGTTTATAGTGAAGTTATTCTGCTATGTTATTCAGATTAAAGTTGTTAAACAGTAAATTAAAAAAACACTCCCTCACACCAAAATTCATAAACAGTTATCAAAAACACTTTGTTTCACTTGCAAGACTATCCAAACACTTTGCACACTTAAGTTAATGGAAATGAATACTTTGAATAGAAAAACAAATACTTTCATTTTCAGTTCAATGTAGGTGTGTACAATTAGAGTCTGGAAAGAGGAACATTGGAGATATAAGAGAAAAACTAGCTCAATAGTAGAGCTCAAGGAGTGAGAGAAAACTCAAGAAGGAGAACGAGAGCCTTCAGGAAACAGGCTGTAATATCCCTTTGTAAATACATCTTTATGAATTTGATAGAATCTAAGTACTTTTGCCTAGTTAATCCCTGTGATTAATTTCCTATGTCCATATCTATGTGTTTAGCTCGTTCCTTTATCATAGGATTTCATGAACAAAGCCTTCTATATATTTGTATATTGTAGATTCAATATCGTAGAGACAAACATGAACATAGTATTCTCATCACCCCAAAGTCTATTTGGTTCATTAAGTCTAGCATAAGTCTATCAGCTGCAAGAAAGGAAGAGGTCAACCTTTGATAGAGTTGGCCTAAATTTTTGATTCTAAGGTTGAAGTGAATGGTTTCAAGTTCACAGAGGATTGACGTGATATTTCTCAGAGTGCATTTTTCGAAGAAGAGTCCTAAAGTCATTTAGGTCCATAGTGCTAAGTATTAGCGAAAAGGATATGTTCAAACCGAGATGTGCATACAATGGAAAAATATTTGGGCTTCTAGTGTCGTACCAAAATTACTTTTATAATCAGATCCATCAACTATCAAATACGTAAATACATTCGTTGAAGAATTTCGTCTAATTAAGTTATCCTGCCTATCACATATTTAGTTCAACGAAGGAATATTTTCCCAATTATTTTGTCTAGATCCCCATACCACTGGATAAAGTGAATTGAAGTGGTATCTGACAGGGGAACAACATCTAGAACACACATACTAATCTATTAATCCAACACTTGAATAATTTTGGCATGCCAAGAGTGATCCAGACCTTGAATCAACTAGACTCAATTTAGTTTTTTTACAATTTTTTTTATTGTGCATGCTTAAAGAAAGGGGATTTGGCTATGGATTTAACATAGTACATACTTAAGTTAATAAGACCAATCCATAGTCTTGATTCCAAAAATTCATGGGATTTCGCCACATGAAATGTAAGGTCGATTAAGAAAGTAAAAAAAAAGACAAGGTTTGGCATAGCCAAGCAATATCAAATATTTTCCAGAGTAACGAGAAAGGTTGCATCAAGTGGTATCAGAGAGATAATAAAATACTTGGGGAATAATATGAAAAGGAAGCGTTATAATATCAGCAACTAGACAAGTGGTATCAGAGCGACAATTAACTCTTTATAGAATAATAAGAAAAGGAAGGGTTATAATATCTGCAACTAGACGAGAAGATTAAAAATATTACTCGTGAAGAAGAAGAGACACATAAAGAGAATATCGAGGATAACTATAATAGATTGAAAGAGAAGGCTAAGAATAATTTCAGGCAAGGGATCTAAGAAAAAATGCAGGAAGAGATAAAAACACGAGACTCATAGTAAATTCATTTGATTTGGAGAAAATCAAATAAAATCCAGTCAAGAAACAGAGTTGGAAGAATTGAGATTTTTAGATTTGGGTAGTGAAGAAACCCAATAGGTAATCTGGTCTTTAAGTTTTATTTTAAAATTTAGCAAGAAATTAACAATTGCAGAGGTAGCAACAGTGGAACTTAAAGATATCATGTTATTGATTACAACTAGGAGAGCTATAACAAAAAACAAGTAGCGTTCTTAAGGATCGTGGCAAAGTCCTTGAAATAAAGAGGCTACAGAAAGAGAGAGAAGCTGTTTTAGTTGAGTTTGAAAGAGAGAAAATTATAGAGAAATTTATCAAAATAAGTGTAGAGAATAAGTGACGTTCTCAGGAGGTGAGAAAAGTGCAACAACCAGAGGAGTAGAGGAGGATAGAGAGGTTTCAGAGGAGGTGAATCAATGATACCAAAAGGCCAAGCCAAAGGGGATAAGCTTAGTGAGGTGTCTTGAGGAGGCTTGTTTACAACTCACAATGAGCATGGAGTAACTCATAGAGAAGGAGAAAGAGATGAACATTGATGGTCATGTAAAGGGTTCAATTAAGAACCACGAGAGGATGGAGAAGGATGCCAAAGAAAATGGAATCAACTGAATAAATATAAGTCAAGAGGAATTTGATAAAGAGATGGTTGAGTTAAAAGAGATACTCAATATAATAAACATGCTACTACAAGAGAGGGAGAAGGAAGACCAGAGAAGTGGATAGGATTTGAAGAAGAAGATCCAATATTTGGTTAGGAAACTATATGCTAGAAAACTGAGAAAGAATTTGAGGCACATGTTGAATTCTCTATTGAGAAATGAACAACTTAAAGCAAATGAATGTGAAATGGGAGAGAGAGTTCACTAATGTGAACCATAACAAGAATACTCCATGGAGAAGGAAATGAGGAAGATGTTGAGAAGAGACTGCATGATAGTCTTATGGACTGCATGAAGAGTCTAAACCAACAAAAGGAACTGCTAATAAAATATATGGTTGCAAAGACACTAGATTGGGCTAGGGGCTATATTATTTTAATATTGATGTTTTGTGTATAGTTGTAGGTCACATAACTAAGAAAGAAGGAAAATCATCTATAGTTGTAATGAAAATAGAGGGGAATGAAGGAATGTTTTTTCAAAAAATTGGAGAAGGACATAATTTAGAATCTATCATAAACGAAAATGAGACACCACTGTCTCATAAAGGAAACTTGAAGGAGGAACATAAATAATGAGAGGGATTGACGTTGAAGACATTAACAAAGGCTAGATTGCATCATGTTTTTAAAACTAATGAACTATATGTGAATGCAAGTCGTACAAGATATGAAGGTGGAAATTCATTGAAATTTTTCCTAAAAGAGGAAGAAATTGAAAAACTGCCTCTACAAGACATAGGTATAATGTTGTTATTGGAAAAAATAATCACGTTGAGCTTAACTATGAAGGCTCTAAGAAAGGATAGATTGGGCAAAGGTACTTATAAGCATAGATTTTTGGAAGTTGATATTTTCTCCAACCATAAAATTTTTAGCATGACTTATCTTTCATAATAGTTCCAAATAAATAATTAATGGGATAAAATTACATTTCATATCTCTTCTATGTTACTTAAAATGTTAGTTTCAAACAGCTAATCAAATACATGTCCATTGTTCAGAGAAAAATTACATGAGAAATGATAAAGGGAAGGGGTGGGGGGGGGTATTATTTGATGCTTCTAGAGGTGGAAACCAATTGAGTTTTCCATGTTAACTACTATAGCTACATAAGTATTCCTTAGATGTAATATTCCCAAATGGGAAAATAAGAAATATAAGCACATAATACGCATTTTTCAGAAATTTATGCTATAACAGTTAAGAATAGCCCATAGATCCATTATTTTATATATTGTAGCAACCAAATCTACAAGGAGATCAGAAAAAAATCATCATTTCTTAGTTAAACAAGCCTCCCAAGCCCAAACCAACCCAAAATCACTGCAACCCCATGACTACTGCAACACAGAAATGCTGCAGCAAGTGAAAGCGCAATTTATTAAGGGTTTATGCTAAAAAATAGAGAGACAAATGGATCTGCTAATATATTGTAGAAATTATATAAATTATGTGTTATATATCCAAGATTATCCTGATCACACACTATTTTACTTCATGCACAATACATAATCTATTCCACTATTGATCATCACATGCGGAAATTAAATCAATTGCAATGCACACATGAAACCATAAAAATTCACACACATTAACACAGTTGTTTAACGGGAAAGCCTGAAGCTAAAAACCCCAACTATCTGTATATAATATATGTCATAGAGATCATGTAACAATCCTCATACAAATTTGAACATGTCAAGCTCTCAGTACAATACAATCGCTACACACTAATCAGGCTAGATCTTGCAAATCCATGCATCAATCTGCTCTTTCACCTACCTCTCCACTGGTCTCCACTAAAAATTTCCATGCAATGTAGTTAATTGATGTATTCTTCAGTTGATTAATGAGTTATTATTTATTGAATTAATTAACTAATTAACTCACACCACTCTCAATAGTGTATCAATCAGTTAGACTAGATACAACTAGCTCAACTGAGTCTAACTAAGTTAAACTGAATACAACTCCACCAACTATTTCTATAACTCCACCAAACTCTATCACATGAGTTCTAACTGAATTCCTCATGCATTAGCTCCAGTAAACCCTCAGGAATAGCGTAATTTCTTCTGTCAGCTGCTGTGCCACATCTGTGCACTTAACTGAAGTGCTCCAAGAGAATAAGATAATGTTTAGAGTCCAAATATTATTAAGAGCTAATAATATTCGACATATCTATTTTTAGACTGGAAATATAAAAATAGATTCCACCCAATATGTCTAAAAATAGAAGTCCATCTATTTTTCCAACTTGACCAACCATCCACAAATAGCATCCTGCCACTCATAGAATATGATTGACATGTCTAAAAATAGACATAGTCTAAAAATAGACTTTGCGCCAAAAATAGCCTGCGGGCCCACTTAGTGAAGGTGACTCTTTTCAATAAGCTCATCATCTTGTTGAATCTCAACACTCCCTCTCAAAAATATAGGGATTATCTGCCAACCCGATCCTGCCTCTATGGTATTCGAATTTTCTCCTGGTGAGCGCCTTCGTCAGAATATCTGCATCCTGATCCTCCGTAGAAATGTAAAAAAGCAACATGATCTTCCTCTGCACACAATCTCTGATATAATGGTACCGGATGTCAATATGTTTAGTTCTATCATGAATATTGGATTAAATGAGAGTTTAATGCAACTTTGATTATAAAAATATATCACAGTAGGATCTAAGTGTGAACCGAACAACCCGACCAAGATCTTCCTCATCCATATAGCCTCGCATGCAGCCAAATTTGCTGCCATGTACTCGGCCTTTGCTGAAATTGAGTGCCATGGATCTCTATTTCCTACTGTACCAAGAAACTGCTGTAGACCTCATACTAAATATCCCTCCAGATGTTCTCTTTCTATCTGTTGGGCTCCCTGCCCAATCTGCATTCGTGAAGCCATGCATCTTCACCTCATCCGACTGTCTGTACCACAATTCATATCCCAATGTGCCCCTGAGATATCTTAGGACATGCTTGCCTGCCTTCCAAAAGATCTTGGTAGGCTTAACCATAGCTTGTGAAAGCTAGTTAATAGCGTAGCATATGTCCAGTCGTGTATTGACTAGATACATGAGCGAATCAACCAACTGTCAATAAACAGTGGCATCCACTACCTCTGTCGATGTAGCATCCTCTTTCCTCCAACCACTAGGAAGAGGAGTGTCGATAGGCTTGCAACCTTGCATGTTGAACTTCTCCAGTATCTCTTGGGCATACTTGCCTTAAGACACAAACAGTCCACCCTTCCATTGCCAAATTTCCAATCCCAAGAAATAATGAAGGAGGCCCAAGTCCTTCATCTCAAACTCCTTTGCAAGATCTACCTTGCATGAGTGTATCAACAATTCATCACCTGTTAGTATCAAATCATCTACATAAACTACAATGATTAGCAACTTACCCTCCACCACAATCTGGTATAGGTTCGGATCCACCTCACTCTTGGTGAATCCAAGTCCGGTGAAATAACTGTCTATCCATGTGTACCAAGCACGAGGTGCTTGTTTCAACCCATACAACGCTCTTTTGAGCTTGCACACATGCGACTCGCTGCTAAAGATTTCAAATCCTTCAGGCTACTCTATGTACACCTCCTCCTCAATGACTCCGTTGAGGAACATAGACTTCACATCCATCTGATGAATGTGCCAACCCATCTGTGCTGAGAGAGAAAGGATGGTCCATATGGAAGAATACCTTGTGATAGGTGCAAAGGTTTCTTCATAGTCAATCCCCTCGATATGTGAGAAGCCTCGGGCAAAAAATATTGCCTTGTACTTCTTGACGCTCCCTTCGACAGCTTGCTTCACTTTGTAGATCCATCTCAAACCTACCACTGATTTCCCTTTTAGCCTTGGGACAATATCCCATGCACTGTTTCTGACAATTGAATCATACTCTTCCACCATGGCATCTACCCATGCACGGTCCTCCATAGATTCCTCGAAAGAAGATGGTTCTGTCACGATACACTTGCTCATCAAAGCCATGTATCCATTAAATCGGTCAGGTGACTGTCTCTGTCTGTGCTGTGATGTAAGTGCTCCTACATTCTACACTGCATCAATATTTAGTCGCTCAGCTTCTGTAGTGCGCTTCCACCCTCTGATGTTTGGCATTGCATGAGTGGTTTCTTCCAATCAATGAACCTCCTCTTGTGGCTGATCCACATCCCGAGGCTCATATTTAGGAACTAGTAGCTCCTCATCTACATGCAAGTGTAGCTCCCTCTCAAGCGATAACTTCATGGCTTTCTCCTCATGAAATTTGATATCCCGTTGCACAACAGTCATCCGACTGTCTGGAAAATACACACGATAATTGTGGGGTGTTTCTGTGTACCCCAAAAATATCCCCACCTCTGTGGTCGGCTCCAGCTTCTTCCTGGCATCCTTCATCACATGAATGTAAATAGGTGAGCCAAAAATCTTCAAATGAGAAATATCAGGCTTCTTACCAGAAAACGCCTCTTCGGGTGTACTCATGCCAAGTACTCTGTGAGGACAACAGTTTTGAACATAAACTGTAGTGTTGCATGCTTCAGACCACAAGTGTATGGGAAGGCCCTAATCATGCAACATCGCCTGTGCAGCACCCATGATCGTCCTATTCTTTCTCTCCGCGACCCCATTCTACTGTGGGTTATGAGGCGCTATGAGCTCTCTTCGAATTCCTTCTGCGTTGCAAAAGTCTTTGAATTTTCTAGAGATGAATTCACCACCATTATTGCTCCTTAGAGATTTCACTTGCTTCCCCGACTCTTTCTCAACCAGTGCCTTGAACTCACAGAACTTTGAGTATGTCTCGCTCTTCTTCTGCATGAAGAATATCCAGCACTTACGAGAAAAGTCATTAACAAATATCACATAATACTTGTGCTTTGCTGTTGAAGCTACTGAGAAAGGTCCACACACATCTGTGTGAATTCTCTCAAGGATCATCGTGGCATGAATATCCTTCTCATGAAAAGTGGTCTTCACAAATTTTCCCAAACTACATCCCTTGCACTAATCTGACTACGCAAGTGTACCCTTGGGAAGCCCGGTAGAAATCTGCTACAAAATTTTCAAAGTGCCATGGTGAAGATGGCTGAATCTCCTGTGCCACAATTCACCCTCATCCCGAATCACCAGTCCTTCTGCTTTGCCTGCCATTACTGCATAGCCATCTACCTACAATTGATAAAGGTTCTTAACTCTAAACCCCTATCCTATGGGTTTCACCAGTTGCTTTACTGAGCAGGAAAGCCTTTCCCTCGCTAAAAACAACATCATAACCCTTGTCTTCCAACATTGCCACAAAGATCAGATTCTTCTTCAATCCTGGAACATGCATGACATCCTTCAATATGAAAGGTTTACTAGACTCCCTCTCAAAGGAAATGGTCCCAATACCAGTCGCACTGTATCTACCATCATCGCCCATCTCTATGTGCACTCCAATATCCTTCTCATCCAGATCACTAAACAAATCTTTGTCTCCGGTCATATGGAAAGACGCACCACTGTCAAGAAACCACACTGATCCCATCACACTTGAAACCAAGCATGCGATCAGCGAAAAATCTAGCTCAAACTTGGAGGCTAAGGCCTCTCTAGCTGCAGATCCAGTAGCCTTCTTATTTTTCTTCTTCTGTGAACAATTAGTGGCGTAATGTCCGTGTTGGTGACAGTGAAAGCAGTTCACCTTGGACAAGTCCTACTTCTTGCCTTTCACACTGGATTGAGAAGGAATTTTCTTTCCCTTCCCTTTCCTTGCTTTGGTAGCCAAAGCGCAATTTTCTTCATCTTCATTCTTCGATGAATATCCATCCCTGGTGTAGAAATTAGCTGAATAAATCACTTATTCAATGAAGATTAACCCGATCATACATCAATTTCGAATTGCATGCATAACACATAACCTTCTTCCACAATTAATTGTCACATGCGGAAATAATATAGAAGCAATCGCACATCAAATCAATCACACAGTAACTCAGTATGTATGGGGAAAGCCTATAGCTGAAAACCCCCCGGCTATTGTGTATATTATAATGGAGAAATCATGTAACAATCATAGTACAACAACTCTTCTGGCTCTCATGCACTACCTCCCATGCTACACACTATCAAGCTAGATCTAGCAAATCACTTATCGATCCTTAGCCACTTGATAGCCAACCTTGATTACGTATGGTACCCCACCTTATCTCCTCCTGCACAAGATCCGACCAAAGTCGCTCCCATTCCGACAGTTTCTCCCGACCATTGATAGAGTCCTCGTAGCTATGCCAACTCTTCGAAAGCCCAAGGAGAGCCGAGCTCACCAAGTCCTCTTCATCTATAGTAACCCCCACACTTCCCAACTCATCCCTGCACTGGAAAAACTTTGTGAGGTGCTTGGGTATACTTTCGCCTTTCTCCATTTTTATTTTTCTGAGCTTGTCTTTAAGCGCCAAATTCCTTTGGTCACTTCTGCTTTGGAAAAATTCTGTCAAAGCTTTCCACATCAAGAATGGAGAAGCTTTACCATGAAGGATATACACTATGTGATTCTTCACACCTTCCAACAGAATCCTTCGACAATTTGATGTCTTCTTTTTCCATGCATCAAGTGCGGCTGCATCGCTAGAAGTAGGTTTTGGAATTTCTACATCTATGAACTCCTTCAACCCATTATCATCCAGCACCACCTCCATCCTATCCTTCCATGAAATAAAATTCAAGCTACCCTCAAGGGCATACTCCAATCGCAATCCGTTGAAATACATTTCAATGAATGCTCAATTTCGACACCAAGAAAATACTGCAGCAAATTCGAATTCCACCAGCACAAAACTCAATAGCTTCAATAATTGTATTCTAATCTGATCAATATCACTTTGATACCATGTAGAAATTATATAAATTATGTGTTATATATCCAATATTCTCCTGATCACACACTATTTTACTTCATGCACAATACATAATCTATTCCACTATTGATCATCACATGCGGAAATTAAATCAATTGCAATGCACACATGAAACCATAAAAATTCACACACATTAACACAACTGTTTAACAGGAAAGCCTGAAGATAAAAACCCCAAATATATGTATATAATATATTTCATAGAGATCATGTAGCAATCCTCATACAAAACTGAACATGTCAAGCTCTCAGTACAATACAATCGCTACACACTAATCAGGCTAGATCTTGCAAATCCATGCACCGATCTCTGCCACCTTCTAGCCTACCTCTACTGTGCAATCCCTGCTAAAGAATGGCTCTGAATGAACTCGAATCCACCAACCTTACATTGCACAATCCTCATTGGCATCTCCACTGAGTGTTGGATGCAATCAATGCATCACTCTAGTCACAACTGATAGTCACACTTGCTCTTTCACCTACCTCTCCACTGGTCTCCACTGAAATTGTCCATGCAATGTAGTTAACTGATATATTCTTTAGTTGATTAATGATTTATTATTTAGTGAATTAATTAACTAATTAATTCACACCACTCTCAGTAGTGTATCAATCAGTTAGACTAGATACAACTAGCTCAACTAACTCTAACTGAGTTAAACTGAATACAACTCCACCAACTACTTCTATAACTCCACCAAAATCTGTCACATGAGTTCTAACTAAAGTCCTCATGCATTAGCTCCAGTAAACCCTCAGGAATAGCATAATTCCTCCTGTCAACTGCTGTGCCACATCTCTGCACTTAACTGAAGTGCTCCAAGAGAATAAGATAATGTTTAGAGTCCAAATATTATTAAGAGCTAATAATATTCGACTTATCTATTTTTAGACTGGAAATATAAAAATAGATTCCGCTCAATATGTCTAAAAATAGAAGTCCATCTATTTTTCCAACTTGACCAACCATCCACAAATAGCATCCTGCAACTCATAGAACATGATCGACATGTCTAAAAATAGACTTTGCACCAAAAATAGCCTGTGGGCCCACTTAGTGAAGGTGGCTCTTTTCACTAAGCTCATCATCTTGTTGAACACCAACATATATTACTAAAAAGAGTTTAAAAACTGAGATTTAGTCTCATTTACACAAATTCAAGGGAATCCGGGAAGGGTTTCCAGAAATACACCCAAATACAAATGGTGATATACAACCCTACGATTGAAGAGTCACTAAAAACTGAAGCTCATGAAATATAAGGCTGGAATACTATAGATATGATGTATATGTACTCAAAGGTCTTCTCCAATGAAAGGTTGAACCCTTCAACCATAGGAAAACACTCTAAAAGAGCCAATAGATCCTCCCCTGAAGCTGCCCTCCAAAATAACACAATTCCCAGCTGAAACTGCGCTGAAAATGATGGGAATAGTTTGGCCTGGTGCCAAATATGTGAAATGTGCTCATAATAACTCCTTTATAATCTCCCAAGAGAACTAATCCTTCCTCCTATGAGAAACTAGCTCAAAAAGTGGGTTTATCAACCCTCCATTGTAACACCCTGCAACCCAACACAATATTATGCAGAAACTGCATTGTAGCTAAAGACTGAAGCCTGGCCAGAATTTTAGATATGTGGAAATGACATATTAGTACTCTCCCAAGAGGCCTCTCAAGGAAAGAGGTGGGATTTCTGATCGGGAACACCCTGTGCTAAACAACACTAGAAATCTTAGCTAAACAACTGAAGAGAGAAAAAGTCTAAACAGACATATCAAAATAATAATCATAATCTAACCTCATATGTTTTCCATCCTCTTTTTTATAAACAATGTGAGCCTTCTCACCTTGGGTCCCACTCATTAGGCTTTCCATCATCATGTAATCAATCTCCCTCCAAAATTGCGCTATCCCATCATTAATGCCACTCCTCCATAACATCGTTGTTTGATTTGGTCAAAGTTGACCTATTCAACATGCTCCAGCCCCTTTTCACACCTATGGGTCTTCAATCCAGCTTTTATATGACCTAAATTCACACTAGGAGTGTCTTTTATTCCTTCTAAGGATATTTATGGGTCTCCATACGCTCTTATTCCTCTATCTCAGAGAAAAATCAAAATTTAATATTATAATTAGCTGTGTGCTAATTTTAGGAATATTACAGTCCTCCCCTCCCAAATGTTGCTTTTCCTTAAGAAATTGTAAGGATAGAACTAAAGAGCCTCTCCTCTTCCTCTTGTAGCATCCCCATGTGATAAGCTCTTCCAAGGAACAAGATGTTGTCTCATCAATAAATCTCTAAGTTGCCTCTCCCAAGTATGCAAGTTAGCTTTTGGTAACCATCCCAAATAGCTATCATCAAGAAGAAGTAGAACACCCATGGAGGAACCAATGTGTTTTCTAGAGGCCTTATTGAGGCATGGAATCTGAAATATATTGGGAACTATCATTCCCATGTGAAGCCTCCATCCCCAAGCTATCATCCACAAAAAGTGAGTCACCATCCAACATGGCAACTCATGAAACATCTCCTCCACCTAAGGCTCCTGAAAAGAGGGTGGGATGTATAGCTGAATATGATGGATTAAATTGTCCATCCCACATTGTCTCTCTCTCCACTTATGATGTGTATAGCTGGCACTAAATATGGGATGCAAAAATGTTTCCTTCATGGAGAAAAAAGGAAATAGGATCCTCAAAGAACCACTCTTTGGTTCTTGCCCAAATCATCCCATATAAAATGAATATGACATTATCATCATATGGAATCCAAATTATAGAAGTACTGAAGGTTTTACATAGTGCTGGAAGGTACCAATAGTTCCTCAAGTAGTCACAACACAGTTTTACCAACTACAGTTTCAAAACATGATGTGGCAAGTTGCCTTCAAACAATTTTCTAGTTGTGCATGTCATATCATTTACTAGTAAATAGTAAATGACATTGTATATCAACTGAGAATAAAGGAAATAGTACAACACTTGCCCAAAGCCATGCAAGAAATGGCTATCACCATCATAGATGTTGGTCTCAAAATGATCTTGAAGCCCAAATAGAGGCTTGCCCTCTTGTGGAGCAATGCACTATATAGAGATGGTAAGAGAATGCAAATACTGTGTTAGATAATCAATAAATGCAAAAAAATAATAATTCTTACCATGTATTGAGAACAATATGATAACAAGATCCAGGAATAAGCCCCCCATAGTGGTATGCCATACTCCCATGAAGAGGAATGAACTATGTGTTGCATGTTGATCTTTCTTCTTATGCTTGGAAGTCCAGGTCAAGAATATCATATCATGGTAATGGATGTATCCATATACTACTCCATCACTCTCATCTCCTACTTGTCCCTCAAGTGCATCATATGTGAAGTGATCCTGGGAACACTCCATCAATAAACCCAAGCTCCCAAGTGACAGCGTTGTTGGCCTTTGTGACAAGGCTCTTGTCATCTCATAGCTCCATCCTTTGAAATTCTGCATGTCAAAGCCATCAATCATAATGCTTCTATATATGGGAGATTCCTCCCCAGGTGGAAGTACCTCCTAATCCTCCAAGGCTAAGGAGTAGCCCCTTTGCACCATGATAGTTCCATCTCCTACTCCTACAACATCATTCAAAGTATGGGGGAAAATCAGCCCATACTCTCTCAAGAACCTCCAAAGCAAAAAAAACTCTTGTTGCCTCCCCACACCATCACCATATAAACTATGGAGCAACAACATGATAATGTACATGAACGATATCATATCACCCCAATATACCCAAACTCCTTGCTGCCATATGATGTAAGTTCCATGCCAAGTCACACCAACCAACATACCCTTAGAAGAAGGATATGTCACATGATGGCCAAACTCTTTCAAGAGTAGCCAATGCAGCCATGTCTCCTGTTGCCTTGTGTCATAGATATGTAGGTGACTTACCAATATCTTGTTCACCATCCACATGCTTTCATCCAAGATTGTGTGTTTCCTACCATGCTCCATCTTGGTATTCCTCCAGTGGAGACCTCCATCCTCCCATATCAAATTTCTACCTTTGCATTTCATGGGATGTTGAAATGCAATCTCTTAGAGATCTCCAAATGAAGACCACCCCTTGATGACCAAGTTGATCCCATAAGGATCTAAATATTCTGAAGGAAAAATCTTCTTATTGAGCAACGAAGTGCTCATCAAGGAGGATCCATCATAATAATGGAAATTAAGATGTCTCTCATCAACCATCTTCCTATCCTCCACTATGCATGTAGAAAGGTCATTGGAATGCTCTAAAAATGGATGGGCCCCCAACTCATCACTGCTGCTCAATGACAATGATGTTGATCTCCATAATGGTGCATCTGATATCTCAAGTTCATGAATAGTGCTGAACACATAGTTCTATATTGCATTGTTCAAGACAATACTCATCCCCTCCTTCGAGAATCTACACTCCAACCCCAAGAGTTGTGTGCAACTCAACAATAATACACTAGGATGATTTTATATCTTCTCCTTGACCACATCAAGGCTGCTCAGCGTAGTGATAGTTTTCTGCTCCAAATCAACAATATGCTTTGACCCTTGGTCATGCAATGGCATATTCTCACAACCCTCCATAAGATGTACTGAAATAATAGAAAGTGGAAACATATGCATACCTTGGTAAAGCTTGGGAACATCTTGTACTGCTACAAGGGTTCCTTCCTCCAGTGTGATGGTTTCCCCAACTACTGATGATGATGATGGTTGATCTTCCATAGCTGTATTAGCGCTGGTACAAGTCTCCTCAAGTGGTAGTGAAGGCCTCTTCTCTGTTGGAATCACGATTGCCGTTAGACCAAAACTCGTAGGCGTTAGTATCTGCTACAATCGCCAGATTTAGGTTCCACGAGAGGCGGTTAGTCCATGTCGCGAAACACACGAGGAGCATTGAACCAAATGTCCAACAATCTCCCCCCCAACGTGAGCCGGGTGAGTTTCAAACTCAAGACCTATCGCTCTGATACCACTTGTTGGAATCACGATTTTCATTAGAAAAAAACCCGTAGGCGTTAGTCTCCACTACAATCGCCAGAGTTAGGATCCATGAGAGGCGGTTAGTCCATGTCACGAAACACACGAGGAGCGTTGAACCAAATGTCCAACATTATCCTCTGATTTCTCCTTATCAAATTTCTTGATCAACCTTTGATTAAAATATGCCAATGCAGTCACTCTTGCATGACTCAAATGGCTGAACCACCAAATGTTTGCTTCACCCTCAAGGTGAAGCACTGTAATCTCAACAAATTCTCTTTCTACCACTAGATGTAGTAGGAACAATGCATCCAACTTCATTTCCCAAGCCCTTGTTGTACATATGAATGACCCATCAAAGGTAGACAATAGAAATCTATTTCCCTTTATTGTCCTATTGCTGCAAGGTCTCCTTTCTTCTTTGAGCTGAATGAACTGTGGGAGAGTTAGAGTCTCCTTGAAGGCTCTAGGTTGATATTTACATTCTACAAGGTATTCACTTAGAATCTCATGATCCAAGTGTCCTCCATCTCCATGCATTTTGTCTTATTCCTCAAAAGGAAAGGGCATAGTGTATTTCTTTGGAGTTCTATGCAACATCAGTTCTCTCTTATGATAATAGGAAGTACATGGACCTTCCTCTTCTTGAAACCCTTTGAAGGTTTCATTGCTTCTCTCCTCTTTCATTTGATTGACCTCCTTGGAGAGGTCCTTCATAGATCTAAAAATTAATGAGACAAAGCTCATTCCTTCCATAATTTAGATCTCGTTTTCTTCTCTCCTTCTTCTTATAGCATATTGGCTTGAAACTCACAGGATGAGCCAATATTATGCTCTGATACCACTGTAATATTCCCAAATGGTAAAATCAGCAATATAAGCACAGAAAACACATTTTTCAAAAATTTATGCTATAACAGTTAAGAATAGTCCATGGATACATTATTTTATATATTGTAGCAACCAAATCTACAAGGGTATCAGAAAAAAATCATTATTTCTTAGTTAAACAAGCCTCCCAAGCTCAAAACAACCCAAAATCATTATAACCCCATGACTACTACAACACATAAATACTACAGCAAGTGACAGCATAGTATATTAAGGGTTTATGCTAAAAAATAGAGAGACAAATGGATTTTCTGATATATTACTAAAAAGAGCTGAAAAACTGAGATCTAGTCTCATTTACACAAATCCAAGGGAACCCAAGAAGGGTTTTCGGAAATACACCCAAATAAAAATGTTGATATACAACCCTAGGACTAAAGAGTTACTAAAAACTAAAGCTCATGAAATAGAATACTATAATAATATATATCTGACGTATATCTCCTCAAAGGTCTCCTCCAATGAAAGGCTGAACCCTTCAACCATAGGAAAACACTCTAAAATAGCCAATAGATCCTCCCCTGAAGCTGCCCTCTAAAATAATGCAATTCCCAGCTAAAAATGCATTGAAAATGATGGGAATAGGTTGGCCTAGTTCCAAATATGTGAAATGTGCTCAAAATCCCTCCATGCTGATCTCCCAAGAGAAGGAATCCTTCCTCCTATGAGAAACTAGCTCAAAAAATGGGTTTATCAACCCTCCACTGCAACACGTGCAACACAACACACTATTTTGCAGAAAATGCATTGTAGCTGAATACTGAAGCTTGGCCAGAATGCCGGATATGTGGAAATGATAGATCAATACTCTCCCAAGAGGCCTCTCAAGGGAAGAGGTGGGATTCCTGACCGGGAACACCCTGTGCTAAACAGCATTAGCAATCTTAGCTAAACAACTGAAGAGAGCAAAAGTATAAACATACATATCAAAATAATAATCGTAAGCTAACCTCATATGGCTGCCATCCTCTTCCTTATAAAAATATGAGCCTTCTCCCCTTGGGTCCCACTCATTAGGGTTTCCATCATCATGTAATCAATCTCCCTCCAAAACTGCGTTGTCCCATCATTAATGCCACTCCTCCATAACAACGTTGCTTGATTTGGTGAAAGTTGACCTATTCAACATGCTCCAGCCCCTTTTCACACCTAAGGGTCTTAAATCTAGCTTTTATATGACCTCAATTCACACTAGGAGTGTCTTTTATTCCTTCTAAGGAGATTTATGGGTCTCCATACCCTCTTATTCCACTATCTAAGAGCAAAATTAAAATTTAATATTCCAATTAGCTGTGTGCTAATTTTAGGAATATTACATTAGAACAATAACTAGAGAAGATTATGGCATTGCATATCCTTAAATTTTGGTAGATGTTAGCTTAACTATTCCCATATCACTTCATACATTTTGTCTCTAATTAGTTGTCATTATTGTAAATGTATTCATTATTTGAAATGGAAACTTTTTTTTCTCAAGAAAAAAATTGTAATTTCATTCATGGAAATTATTGGAAATTACATTCTTTCGATACACATGTTGAGTGTGTTCATATTAGATAAGTCCCAAAAATAAATAATATGCTATTATGAGAGATCGTACATAGGTAGAACTCCTGCCACTAAGAATCCCTTTACAAGATATACATCCAAATATGTATTATGAGCTAAACAAAAGACCAATAATAGATAGTCCCATACATAGTAGGAGAAAGCATAAGAAGTGTCACCCATAGAAAAAATAGAGTAGGGATATATTAGGAAGAATATGAGAAATTTATTATGTTGCAAATTCATATAATATTTCCCTGAAGGGAAGGTGATGAAGCTTAGAAACCTACCTATCTCTATGTTCTATAATACTCCACAAACCTTGTATGTTGTATCATTTATTTCCTTGTCAATATGTTTGCATGTGAAAAGAGAAAGAGTGAATAATGCATATTTTTTTTTCCATAATAGGCATAATAATGATGTTTCTACAAACTCGTGTTTTATTTAGACAGTTTAAAATAAGCATGGATTCCCGATAGATTTGGATATCAGAGCATCCCTTCTCTAAAACAAAAAACAATAAGAATTTGAAAGCTAAAAAATCACCTTGTTTTTTGGTCTCTCTACCTAAACCAAAGTTTTATTGGAAATTATGTCCTTCCAAGAGGAAGAGTACAATTCCTCCCCCATTTCTTTGTCCCATGATTGCTAAGGCTCTACTTAAATAGTCCCTTGGCTAAGATTTATCAATAAGTTCTGATCTAGGAACTATAGGGAGGTGAGATCCTTATCCTAGGGGAAGGGGCTTAAAATGGAAAGGATTTTCACTGCAATGTGGTCAGGAATTGATAACTTATCTTGAAATATGGCCCTGTTCTAGGCCAACAAAACCCCCAATAGATTATGAATGGAAGGGATTTGATGGCATAACTACGGGGGATCTGAACACAATACCCTCCAAACTTCTTCCAAATCCATACCTTCCCAAGGGAAAACACACCAAAGGGAGTATTGACATGTTGTCCACCACTGCTGAAAATAAGGGTAGCAGATGAACAAATGTGGAATGGTCTCCTCATTGTTTTTGAAAAAATAACAAACTCCTGGTCCAATCAGAAACATTTTTTTGCAATATATCCCAAGTTTGTAATTTTCTCACCATGAGACACCATTAATAATTTTTATTTTACTGGGAAATTTTACATCATACTAATTTCCACCACCAAAAATGGGCAAGGATTGTTCTATCTTCCATAAGAAAAATGTAACCCATCTTGGGAGTATAGAAACAAAAGGGGGAGATACTCCATATGATCTCGTTATATTTTTTTGCTACTTGAATATGAACATCAAATAGTGCCCGCAAATAGACCTTCCATAGACCTCTATAATCCTCTTAAAGACCCCAATTTGTAGTTTTTAGCCAATATTGGCTCCAAATTGAGGAAGAAGCCAGATTGGAAACTTGTGAGAATATGGTGTAGCCTCAATATTTTAGAAGAGAAATGAGAGCAGGAGGAAGAAGGTGGTTTTGAACTCTACCCAACTAAGGATCTAGCTCAATTCTGACTCTATTTCCCTTGCCAATCCTCCACACCAGAACACAACCATTGGTATCAAAGGAGTTGAGCACAACCCACCAGATGACTGAAATATTTTCTCTAGGATTTTCAACCCTATAGATCCATTCTTCAAGAGAGATAGGGGATATAAATTTATGGATGACCACCAACAACCATAGGTTGTTTTTGAAACTAATTGTTATGCAACCAACTCAAAGAACAAAAGAAAAGATAGATCAACGACTTAAAAATTGTCCTCTTCTAGGGGGAAACCTCCTTTACATTACACAAATTAAAAATTCTTGGATGATACAAATCATAAGACCTCCTTGGTATATATAGGAGTCTAAAGGGTCACAATATAATCAGAGCCTACATAAAAATAATAATGTAAGTGTTGTGAAACCAACTCTAAAAAGAGAAGAAAAGAGATATCAATGACTTAGAAATAAGCCACTTCGAGGGGGCAACCTCCAATACATTACATGAATGAAAAATTCTTGGATGATTCAAATTAAAAAACCTCCTTTCTATATATAGGAGTCCATGGGGCCACAATGTAATCCTAGTGGGGCCACAGTGTAATCCTAGCCGACCTAACAATAATAATTTAAGGGCACAATAATAACAATATGGGGGTTACAGGGGTACAATAATAACAATAAGGGGGTTACACTAACAACAATAAGGGACTATACTAGTAATATAGGGACCTAACATGCCCTTCTCCTTCAAAAAAGTGTTGTCCTCAACGCTTGAGTAGCTCTGGGTGCTTCTGTATAAAATTCTCATCCTCCCATGTAGAATCTTCAGTGGGTAAGTTCTTCCACTTGATGAGATACTCTGAAATTGATCGATTCCGTAGCTGACGAGTTCTTGTTTCCATGACCGCTTCAGGTTCCAATATGATTTTTCCTTCCTCATCAAGTTCTGGCAATATTGTTTGAACTGGAAGATTTTCACCTATAACCTTCTTTAAGCATGAAACATGGAAAACTGGATGTACTCGCGAAGAAGCAGGAAGCTCCAATTTGTATGCCATAGTACCAATCTTTGCAACACCTTGTAAGGACCATAGTACTTTGGCGATAATTTATTATCCTTCTTAGCTTGCTTGAGGGACATTTGTTTATATGGTTGTAGCCGTAAAAATACCCAATCTCCTACATCAAAACTTCTCTCGCTGCGATGTTGATCTGCCTGTTGTTTCATTCGATTTTGTGCCAAATTCAGGTTATCCTTTATGAGTTGGAGAACTTCTTGCTGATGCTCGATGTGATCTTCCACTGCTTGAACCTTCGAATTTTCCCTTAAAGATGATGTGATCGATGGTGGATGATATCCATAAAGTGCCATAAATGGGGTCATTTTTGCTGCAGTATGGAAGTAAGTGTTATACCACCATTCAACGAGAGGTAACCACTTGACCCATTGTGTTTGTTTATCAGATACAAAACAACGAAGATATCCTTCCAAACATTTATTTACTATCTCAGTTTGACCATCAGATTGAGGATGATAAGATGAGCTATGAGCTAATCGAGTACCCAAACAAGAAAATAACTCCGTCCAAAAATTTCCAGTAAAAATGGGATCTCTGTCGCTCACAATAACCCTTGGGCTTCCATGTAGCTTTTGAATTCTGTCCATAAATGTGGTAGCAACTGTACTTGCTTTAAATGGATGAGATAATGCACAAAAGTGTGCATACTTGGTAAGTCTATCAACTACCACCATGATGACACTCTTTCCTTCGGACTTAGGTAAACCTGTGATAAAATCCATTGAAATCCACTCCCAACATTGACTTGGAATGGATAAAGGTTGTAGAAGACCCAGGGTCTTAATTGTCTCAACTTTATTCTGCTGGAAAACCAAACATTCTGCCACAAAATTTTGAATATCAAATTTAAGGCCATCCCAAAAAAATTCTTTGTTCACCCGGTGGTAAGTTTTTAAAAATATTGATTGTCCTCCTAAAGGAGAAGTGTGCAATTTCAAAAGAATCTTTTGTTTTAGTTGGGAATTCTTACAAAGATATAAGTGATCTTTGTACCATAAGGAATCATTTTTCCAACTAAATATATCAAATGTACTAGGATCTTGCTGCAAATTTTGAATGAATGTCCACACTTCTTCGTCCTTCTTCCATTCATCTCTTGCTTCGGTTATCCAATCTGGTTGGATAATAGAAATGGCACAAAGAAATGCTTCCACCTCTTCATTCTTACTTGAGAGTGCATCTGCAACAACATTTAGCTTCCCTTTTTTGTATATTATTTCAAAGTCATAACCCAACATCTTTGCGACCCATTTTTGCTGCTCTTCTGAAGATAGTCTTTGTTCCAAAAAGTGTTTAAGACTATCATGATCAGTTTTTACCTTGAAGTGTCTTCCCATTAGGTAAGTTCTCCATTTCTTTATTGCATGTAGTATTGCTAACATTTCCTTCTCATAAATAGGTTTCTGTAAATACTTTCCTTTGATTGGACGACTTTCAAAAGAAATGGGTCTTCCTTCCTGCATTAGAACTGCACCAATTCCATTTCCTGAGGCATCACATTCCACAATAAAGGTTTTTGTGAAGTCTGGCGTAGCTAAGATCGGTGCTAGGCACATTGCCTCTTTAAGATGTTCAAAGGCCTTAGTTGCTTCAGGAGTCCATGAAAATTCATCTTTCTTCAATAATGTTGTTAGAGGTGCTGCTATTCTCCCATAATTCTTAACAAACTTGCGATAATACCCTGTTAACCCGAGAAATCCTCGCAACTACTTTATGGTTATGGGGACTTTCCATTCCTTAATGGCTTTAATTTTGTTAGGGTCTACCTTAACACCCTCGTGAGATACAATATGACCCAGATATTCCACCTATTGTACTCCAAAGAAACATTTGGATGTTTTTGCATATAATTGTTTCTCCTGCAATAGTTTGAGCACCCTGTCAACATGTTGAACATGATCCTTCCAAAACCTGCTGTAGATTAGTATATCATCAAAAAATACTAGCAAAAATTTTCTAAGGAAGGGTTTGAAAATGGAATTCATCAACCCTTGAAATGTAGAAGGTGCATTGGTAAGGCCAAAAGGCATGACCAAAAAATCATAATGACCGTCATGAGTTCGAAATGTTGTTTTTGGAATATCTTCAATCTTCATTCTAATTTGATGCTACCCTAAATGAAGATCCAACTTGGTAAAATAAATTGCCCCATGTAATTCATCCAATAATTCATCAATCACATAAATGGGAAATTTATCTTTAATGGTGAGCTTATTGAGCTCCCTATAATCAAGACACATGCGCCATGATCCATCCTTCTTGTGTACCAATACTACAGGAGCAGAGAAAGAACTTTGACTAGGTTGAATTATACCTGCCTCTAACATTTTTGCAATCATACGTTCAATTTTGCTCTTTTGGACATAAGGATATCTATAAGGCCTGATGTTTGGAGGAAAACTTTCTAGAATCAAATGAATAGCATGATCATGATCACGAATAGGTGGGAGTCCTTTGGGAGTTTCAAAAACCCTGGAATGATTGTCCAAGACTTTTTGGAGATCTGCAGAAATATATGATTTTGATGTTGGAACTTCTAGTGAGCATAATTGTGCAATTTTGCCTCGTTGTTATTTCTTTAGAAGCTTTGTCATGACATTAGAGCTTATTATCTTTCCCGGCTTCCCTGCAATACCCCGTAATTTGACTTCCTTTCCTTCTGAAAAAAAATTCAAGAAAATTTCTTGAAAATTAAAAGTTACTGTCCTCAAAGATTGTAACCATTGTACTCCTAGTACAACATCAACACCTCCCATAGGAATGGAAAGAATTGGACTATTCAATACATATTCCCCTGTGGTTAGCTTGATATTATGGAATTTTTCAGAGCAATTTATAGTTCCTCCATTTGCAACCATCACTTGACATTCCAGTGCTGGGTATAGGAAACAATTCAATTCCTTGGCTACGTTACAATGAATAAAATTATTTGCACTACCTGAATCAATCAACACTATTACCTTTTTCTTCTTGATATGTCCTTCTATCTTGAGAGTTTGAGGAGTGGTAATTCCTGCCAATGCATTACACAATATGGTCGGACTCATTTCTTTCTCTTCTTGGGTTGTTTCCTGGTGTATATCATCTTCTTGTTCATTTTCTTCTTCCTCTTCACAATCTATGTAAAATAATTTCTTCTCAGCACACTTATGACCTTTAGTGTATTTTCTATCACAACTGTAGCAAAGCCCTTTTGCTCTTTTTTCTTCCAATTGTTGTGGTGTCAACCTTGTAGGTTGTGGAAATCTAGGAGTAACGACACTTCCCTTTTTATAGAAGTGAATGGTAGGCTTCCTTGTCGCCATAATTTTACATTCAATTTTTCTTGCCAACCTGAATGCCTTCTCCAATGAATCAGGTTCCAAAACGCGAACTTCATGTTGGATGTTATCCTTTAAAGTACCTATGAAGAGATCAATCCTATGTTCCTATGGAATATCAGTTACCCTTATATTCAATTTTTGGAAGTCCTCAATGTGCTCCCCCACTAAACCCTTTTGTTTGTCATTTATCAATTGGTTAAAGAAGGTGTTTCTCTTTGTATCCTCATAATGTGCTATCATTTCCTCCGTAAAAACTAACCAAGTGACAATTTTTTTACGACAGAAAAGCCATCGATACCATACAAATGTATTTTGTGCTAAATTTAAAGTTGCAGTGCGTACCATTTGTGTGTTTTGCACATTATGGAGATCAAAATATTTCTCCATCTATAGTATCCATGTTACATTATCCTTTGCATCAAACTTCCTCATATCCATTTTTGGAATATGGTGGTTCTTCCCGCCAACATTAGATTTTATGAAATCACAATTAACATTTATTTTGTTATCATCATGAGTTTCCTCTACTATCTTTTCACCATTAGGAAACATTTCTTGTATCAACTTTGTCAAACCTTCCATGTCTTCTTTTAGATCATTCTTCATGTTTTCCATTTTCTCATCGATCTTAGCTTCCATGTCATCGATCTTAGATTCAATGCTAGCTTCCATGCCATCTATCTTAGATTCCATGCCATTATTCAAACCATCCATCTTAGATTCCACGCCTTTCTTCAAACCATCCATCTTAGTTTCCACGCCTTTCTTCAAAACTTCCATGTCATTTTTTGTTGCTCTTTTTCGGAGCGAAATTTGTTGCACTTTCTCTTGTAATCTTGATATGTCATGTTGCCATTCTTCATCTTCATGAGTCATAGTAGAGCCTTCTAAAGGCTTAATGGGTTTTGAATTATTTTTAGGGGCCATTTTAGAATCCAATACTGATATCTATTCTACAATATGCCCTTGGAATCAATTCAACTTGATTCTTCAAACAAGACTTATGCAATCCGGGAAAAAAAAATACACACCTTTTACTTGCTTTTGGGGAGCTCTATATTGAAATTGAATTATAGATATAATTGCGGATCATAAATATCTAAAATTCAGCCTTGTAGTAGCCCTATGAAGCTTCTTTCAAATGTCACAGGTATGACCTGATTTGGATTCTTCAAGACAAAGATATGTCCAATCTCCCACAATGACCCAATTATGGATTGGTTCCGTAGAGCAAACTTGTACGACTTTCCACGTCTTCTTGTTTCCTCCTTTGGCTCTGAAATTGATAGAAAGGAAACTAAAGTCTGTGTACTTGTGGTCACTTTTTACAACATTCCAATTTGATGCTCAGAGAGAGAGTTATGAATATTTTCCCATGATAACCTCTTTGAGATGAAATTCTTGAGCATGATAAATACCTAACTTCCATAGATCATATCTCCGAAAATATTGCGAACCAAGTTCTAAAATTTTACGATGATGCTCCTCCATATTTCAGCTTCGCTCTCCAAAAATTTTAGCTTTTGAATCTTCGTAGAAAAAAAATTATAGCGAAAATTCCGTGATGACCAGTTTAGGTTAAATTCAGGAGCATGCAAAAAGCCCTAAATTCCACAGATCATATCTCCAAAAATATTGCGAACCAAGCTCTGAAATTTTGCAAAAATGTTCCTCAGGAATTCAACTTCACACTCTAAAAATTTCAGCTTCTGAACCTTTGTACAAAAAACATTATAGCGAAAATTCCATGATGACTAGTTTGGAGTAGCGAAAACCCTAGAATCCAAAGCTCTGATACCAAATGTTGTGAAACCAACTCCAAAAAGAGAAGAAAAGAGATATCAGCACCTTAGAAATAAGCCAATTTGAGGGGGAAACCTCCAATACATTACATGAATGAACAATTCTTGGATGATTCAAATTACAAAACCTCCTTTCTATATATAGGAGTCCATGGGGCCACAATGTAATCCTAGTGGGGCCACAATGTAATCCTAGCCGACCTAACAATACAAATTTAAGGGCACAATAATAACAATATGGGGGTTACATGGGTACAATAATAACAATAAGGGGGTTACAATAACAACAATAAGGGACCATAATAGTAATATAGGGACCTAAGAGTAAGGGCAAAGAAATAAAAATAGTGGGATTTTATGGGGAACCACAATAACAAGATGGGGGTACATATGCACAAAAATAACAATATGGGGCTACACTAACAATAAATATAAGGGAAAGACACTAGTATTATAGGGACCTAACACTAATCACCATATGCATTTGGCAGCCAAGGTTTTTGAGAATAAATGAATATTTTTTAGGCCCCAACCCCCCATATTTTTTGGCATGGGAATCCGATCCCACATGACTGACATAAACATGCTTGAGTCCTGCTTGCATGTCGAGAGAAAATGAGAGTAAAATTGTTTTTATCTTTTCTAGTATGCTTTTTAGAATCCAAGCCAAAGATGTCTATGGCTTCTAGCTCTAATTTTATAAGGACTAAACATCCCGCTCTAGAGAGCCAATGAAATCACCATTTATTTATACACTTTTCCACCCTGGCTATGAGCCAAAGCCAATCTAGTTTTCAATAACAGTTGGGTTGGAGATGAAAATAAATGTACTTCAACCCTTCTTCCATTGGTTTGATAGTGTACAAAAGGAATTGTAGAAAATGGAAAGATTCAACTTCAGTTAGAATGTGACTAGATATGAACAAAGTAATCAACCAAATGAGAACTGTAACCTCAAAATGAGAAATATGGCCAAAAAACCCCCAAAAAACATGAAAAGAACCCAAAAATTAAAAGTGTGTATACTCGAGTGACCTTTTATTTATTTATTTATTTATTTATTTTTTGAGGGGGGGGTGTTTAAATTTTCAACATTTTTAAAAAATGACTCTAAAAACCAAAATTTTTGGGGCAAAAAACACCTTGAAATAAAAAAGTGTTGATGTTGGCATTAATGTCCCCCCCTCCCTAAAATTCCAACATTTTTTAGCAATGACACTAAAAATAAAATACCATGGCTCCAAAAATCCTTAAAATTCCAATAGTTTTCAACTGTACGATGAAGATAAAATATCATGACTCCAAAAAACCTAAAATTTCCAACAATTTTCAACAATGGCATTATGACTCTGAAAAACATTATAATTTTGGCAATTTTCAAAAAACCTTAAAATTTCAACATTTTTCAGCTATGGAATTAAAAAATATATCATTACTATAACAAACCTTAGATTTTCAACATATGTCGAGATCAAATATCATGAATAAATTAAACCTTACAAATAAATAATTAAATAAAAAAATCATAATACTAAATGCTAAAAATATAGTTCTTTTAAAATCTTAGCCTAAAACAACTTAGCACATTGCAACGAAAATGTAAAAATTAATCATTAAATTGACACATAGTGGGGGCGTGCTTGACCCATTGCAATTGAAACTTAAAAATCAACCATCAAATTAACACATAGTGGAGGCGAACTTGATTCATTGTGATGAAAACCAAAAAATTAACTATCAAAGTAACACATAGCGGGGTCGGGTTGCTAGTCGAACATCGACACAACCCCTTAAAAAAAAAAACCAATCAAATTAACACATAGTGGAGGAAAATTTGATTCATTGTAATGAAAACCAAAAAATCAACAATCAAATTAACACATAGTGAGGCCGGGTTGCTAGTCTAACATCGACACAACCCCTTAAAAAAAAATTCAATAAAATTAAAAAAACAAAACAAAACAAAAAGTAAAAAAATATAATTTAAATCATAACCAAATAATAATAATAATAATAATAAGAAAAAAAAATCAAATATAAAAAATTGTATAAAAAGCCAAAGAAAAAACCAAAGCATAAAAAAATAAAAATAAAAACAACGAAATACAACTCATAAAAAAATGAAAATTCAAACATAAAAAATAAGAAAAAAATAAACAAAGCAGACAAAAAATGTAAAAAACAACCAAAAAAATAAAAGAAAATTTTATATATATATATATATATATATATAATCAGCCTACTACCCCCATCCAATAGCCAAGGGGCCACTGGTGGCTGTTAGGCGAGGATGGAAACTGTTGGGTGGGTGATGACACCTTGGCCCGTGACTCCTTGGCTGCTAGGTGGGGGTGGAAAGACGATTCTCGAAATCACCCTCTGTTTTGCTGGGGATGAGAGGGTGATTTCGATAATCACCCTCCATTGTCTTGGAGACAAGAGGGTGATTTAAAGAATCACCCTCCATTGTGTTGGGGGCTAAAGGGCGATTCCAGGAATCATCCTCCGCCATGCCAGGGCCAGAGGGTGATTTCGAGAATCACCACCCATCGTGTTGGGGCCAGAGAGTCATTCCGGGAATCACCCTCCACCATTTTGGTGGTGAAAGGGCATCGTGGATAGTTCTTAGAAACACCCTCTACCATGTTGGGGGACAGAGCGTTATTCTAGGAATCACTCTCTACCATGCCGAAGCTTTTGGATGATTCCCGGAATCACCCTCTGTTGTGCTGGGGGTGAGAGGATGATTCCAAGAATCACCCTATGCCATGTTGGGCGCAAGAGGGTGATTCCCATAATCACCCTCCGTTGTGTCGAGACCAGAGGGTGATTCTAGGAATCACCCTCTACCATGTTGATGGTGAGAGGGCACTGTGGATGATTCCTAAAATCACCCTCCACCATGATGGGGGCTAGAGGGCGATGTTGGGAATCACCCTTTTTCGTGTCGGGCCTACAGAGTGATTCCAGAAATCACCCTCCACCATGTTGGGGGCTAGAGGGTGATTTTGATAATCACCCTCCACCATGTTGGGGTCCAAAAGGTCATTCCGGGAATCACCCTCCATCGTGTTAGGGTCAAAGGGTGATTCCAAAAATCACCATCCTTCATGCGAGGTACAGAGGGTGATTCTAGGAATCACCCTTGGCTGTGTCAGGGAAAGAGGGTGATTCAGGGTGATTCTAGGAATCACCCTCTACCATTTTGGTGGTGAGAGGGCACCGTGGGTGATTCCTGAAATCACTCTCCACTGTGATTGGGGCTAGAGGGTGATTTTGGGAATCACCTTCCAAAGTGTTGGGGCTAGAGGGTGATTCTCGGAATCATCCTCCATCATGCTAGGGGCAAGAGGACATCGTGGGTGATTCTCATAATCATCCTCCACTGTGCTTGGGGGACAGAGAATGATTTTGGGAATCACGCACACCCTAGCCGATGGCATCTTGAATTCTAGGCGAAGGTGGCAAACCAATTTTATTTATTATTATATTTTTTTTGGTAAGTTAAGCTATTCTATATTCATTCGAGAAAAGAAACATTACATATGATACAGACAGGTTTGGCAAGCTACGCTTAACCAATCCCCCCCTTAGTTGCTTGGTTTCAAGGATGCCTCTGTGGTGGGAACCAGCCCAGACAGTTCTTGAGATAGGAAATTACAAAATGCACAGCAATGCTGAGGTATCTAGAAATTACAATATATGCAAAAACAGGGGTATAGCTTGAAATTCCCTGGTGGTAGCATGCTTGAAAAAAGCCAAGGGAGAGCTGAGTAGCTTCATAGTACTCAATCTTCTTCTTCATCATCATTGTCGGGGACTTCCTCCTCTATGGGGCATGCATATGCCTGCACATCCACTTCCTCAGAGTCTGTCGCTGGGTGCTTAGGTTTGGGGACAAGTGCACAGAGTATGGGGGACTCTAGATCCTCCGCACCAGGAATGCACATCCAAGTTCCTTCAACATCCATGACCCAGACATCAGATTCATCATCTTCCTCCACTTGAGCCAGCATCGGATCAATCTTGCGAGGTTGGGGGTGCGCTTGGTGTGCTATGGTAGACTTCTGAGGGTGGCCCCTACCTCTCTGCGTAGCTTGTACAAGAACTTCTTCCTCCTGCTCAGGATCAGGGCGCTGTCTCACAAAATTAACAGACAAGGAGCCTTCCATAGACTCCAAATGATTGTCCTCTCCCCGGTGGTAACGACCAAGGAGAGACCCTCATTGTTCGCCTCAGATGGTTCTCTGGCACAATCTAGGAGCCATTGCATTATGAGGCAAGGGAGGGGCTTCAAATGATGGGTGTGCAAAAGGGGGACAAACAATGTCAAAGTCAAGGGGAGCGGAAGGGCCAGGGATGAGATGCGCAGACTGGGTAGTCACAGCCCAAAGGGGTCTGCGCAGAGCAGCATTGGGAAGAGGGTCGCGCGGCGGAATGGAGTTAGGTGGGGGGTGCCAAAGCAGAATCAAAAGGAAAGATATAGGGAATTTATTGTGAGTATCTCAGAGCTGAGGGCTCATCCTTATATAGTGTCTAGGACACATGCAAGGAGGGTGGTGATGAATAAACCTCGCACAGAGATGCGTGCCATAACTAATTTCCTGAGTAGGCTCGAGGGAAGAGTGATGGCTAATATTCAGTTCAGTCCTATTAATAATTTGTAATTATGGAAGTATAGGGGTAACCTGGAGAGGGTAGTACTGTACTCAACATCGCATCATCATGCCTTATCATGTTTGTCTCGTGCAGATGGCTAACGGTTTGAGGCTCCGCAGCAGGTGAGGCTCTGCACAGAAGATCTTTATCCTCAAGGGTATGGGAGAGATGATTATCATTCATGTGATTTTTGTCACCCCATCCGGGGGGAGAATATCCTTTTGAATTATAGTGTGACATTCATGTCTTAAGGAATCGTCCTCTACATGAGTAAGGTTGGAATGATACAACACTCGGTGGCTTTCCACCCCTTTGTTCGCAAGGAGATCCACAACTGAATTTTCTTTCCTTCACACATGAAAAAAAGTAATAGCTCTATGAAGCTTGAACCTATGGGTTAACCTTGAGCTTGTGGATACCTTTGAGGATGTTGTTCCATGGAGGATCCTTGTGGCTACCATAGTTATAACTTGTGAATCTCCCTCCATTTCCAGGGGGAAGTAATGATACTCAAGTGTGATTTGAATGCCCTGTATAAGCCCCTCCAACTCTGCAAAATTTTTGTTTTCCCATCCCATATTATCGAAGTACATCTGGAGAGGCTCACCTTGAGAATTCCTGATAATGCCTCTGAATCCTGCATTTCTGGGATTGCCTTTGGATGCACCATCGAAGTTGCATTTGAAGAAGCCATTTCAGGGGGGGGTTCCATTTTTCAGGGACAAGGGTTCTGCCCACACTTCTAGGATTGATATCCAGGGGATTATTTACACTCATATGAAAATTATTCCATATGTGTCACTCTACTGCAGAGGTGGGAAGGTCCTCCTGGCTCCATGCATCTAAGGCCATGGTTTTAGAGAGGTTGCCATGTATCTGAGCCCATAGCTGCTCTGACGTGGAAGATTTATCTTTGAAGATACATCTATTCCTTTCCTTCCATGTGTTCCAAATAAGAATACCCAGAATTATCTACCAGAGTCTGTTCAAGAGAGTGCTGGTGTAAGGATTTTCCATCCAACTGCTAATAGTGTTGATGATTTTTCCCCTTACTCAGTTGGAACGACGACATAAGACCTCAATTTTGTCCCACAAGTAATTAGCGGTAGGACATTAGTCCATTAGGTGGTTTATGGTTTTCAAGTTTTCCTAACATAGGGGACAACTGGAGGGTCCTATAAACCCACTCTTCAAAATATTCTCCCATGTGAGGATGCATCGTTTACTGAGCAACCATAGGAAGGTGGCTACTTTAAGCTAGAGATTAGCTGACCATATCTTTTTCCAGATGAGATTTGTTGGGCATGTATTCTGCTGATGAAGGATGTTGTAAGCTTCATTGGTGGAGAAGTTTCCACTCGGCGTATGCCCCCAGCAAAGGATGTCATGTCCTGGTTGTACTCTGGCTTTTATTTTGGTGCTTAGGTCCTCCCAAATGTTTGTATGGAACTCGTTGTTCCAGTCCTCTTTCCATCGATCCGTGTGAAGCCATTTCCTATAACCTTGGGTTGTTTCCTCCATCCATAGGTCCTGTACATTCTGTCTTAGCCTGCCTTGTAGAGCTACACTCCATATAGGTCTAGGGAAGATGGAGGATAGGCTTGGTAGCTACTACCAGGAGTCCTCCCAGAATCTTGCTTGAGTGCCACTACGTAGCTCCCAGAAGCTATGGCTTTGTATCATATGCTTTTGGTTTCTTGCTACTTTCTAAATTTGGGATCCACCAGACTCTAAGTTGAACCAAATTAGGTCCTCCTTTGGCCAAGAATGGGCATACTAGGCCATCCAAAGATTAGCCCATGGAGTGTTGCAGTTGGAGACCCATTTCCACCCAATACTAGCTCCCATGATGTTGTTGATGTGCTCAGGGTCACGTAGAACTAACCCTCCCTAACTTTTGGGAATGCAAACATCCTTCCTGTTGACTAAGGCCCATTTGTTTTTCTCTTTCATGCCACCCCATAGGAAAGATATTTGCAAATTGCGCATGGCCTTGAGGACCCATTTGGGGGTAGCCAGGACCGAGAAGAGGTAAATGGGGATGGATTGCAAAATAGAGTTGATGAGAACCAAGAAGATTTCTATATTGAGGGTATGATGGGTCCAGTTGAATAAGCTAGTTTCCATTTTGTCCAGCAGGGCTCGCCAGGAGGAATGATTGATGGCAAAGTAAAAAAAGGGGGCTTCTAGGTATTTGGAGGGAAAAGATGCGATGGAGAAACCTATGATACATGCAATGTTGCACTGTGAGAGGGGGGGTATGAAAGACAAATATTTTCAATTTTTCAGGGTTGACATCAGTACTAGAGGTTTCAAAGAAGGAATCTAGAAGATATTTGAGGGTGCAGGCTTCCTGGACTGAGGGGTAGCCCATGATGATATTTTCATCCACAAATTGTTGATGGGAGGAGGGAGGCAGGTTGTGGAGGGGTAAACCATGCAGGGCACCTGACTAGATGGAGCTTTTGAGAAGGTGACCCAAGCCTTCAGCCATAATGATGAAGATGAAGGGTGAAAGAGGGTCCCCTTGTCTAATTCCTCTTGATGGGTTGAAGGTTACTAAGGGAATACCATTGACCAATATGGAAAGAAAAGGAGAGGCGATGAGATTCATGCTCTAGCGTACCCAGGTGTGGCTAAAAACGAAGGCTATGAGAAATTTTTTGATGTAGTACCAGCTAAGTTTGTCAGAATCCTTGGAGAGATCGATTTTGAGAAGCATGCCAGGATTTTTGGAAGTTTTGAGAGAATGAATGACCTCATGGGTTAAGATGATGCCGTCAAGAATTTTCTTGCCTTTGACATAACCTATTTTCTCTGGTGAGATGATTAACAGAAGGAGCTGCTTCAATCTATTAGCAATAACTTTGGAGATTATTTTGTAAATGACATTGCAGAGAGATATGGGCTTGTACTTACTTGGCAAGGCTGCATGTCTTATTTTGGAACCAGAGTGATGAAGGTGGCACTAAGCGCTAGAAGAATCCAATGAGTGGTGCATGATTCCTCCACTACGTCCCAGACTTCATCTCAAATGGTATCCTAGAAGAAGTGGAAGAATTTGGTGGTGAATCCATCAGGACCTGGAGCTTTCCCAACTTTTAGCTGGAAGACAGCTTGTTCCACCTCAGCTAGGGTGGTGACTTTGAGCAACAACCGGTTGTGTTCATCCATTATCAGCTTGGTAATGTGTTAGGTGATTTTTCCAATGGCCTCATGCCTCTGATGATTGGGTTCTTGTAGAATGTTCTTGAAGTGATTGCGCAATTCATCTGTAATTTCCTCTTTAATTTCTAGCCGCTCTCCAATTTGGTTTTTGAGGACAGTGATTCTATTATGCATCCTGTGCTGAATGGTGGATCAATGAAAGAATTTTTTGTTTCGTTCTCTCTCTTTAAGCGAGAAGAGTCTGGATTTTTGTCTCCATAGGATTTCTTCCTGGCTACTTCTTTCTTCCATCTAAGTAGTTAAAGTCTTCTCCTGGCTCTCTGATTCGGTTGAGCGTCCTTCCTTGATAATAGTTTGTTGCAATATCTTCATTTTTTCCTCTAGATATTTTTGGTCTCTGAAGATATTACCAAAGGTTGATTTTTTCCAAACCTTTAGTTTGCCTTTGAGCATTTTCAAATTTGTCTGGAACTAGAGCATCTTAGTGTCTTACGGAGGTACAAGGGAGGACCACCAATTGGAAACCATTTCCTTGAACCCTGGGTGACTGCGCAACAATGTTCGAAGTGAAATGGTTTGGGAGCATGCTTGCCTGGTCATAACCATTGAAGTTTTATTGGCCAGTGGTCAGAGCCTACAGCAGGGATGATGGTAGCAGCTATGTTTCCCCCCAGCCAGATGAAGTCTTCTGTGATGAGGAATCTGTCCAGTCTTGAGGATATCTAGTGGGCGCCTCCTCTTTTGTTCTTCCAGGTGAAGATTACATTGGAGGTTTGAAGATCGATGAGGTGGTTTCCTTGAATGAAGTTCTTGAATCCATTATGGTCCAAGTCCAAATGCATCCTTCCTCCTTTATTTTCCTGTAGATTTGTTATCATATTTAAGTCTCCTCCCAGGAGCCAGAGTGGAAGGGCTCTCTGTTTATTGAGTTCAACTAAGTTAGCCATAAGCTCCATTTTTTGATGGATATTCTGGGGAAAGTAGACATTTGTGAGTAGACCATGGATATCCATGCCAATCAAGTGAAAGTTGGCCTGGATAAAGTGCCTGTTGGCATGAAAATTCTCTAGGGAGATGATTTGGGGGTTCCAGATGATTTCGAAGCCTCCAGATGCACCATTGGCATCAACAGCTATTGTATTGCTACCTTTCCAAAAAAAATTTGAAGATTTAATCCAGAGTGGAGCTGGAACATTTGGTTTCTTTCATGTGGAATATTGCAGGACGTTCCTTAGTAATTCTTTTCTTTATAATCTTGTGCTTAGTGCGGCTATTGATCCCTCTTATATTCCAGCAGATGATCTTAATTAGGTGGGATTGGTGGTGTAGAATAAGAATCTTGTCAACTTAGGGAATCGTCCTGAATCCAACATTTCTTTGCCTATTTCTATTGTTCTTTGCAGAGTTATTTTCCTGCCCCTTTTGCGGGACTATTTGGTGAAGTATTTTGTGTTTATGAGCGTACCCCCCTGAATACCCAGAGAGGGGAGCTGCTGCACTCAGGCAAGGATTTATTCCATCTTTTGGACCTATTGCTCTGGTATTGATTTGAAATCCCTCTTATTGCAAGCATCCTATAACCCTATGAGATCCAAGTCCTCAAGGTCAATGCTTTATGGTTCTTCCTCCATAGCTTTTGGGATCATCTCCATGATCTGTTCTTTACCTTTTGACGTCGGGTTTTTGCCTGCGTAGCTAGAGGTTTGAGGTTTCAGGAAGCTCTCAAGAGGGACCTTGTACTGTTGAACTTGTGAGGATTGGGCATGCTCCATAGAGGTGTGTCGGCTTCATTGATAGGTTCATTTTCATTCTCATTTAGATGATTTAAAGCTATGAAGCTATTGCTAGTCGCAGGGCCTTTTTTATTCTGATGAGGGGTAGTTCTCTTGTTGTGCCTTTTCTTTCTTGATACCTTCGTGAATCCTTCTACTTCCTAATCGTTGGATTCCTTTTCAGCTACCTATTTTTTGTTTAGGGGGGAATCTATCAAGAAGTGCCCTTGTTGGTAACACTTCCTGCATCTGAAAGGAATATGCTCATAATTTATAGTTTTTGTCCATTCAAAGTCTTCGTGTAGTAGATTTACCTCACCTAGTAGTGGTTCCACTAGTTTCATGTAGACTTAGATGTGGGCATATGTTACATATTGGTTGATATTGGTCTCCTCTGCGATCTTGACGAATTCCCCTAGGGCATTGCCTATGTCTCTAAGGGTTAGCTCATCCCAGTAATCCTGGGGGAGGGAGTAGAGCCGAATCCAAACTAGAGCCCATGTGAGATCCTATTTGTTAGGGTTGAATCGCTCCGTCCAAGGTCAGAGGTATAGGTCGAAAGTGTTTTAGAAGTGGGGGCCTCCATCCATTATCCTGTCTTTATCCTTAGTTCATGTGAAGAGCACATTGAAGAAGTGCTTAGCACACAACTGTAGGTCAATGTGGCCTTTGGGTTTCCACTTTGAAGCTATCCATCCTGGAAATGATTTTTCAGTGGGCCAGAAGCCCATGAACTTACCTATAATTGCATGATCCTTCACGAACTAGATTCTTCCATTGATGCCATGCACTGGGAGCTTAATCACTGTTTTTTTGGGGTTCTTTGGAATGCAAGTTGCTAACTTAGTATTCACTTCTTCTTCTACTGGTGTGTGTGTATGCTGCACTGTGGGAGTTGCCCCTATAGTTTCATGAGATGGGCCAGAGTTTTGCTAATTGACAGTATCAACCCCTACCACTGCCCCTATGGGAGGCTGACTTGTAATGGAGGGAGCAACAGTCCCCCCATTGGAGTTGGTCATTGGTGAGCCTCAAGTTGTCTAGGAGAGGGATCATGACCTAACAGTTTGGGGATGGAGGTCTGCCTGGAGCAGCCAACGCGAAATCCCCCAAACCCTAGGTCATGGCAGTCAGCTTGGTGCAAAGCTCTGCTAGTTCAGTGGGCCAGAAGCCCATGAACTTACCTATCAGTGCATGATCCTTCACGAACTAGATTCTTCCATTGATGCCATGCACTGGGAGCTTAATCACTGTTTTTTTGGGGTTCTTTGGAATGCAAGTTGCTAACTTAGTATTCACTTTTTCTTCTACTGGTGTGTGTGTATGCTGCACTGTGGGAGTTGCCCCTGTAGTTTCATGAGATGGGCTAGAGTTTTGCTGATTGACAGTATCAACCCCTACCACTGCCCCTATGGGAGGCTGACTTGTAATGGAGGGAGCAACAGTCCCCCCATTGGAGTTGTCCAGGAGAGGGATCATGACCTAACAGTTTGGGGATGGAGGTCTGCCTGGAGCAGCCAACGCGAAATCCCCCAAACCCTAGGTCATGGCAGTCAGCCTGGTGCAAAGCTCTGCTAGGGTTTTTTTCTCACCTTATTTATTATTTTTTTTTAATATATATATATATATATATATATATATATATATATATATATATATATATATATATATATATATATATATATATTTTTCTTTTTTTTATTATTTTTTTTTTTCTTTTTTTTTCTTTTATTTTTTTATAAATTGTTTTGGTCTTTTTTAATATATTTTTTTCTTTTTTTTTTATGTTTGATTTTTCATCACTTTATGGGTTATTTTTGGTTATTTAAAAAAAAAAAAATATTTATTTTTATTTTTGATTTTTTGATTTTTTATAAATGGTTAAGTAACAAATATTTTAAAAAAAATGCATACTTAAGACAAAAAAATTTGAAGTGTCAAAAATATGCCTCGAAAATAAAAGTTGATGCTTTTCAAAATCCGCATGAAAATAAAAAACATTTAAAAAAATACCAACACTTAATATATCTGAAAATTTAAAGTGTCAAAGATATGCCCAAAAAAAGGGGTTGATTTTGCATCAACACTTTTTAAAATTGGCATGAAAGTCGTTAACATTTAAAAAAAAATGTGCAAAGAAAATTTGAAGTATAAAAAATATGCTAAAAAAAGGTGTATTCTGAATTGACACTTTTCAAAATTGAATAATATTTTTCTATCTCTAAAAAAGTGAGAACTTGGTTCAGTTCCTGTTTTATTGGTTGTTGAGTTATATGGTGGATTTTTTAGAGTTTATGGTCATCCTAGTTGCTTACTCAAAGAGAGAAAGGACTGAAATGAGATAGATAATTTCCATTGGTTTTTTGCTACAAAATACAAGAACGACATCCACAAAGAGCAAGTGGGTGAGTTTCAATGTCCCTGCAATGAGAGAACCATGGAAAACCCCTATTTATTTTCTTATGATAAAAGGAATTCCAAACCTCCAACCACTAATAAGAATAGTATAGGGGAGAGGGGACATCCCTGCCAAAGCCCCCCTTGGGTATGAAAAATGGGGAAGTTGAGCCATTTATGTGGATAAAAAAAGATACAATCTATATGCAGCTCATGACCCAATTTATCAATTTAGTGTCGAAGCCCACATGGGTGAGAAGAAGCCTTAAATATATTTGATTAACTCTGTCAAATGCTTTAGATAAATCTATTTTAATGACAACTCCCTTATAATTTTGAGTTTTTATGTTGTGCAGCCCACCTGAGCCACTCCAATGGCTTCATGGATTTTCCCAGAGGATTTTATTGTAGCAATAAACTTGTAAATAATATTGCACAAAGAGATGGGGTGAAAGTCTAAAAATGATTGGGGTTGATCCGATTTAGAGATGAGAGTTATGAAGGTTGAATTAAAAGTAGAGTGAATTCTTTCTTCCCTTCTAGATTCCTCAACCACATGCAAGAGATGAGGGCCTATGATGTCATAAAGTTGCAGGAAGAATTCAATAGTCCAACCATTAGGCCCAAGACTCTTATCCTTCTAAAAACTATGGAATATAGATTTTATCTCCTCCTAAGAAATTTCTTTCGTGATTTAGCTACTTTCCTCTTCCTCGATCATTCTAGGGAAAAATTGTGCAACTATTATTACTTCCACCATTGAAGCTTCCATTAGGGCTTGATAAAGATGATAAAGATGGTTATTTACCATACTGGCCAAACCTTCAAAATAAGAGACCTCCCTATCATCCTCATCTTGAAGACTCCATATGGTATTAGCCATTTTTTTGCCTTTTGCATAGACCTAGAATTTTTTTGTCTTTTCACCCTTGCATTTTAGTCAGATAGCCCTACTTTTAAGGCACCATTCTTATTCCTTTGCTGAGAGGATTTGAATTTTTTTATTTTTCCAAATTGATGAGAATCTATTTTTATCCATGAGAGTTGAATCCCTCCTCATTTGAGTTTGTGATATCCTTAATGTGTTTTTCAATTGACGTCAGCTCCTACTCTTCGACAATTTTTAACATTTTTCGCCTTTTGTTTGATGAGCTTGAGGTTTGTTGTCAATAGGGTAGCAACCAAGACATTTGAATGGGGGTCAATATGCTAGTGGTGTTTGAGGAGAGATATGAAATACTCATCTTTTTTCCATGAATAATTCATTTTTAAAGGGTTGGATTGCTTGCTAGATAAACACTTAATTCAAGGAAAATAGGTGAGTGATTCAAAATACCCCAATACCAGTCCATTTCTTTATCAAGGGGAGGGTTTCCACAAGGGATTCAATGAGGAGGGATTCCACAAGGCTATTTTTTCATTCCCCATTTGTGATTTAGCTAGGCAGAGGTGATTTTTAGAGGTTCCACATCCACCAAATTGATGCATACTAATCTTCTTCTAAAGAAGTTGCAAGGGGATATGGTCTTTCCAGAGGACCCCATGATTCAGAGCGACCAAGAGAAAAGTCTAGGTCACCTCCAATAGCGACTGAGGTGGATCTAAAGAAGGACTTATTTAGAAAATTAGCACAAAACTCTATGTGATTTTCAGAAGGCCCGTATATGTTGATTAAAGTTCAAGAGAGATCCAAGTCTCCCAAATAAACCTCGACTCCTAAAAAATACTCCATGCTCTAGATATTTGTCATTTTAATATTCCTAGATCTCCATCCCACTAAAATCCCCCCTGAACACACACAACCATCCAATGCTGAAAAACTACAACCCAGTTGAAAATATTCAAGGAATTTAATGATTAAGATCCCACAACCAAGAGTCTCCTGAAGGAAAATGATTAATTTATGGATCCCTGCATAGGCTAGGATTTCTCTAATTGCCAATTTTATAGACAATTGTTTTCTGACTACGAGATGAACTCAGGTTTTTTATTTTTCTTTAGATAAGAAAAAATTATGGATTCAACCTCTACCTTCTACTGTGGGGTGGGGAAGCTACCCCTTTTTGGGGGACCACCTACTGGGAGAAAAGGTTGTAAATGAAATCCTCAAAGTTCAAGATGTTGAATGGAGAAAGAGAAGTTGAGGACGCTCTCAATGGGGAATATCCTAAGGCACTAAGGCAAGGGAATATAGGTGGAACCAAGTGAGAAGGAGGGGTACAAGAAGGAGTTGAGATACGGGAGACATAATCATATGGTGAGGCCACTAGGATATTATAAGGTCAAAGGAGAGAGGGAGGAACAACCTCCAGCAGGATCATAGGGAGAGGGAGTTTCATCAGTATGGAGGGGGATATATAGAAAGGGATGGGGGGGTATCATAGACCATGTAGGAACTCGAGTGAGGGGAGGATATTTAATTTAATAGAGTCTATACAAAAAAAGAACCAGGAATAAGTAAGATGAAAAAATGAAAAGAAGGGGGATGATTGATGATGTAACTTTACATAGTGGAGTCTTGTTAACATGGTCCAAAGCTTCATGTATTGTGGCTACTTCCTCCCTTGATATTTTTGGTCCCACGGTGGTTTGTACTTTCTATAATTAGTTTACCTCTATAAACCCCTTCACCTGACAGGATTCCTTATGCACTAGACCAACCTTCTGAATAGGACCAGGGGATATGGTCGCCCTATTTTGGAATGGGAGTGTATAATTCCTGACCAGATTCCCATGCTAGTGACATCTTTGGCATCTGAAAGGAACACCTTCATAATCAAGGACCAAAGGCCTATCTTCCTCATGAACTCCCTAGCTAGTCAACCTTGCAAGTCAATCTTAACGAGAATCCTTGCCATATATTTGTATCCCAATACTAGATAGGAATTTTCATGTTCCAGGTAAGTTCCATATATCGCAGAAGACATTTATTTTTCATAGGTGAGCATGTATATTAGGCTTTCATACCCATATGGGAACCAAATCCATATGCCCTCTCTTATAGGGGTCTATAAAATTAAAATGACAGGAGAGAAGTAAATCTTCCACATTTTTCCTCCCCATTCTAGAAGACCAAGTGAATCCAACCTCGAACCAATACTGTAATAGTTAGAATATTTAACTAACTACTTCACTTCTTCTTCAACCCATGATTTTAGGAAGGGAGATCCAAATTTCTACCCCCGCACTCTCCAAACATGATATTTTAGGGAAATATCCTATTCTTGATGCATTTTTATTCCCGCACCTAGAACCGGAGGAACCATATAATTTTCAATATGTTCAATGCAATGATATTTTCTCTGCTTTTCAAGAACCACCTAGCTAGGGTGATGGGGGGGGGGATGCTTAGGCTGAAACATGCACCCTTTATGAGGTATTTACTCAGAATCCATCATTGATATTGCTAGCCTCCTCTACTGACACTACTAGACCATTTATAAAACTATAAGGAAGGGAATGGATAGAATATCCAAGAAGGGCGAGAGAGACAAATAATTCCTCTAAAAGTTAGATTCCCTCACTAGTGCCAAAACCCTTTGAGAGAGTGGGGAGTGAAATGGGGAATATGGTTTTAATTATAAAAACCTTGGAAGAGGAAGATTGAAAGATATGCACAGGGGGGAAAATGTTCACACTATTCCATGGTTGACCTCCAATACCCTTACTTGAGAAACCTTTGCTATAACAGTCCCTCCACAACTTTTGAGACTCAATGTCGAAGGATAGGAGGATAGTTTTGTGAAACACTGAGTGGAAGGATCTTCGAAGCCTAATTAGAATTATCACCAAGCGAAACCTAATGAGTATCCCAATTTTCCTTTACAAGCTCCCAGCAATTTTTCTAATTGAGATCAAGGTTCGACGACTAAACCATACATCCTAGGAGTCATTTTAATTTGGCTCATAATAGAGCACTTAATCCTCTTCCACCAGTCGTAGAAACATATAAAAATCCATGCCAACCATCATAACTCCCTTCAACAAGCCATCCTACCATGAATGAATAATGGTTGTATGATATTGTCAACTAAAATTTGGGAGGGACTATAGAGAAACCTGTCGACGAGACCAATGACAATGGAAGTAGGAGAAGTGTTAATAATAATAAATAGGAAGAGAGAGACGTCATTCACTAATAATATAGAGAGAGTGTATCCAAAAACCTAGTTTCCAAACCACAACTCGTGACCAGAGAGCACAAGCCACAACCAAATATCAGTAACCCTAGCCACTCTCTATGACCTGAAACCCTCAAAGCTCCTTCCCTAAAAATAGGAGTCCATTCAAATGGATGCATGTTTATAGGGAAGTGGCATTCTACCATCTGATTACATGGTCCTAACATATTTTTGTGATGTTAAAAAATAGTATGAAGCATAAGTATGTGAGAAAATTCTAGTTCGGGATGATCCATTAAGGTTTGGGAGAAGAGATATTAAAATCAAGGAGGTATCCTTTACTATTTTGACATTAAAAGACTACATAAATTGTAACAAAACAAAATATTGAAAAGGGGGGTTTTGTTGCTAGCACAATAATTGATGACATATTGGATGAAGCTACAAGTCTCTATAAATGAGATTTAAGACAATTAATAGTACTTAGGAACATTAGATTTTACCTCTAGAAAGTGATCCATTCAATGTCAACAACTACAATTGTGTCTAATATTAAAAAAATTGAGATGAAATATCATATGTATCCTAAGTATATTGTTGGTTACATATTTCAGATGAAAGTGTGGAGTTAATTCATGTGATTTAGCTCTTTTTAGAAGGCCAATGCATTATTACAAGGTGTTTTGAAAAATAAATGTTGAATAGTTTAGGCCAATGATTTCAATTGTCATGGTGTTGCTCTGTTTCTCGAGCATCCATAGATCTAAAAAATTCACCTTAGTATCATAGGATTTCCTCCATTTTCTAGAAAGTTTCCATAAGCCCAATAAATATTCCTGCATGTTCCACATGACTTGAAATTCCTTTCCCAAGCCTTTACATGTATACTTATTTTCTATACATTCATGATTCACTCATCATTATTTTTCTTTTGTGTGTTACATAATAGAGAAATGTGGATGTGGGATCTTAGTTATCTTTTTAAAAAGCATGTGAGATGCTACTTGTTAGGGATAATTTATTTTATAATAAGCTTCTTCCTTCCACAGTCACACCTTAGGTACTCCATCATCTTCTAGATCAAACATCGATTTTTATTTATGTAAAAGTGAATGGAGATTGGTAGGTAACAAAGGATGTGACTGTAGCTATACCAAAATCTTCTCATCCAAGGTTTTTGTTCAAAAAATGTTCCATCCCATGACTTGGGCCATAGACATTGGATTGAGACACAAACAATAAAATAACACTAGTGCTTTATCCGTTGGGCCCAAATAGATTTATATTATTCCAATTAGATATGTGATTTATTATCAAAAGGAATATGTTGTAGCAATGGGAAACTATTTCACAAGAGATCAAAATCACTTTCCAATGTGAAGAAAATTATTTGCAAAACTAAAGAGAAAAAAGTAAGAAACAAAAATCACCTTAAAGGAAAAATTGTTATGATCAAGTAAAACATAAATGCAGAAAAGTAAAGAAACAACAAACCAAATTATTATGTATATATTAGCTATCCAAATGTCAACTAGATGAAATAAAATTTCATATCTTGACCATTAACAAGAAGGATGTCTACTACTCATAAATCGTATAATATATAAGTGTCTAGGCCAAGTTGTTTTGCTGCGAAGTAAGGGAATCAAACCACAAGTTTTCGAATTTGGAGTGTTCTCATTTTCTTTATGTGACTTATCCAATTTTTTAACCAAGTCTCCCACATGAAAGTATTTATCACCAAAAAAATTAATCAAATTTTTTCTTTTCTTTATCCCTTTTTGAATGAGGAGGATCTTCACAATTAACAATTCAAGGTGGTATCAAAATCTGCCAAAACCATTAGCACAATGAAGAGACCACAGAGAGGTTTCTAATGTAGTTTGAATGACGTCAAAAGGAATTTTTATGCTAAATATGCTCATTGAAGTGGATAAATGGTAAAATGAAATGATTAATACTTACTTTGAGTTTGGGTTCTCATGTATCATTGTATTTTCCATTGTTTTCTGTAATAAGAAACTAATACAAATGTAAGAACTATGTAGCATTGGTGCAAAAGCTACATAACAATACCCTATTTGAAGGAAATTGATTGTATATAGAAATTATGAATAGAATACCATATGGGCCGACCAATCGTGTTGAATTGAAATTAAGTCATTCAACTTTATCATCCATTGTGATGTTTCGATCATAGTTATTTATTCTTAAATGTTGTAACAATGTCCTTAGACACCACCAATCATATTGGATTATATTTTATCTTTTGATTTCTTGCTTTTATTGATTTTATTTTTCTCTAGGTTAAACCCCTTCCTCGACTAGGGGGAAAGGAGGGGTTTGAGATGTGGAATTTAGTCCTACATTAGCTACGTTGATAGTGGATTTTTTTGTAGCCTTGTCGTCCTACTTTATTTTAATAGTTCTCATTGTGGTGTCCAACATTGTAGCTATCATTTTCTACAAGAACATATGTTTAAAGGATTTCATTATCAACTCTCTTTGTTGAGGGAGGTTACAAATATCAGATAGAGAAACATTGGATTTCTTTTTATTCATATCTTCTATGAAATTTCACTCCATGTATTTTTAACTTGGATTTGTTGTGGTATTACTTGACTAAGATGCATTGGGGGAGATTTGATGTTGTGATATGCTTTGTTTCTATGTTTTTGTGGGGGTTTTGAACTTCTAATGAGCAGTGTTTGATTTGATACACAAATTTGTGTTAGTGACAATCCATTTACTCCTTAAGTTATATCCCTTGGGAATGGTGTATGTGCCTTAATATTCTCCTAGACAAACTTCCCCCAGTGGTTTGGTTGTGGTCTAAAATCCGATCCCAAAAAATGTAGTAAAACCCTTCAGTAGCATCTCCTTCATCTAGTGTATTTTTAGCTTCTACCTCTTCGGATGGTTGATAACAAAAAGGGATTTTTTCTCAAACATGTGATTAATGACTAGATTCATCGAATTAATCCACTAGGGGCAGGTTTTTTCTGAATCATTAGAGAAAATTTGAGGTTTAAAATGGGCCTCCTAAGGAATAATATAAAATAATAGTGGAAATAATAAAATAATATTACATTACATCATCAAATTTTATAGGGAAAAAAGAACAAATTTCTTTTTCAACTTATCTCCCTACAATTTTACTCAAATTTTGAGTGGAAGCACTCATTATATGCAAAATTTAATTCCTCATCCAAGGAGTATCCATGTTGCATACTTTTGATGGACCCCACTACACAAAAAATGAGAAATACATGAAAAAACATGATTGCAATCATGTTTTTCATGTATTTCTCAGTTTTTGTGTAGCAGTGTCCATCAAAGGTATGAAACAAGGGTACTCCTTGGAAGAGTAATTAAATTTTGCATCAAATGAGTGCTCACGCTTGAAATTTGATTAAAACTATAGAGAGATAAGTTGAAAATGAGTTAAAAAAAGTTTTTTTTTTCTTATTATCCTTTTACTTTTTTAATACAAAAATGGTGAATCATCCCCCATGGTTGAAATCATCATCTTGAATCATATTAGTTCTTATAAAGTTCATTTGGTTTGTACATTTTTGTTTTGAGGCCCATTTCAGACCTCAAAATTTGTGTAAGGGACTCGCTTGATGGTATGAATAGAAATTTTTGATCCCATAATCTTCCAAGACTTATATTTGTGTTTTCAAGTGGTGTGGGTTGATTATTTATTATTTTATGTAAATATTTGAAAGGTTTGTGATTAGAATATCGTTCACCAACATTTTTTTTAAAGAAATCATCATATTAGGAAAAAATTTAACTAGTCTTAAAACACCCCCCCAGCTCGGTTAGCTCTTTCTTAGTAGGTTTGGTTAAGAAAAAAAATTCCTTCCTAGCATTGTTATATTCTCCCCCCCACTCCCACGTGAAATTTTCTCCCGCAATGACAAAGTTTATATTTCTACATTATTTTCCTCTTCAAAGTTATCTAGTAACGTAGGCTTGGAAACCCTCTTTAAGAACATAGAAATTCAGGCATGTAGAATGAGAGGTATAGTACTCCACACCCAATGGTTTAATAGGATGAGAATTAACAATAAATTTATTCATTATTGTGGTGCGTTGAATATTGCAACAAGAAATAGTGAAATTGGTATCTGGAAACATCATCCTTGATCCTAGTGAAAAAATAAGCACCTACACTAGGTGGGGCCCACACAAGCTATTTTTAGGTGATATGTCTATTTTTAGAATTTGGATCAAAGTCTATTTTTAGCAATAATATATTTATATGTGGCTGAGAAAATTATATGGATGGATGGGCGTCTACGTTTGGAATGCATGTGCAAAGTTGTTTCATGGAATGCATGTCGATTTTTGTTAAGCCCTTAACAAAAATTAGACAATAAATAATTATCTATTTTCAATGAGCACTTGGAACTATTTAAATGAAGTGGAAAATCAGTTAGCTAAGTGGATTTCGAGTTGAAGTGGTTGGTTGGTGGAACATGCAGTGGAATTCATTGTAACTGAGTGATGCAAAGTTGTAACAGAGTTGGATGTGTAGTTATGTGAGTTGTTATTTAGTTTAACTCAATTAAGTGAGCTAAACTCAGTTGTGCTAATTGCAACTAGTTGTAACTCAAGATACACTAGTGAGATATCAATGAATTAAATATTAAATTAATTCACATGGAGTGATCTCACATGGAACTGAAGAAATACTACTGTTAACTACATGCATGTCAGATCTAGTGGAGACCCAGTTGAGAGATAGGTGAAAGGGCCTGGTTGACTATCAATTGTGACTATAGTGGTGCATTCAATGCATCCACACACACATTGGAGATTCTTATGAGGATTGCGTAGTCAAGGCTAACCAAAATTGAAATCATTCAGAAGTTCTTGACCATCAGGAATTGCGCATAGGACACAGTAATTTGGTGCATGTGTGAACCAATTTTTGTATGACAGTGTGAGATGATTGTACATTGTAATGAGAGATCTAGGATTAGAGTTTTGTATGATATTGTTTCATGATCCATGATATACATAATATATGATAGTTGGGGTTTTTAGCTTTAAGCTTTCCTGGTAAAAACATATGTGTTATGTGCAATTGATTTTTCTTCATGTGTTTGCAATTGGAGATTAAATTTCTGCAAAGAATTAAGTAGAAGGATTTTTTATTTAACAGTGGATATAATTGTTAGATCAAGAGAGTCTGGTAATACATCAAAATATTGTTTAAAATTTCTACATGGTATCGGATCAGATAAGATTTCAATATTGAAGAAGTGCTAAGTTTTGTTGGTGGAAACAATTCGAAATTGCTACAAGAATTTCTTGGTGTGACAGTTGAGTAAACATTGAAATGGATTTCAATGGCTTGCGGTTAGAGTATGCACTCGAGGGAAGCTCGAACTACATTGCATGGAAGGATAGGATAGAGTTGGTGCTTGAAGATAATGGCTTGAATTAATTCATCGATAGAGTTGTTCCTAAGCCCACTTCGACGGATGATGCATTACTTGACGCCTGGAAAAATAAAGTAGCGAAGACGAGAAGGATTCTATTGGAAGGTACGAGAGACCATATTGTCTCAAGCCTTCATGGGAAAGCCACTCCGTTTGAAATGTGGAAGGCTTTGAAATATCTTTTCCAAATCAGGAGCGACCATAGGAAGTTGGCGCTGAAGGATAAACTTAGAAAAATCAAGATAGAGAAGAACGAAACTATTCCGGTATACTTAACAAAGTTTGTCCAATGTAGGGATGAGCTTGGGAGTGTAGGAGTAAGTGTTTCTGATGATGATTGGGTGATCTTGGCTCTCTTGGGACTTCCTAATATTTGGCACAGTTATCAAGACTCTGTCAACGGACAGGAAAAACTACCGGATTGGGAACGACTGTGGTCATATCTAGTGCAGGAGGAGTTCAGGTGGAACACCAGAGATTGCTCTTCATCAATGCATGATGATGAAGAGGATTTTTCTTTAGCTACCAAGATGAAGAAGGGGAAGGGGAATAAATTCCATTCTAAATCTGAGGCCGGTGAAGATGGAAAGGAGCATAACATGTCTAAAGTGAAGTGTTTTCACTGTCACGAGTATGGACATATTGCCAAAAATTTTCCACATAAGAGGAAGAAAAATATGGTTGTTTGAGCTGTAGCTGGTGAGGCTCTAGCCTCACAATTTGAGCTTGAATTATCATTGATCATATGCATGGTGTATAATGCATTAGGATCAAGGTGGTACTTTGATAGTGGTGCTTCCTTTCACATGACGGGAGATGATAAAATTTTCAGTGACTTGGAGGAGAAAGATCTCCAGATGCATATTGAATTAGGCAACGATGGACGATGCAGTGTGACTGGAATTGGTACCATTACCTTTCAGAGGGTGTCAGGTAAACTCTTTCATTTAAAATATGTTATGCATGTTCTTGGTTTGAATAAAAATTTAATCTCAGTTGCAATATTATAGGATAGAGGCTATGATGTTGTCTTTAGTAAAGGAAAATTTTTCCTGCGACACAAAGAAACAGGGCAAGCCAAGAAGGTTGGGATTCGAGTTAAGAATCTATATAGACTTGAAGTAGATGGGATTTCTACTGAGCTTCCTACTATTGGGAAGTGTGATAAAGCCATGCAATTGGCGCTTGAGAGGGAGAAGGAGTTGCATGCAGGTAAGAGTGAACCCCAAGATGTAGAGAAGCCACAAGATGAGGATCATGGAGTGGGAGAAACCACTCATGCAGAGAAATTTTGAGCCAGATGGTCAGAGGCAGTGTATGCGGCTATACCACCAGGTGAGAGGTGGGGAAACATGCATGAGTAATCCCAAGAAGAGATTTTTGGGAAGGATTCATTGAGATTGTGTGGATCTCATGAATTGAATCTAGATACGAGGAGCCTAGAGAGAAGTAGTAGCAGGATCAATTGGATTGATGTAGTCAGATCAAAGGGACAATATCGGACACTGGAGCGCGGATCAGAGTTGGTAGCAAGTGCAAAGTGCATGGGTGCAGAGTTCAACAACGCAGTGGTTCCTGAAGACATGTGCAATAGCTAAGAAGAAGTTAGAAGACTTTGATGACAGATACATTATACTGATTCAATTTTTGGAGGCTATTCAGTTTCGAAAGTGTTGCATGCAAAGGTTGCAGGGAAAATGCATGGAGTTGCATGTCACATGTAAAGACATTCCTTTCTTGTTGAGAGGGAGTGTTGAATATTGCAACAAGAAATAATGAAATTGGCATCCGGAAACATCATCCTTGATCCTAGTGAAAAAATAAGCACCTACACTAAGAGGGGCCCACACAGGCTATTTTTAGGTGATATGTCTATTTTTAGAATTTGGATCAAAGTCTATTTTTAGCAGTAATCTATTTATAGACAGTTGAGAAAATTATATGGATGGATGGGCGTCTAAGTTTAGAATGCATGTGTGAAGTTGTTTCATGGAATTCATGTCTAAAATTAGAATTCATGTCGATTTTTGTTAAGCCTCGAACAAAAATTATACAATAAATAATTATCTATTTTCAATGAGCACTTGGAACTAGTTAACTGAAGTGGAAAATTAGTTAGCTAAGTGTATTTTGAGTTGAAGTGGTTGGTTGGTGGACCATGCAGTGGAATTCGTTTTAACTGAGTGATATAAATTTGTAACAGAGTTGGATGTGTAGTTATGTGAGTTGTTATTTAGTTTAACTCAGTTAAGTGAGTTAAACTAGTTGTGCTAGTTGTAGCTAGTTGTAACTAAAGATACACTATTGAGAGATCAGTGAATTAAATATTAAATTAATTCACATGGAGTGATCTCACACGCAACTGAAGAAATACTACTATTAACTACATGCATGTCAGATCCAGTGGAGACCCAGTTGAGAGATAGGTGAAAGGGCCTGGTTGACTATCATTAGTGACTATAGTGGTGCATTCAATGCATCCACACACACATTGGAGATGCTTATGAGGATTGCGCAGTTAAGGTTGGCCAAAATCGAAATCATTCAGAGGTTCTTGACCATCATGGATTACATAGAGGAGGCAAGCTGTCAGGAGACAGTAAATTGGTGCATGTGTGAACCAATTTTTGTATGACAGTGTGAGACGATTGTACGTTGTACTGAGAGCTCTTGGATTAGAGTTTTGTATGAGATTTTTTCATGATCCATGATATACATAACATGTGATAGTTGGGTTTTTTAGCTTTAATCTTTCTCGGTAAAAACATATGTGTTATGTGCAATTGATTTTTCTTCATGTGTTTGCAATTGGCAATTAAATTTCCACAAAGAATTATGTAGAAGGATTTTGTATTTAACAGTGGATATAATTGTTAGATCAGGAGAGTCTGATAATACATCACAATATTTTTTAAATTTCTACATGGTGAAGCATTGATAAAAAAAATATCCTTCATTTTTTCTTTCTTTTCTAGTTTAATAATAATAAATTATTTAAGGACAATAGCGAGAGTTTTCTCTTAACTGAATTGACTAAAAAAATCCTTCTTGAGTGAATTCCACTCATAGATAGATATAACAAGAAAGTTATAATACTAGGTGGATTTCTTATTTTGAAAGGTATAAGAATAAATTCGATAGACTACATCCTCATGTTCTACACCAATAAGTTTGATAGCTAGATATAAATTTTTTATGTACATAAAACTTTGTCTAGGTCAAAACTAGAAAAAATTATCTCAAGATGTTTGGGTTATTCATGCTAAATATTGGCTAAGTTAAATATTCCCTATGACATCCATGTAGTTTGGAAATTTTATTTGCTAGTCATTGGATTGACAATAGCTTTGGTATTCTTGTTAATACCAAACTCAAAGGATGAAGATGAATGATTTGATTCTATAAGAGTTGATGGGATTTGGTTAACAATTGAGGAATCTCTTGAATATATTCTAAATATTCAACACAATCAACATGGATGTTATACTAATTTATGAGTGTTCGAGTTGCAAGGTTCCTAAGTACAAAAGGAGTTGAGTAGATTGTCCAATTTTCATAGCACTAGTATGTGTAATATGTTGTAATGTGTTTACATTAGTGTTAGGGACACCCTACAAGGATTTATTAGGTGATTTTGGATTCCTGAAAAGTGGAGGTGAATATTCGTATGAAGGTTCTAGCTCAAGATATGTACCAATGATATGGGAATGATAAGGTTGGGGTTCTTTGGTGGTAGATTCAAATTTTTTTCCATATGAAAGTTGGTGATTTATACTATAAATAAAACCCTTGAGGCCCTTCTTATGACATCAAAAAATTTGTTGACGTGGGTAAAATTACCTTCAACATATCAAGGGTACTCTCCAATATAAGGTCGCAATACAATTTCACATCAGTTAGTGTAAGAGATCCATTCAAATTTTACCCATTGTCATTGTCATGGGTTGTATGTTTTTAAGTTTATTGAATGTGGAATGCAAGATGCAAATGATTTTAATTTATATGCACAAAATGTAGTTACACTAATATGTCCCAACCATGAGAAAATAACTAAAAATAAAAGCATAACACAATGGACAACACTTTTACTTTGAAAATAGTTACCTTTTAAGGAAAAAAAGAAATAAGTAAATAATTAAAGAAGACAAACATACAAAGTAGTCTAAATAATTTTTTTTTTCCTGAGGAAATATCCTGGAAGATCCACCCAAAGGGATCACATCTCGTCGGCTAATTATCAGAGCCTAAGCCCGAGGGCGTCGAGGAGAATTAACCTTTTGACCTCCCATTAGTGAAGTGCTTTAGCGACAAGAACTCGACCAACTGAGCTAACCCTCAGGGCTATATAAAATAAAAACTTATCTAGATTTTCCTTTCATTTACTTAGAATAATGATGTCATAAAAACAAAAATAATTAAACTCATAAGTTTCACCAAAAGAGTATTTTTTTGAATGAAAGTCAACCTTACATTAAATGGAAGCACTGAAGCACACAGAGATATTAGTTCATAGTGAGCATCAGACCGACACTACAATTGTTTCTTCTTCATAATTGGCCTCAATGTTGCTTCTCATTAGAAATTTCAAAAATAGTTCTCAGAATTATAAGAAAGCAAAATCCATTTTTTCTTTAGTGCTCTTGAGTTTATATAACATTAGTTTGTAATGATTTCTTGGCACTTATTGTCTTCCTAGGGATAGTTACAAATATTTAGCTCCTATATTTTCTTCTATTCTACATTATACATGATACATTAAAAAGAAAATGTAGAATTTATTTATCCATTAGATACTTTCCTTTGTAAGCCTTTTATCTTATAACTATGTAGTCCAAATGTCACAATAAGAATAAATTATCAAGATCCTACCAAATAATGGATTTTATAACATGATTGTGTAGTAAGCTACATTTTTAGTGAAAGTTTTTTTTGTGTTGGATAAGGGTTACCCAAAAATAATTTAGCAAGTGATGGTCTCTTGTTTTCTCAACCACATGATCCCTTAAAATCACTCTAGGGTCATTAGTGATCTTTTTCAAATATGGGATATTTAACAATGTGACAAATGAAAAATTTGGGATTGTAGTTGCCATCGTGTGTAGTTGGTAATTACTGGCTTGTTGTAAAGGAGGATTAGTGTGATTTTTGTACTAAATAAAGTAGCTCCTAAAATTATTTAATCTAATAAGGTGGCATTCAAAGGTGAATGTTGAGGGATAGGCCGAATTGGTGAAATAGTCAACCAAGAACACCTCCCAATACTAGTAGAAGGTGATAGGTGTTGAGAGAAAAAAGGTACTATAAGGTTTTCTATTGTTCTCGATTTGTGATTAAGTGTGTGATATTTTAAATGAGTGGGATAAAATTTCTCCAGAGTATGGTTCCTAAATAAAATAATTGTGGCTACAACTTGAAAATGCACATGTTATGAATGTTTCTCAATTTATATGTAACAAAGTGTTTTGATCAAAATACGTTTTCTCACAATGTGTTGTGACAAAATGCACAAGAAAAGGATTGATGTCATATAAACATAGAATGTCCTTCTGCTAAAAAATAACTAGGCCTTCCAAAAGTTTTCAAAAGTGAGGAATGAATTTCATCGAAATAAAGCTAGTGAAGGTTGAAAGAAGGGTTATTAGAAGCACATTGTGGAATGAATATCAACATTTCCTAATATCCAATCAAAATAATCTCCAAGTGAAATTGTGTCTGACGATTTCCACCTCAGGTATATGGCCTATGATTTGGTCACTAAGTTACCTTTTTCTAGTGTGTGCAAAGAATATTAGTTTCTAGGTTTCAACCTTTGATTTAGAACTCCAACCAAGAGTTGAGAGACTCAAAGATGTTCGCAAAATTTTTGATCTAAGCCTTACCCTCTTCACAAATTTATTTTTTCCATTGGATTTTTTACACTAGATGATTAAGGGTTTAAATTCCCTAAAAATACAGCTCCTACATTTAAAATGGCTGAAGGGGCTTATTTGGATTCTTACCCCCAAATTCCTCACCAAACTAAATTATTCATTGTGGTAAGGCCTATGATGAGGATCTTAGTTGGTTGATTTAGAATTTTTATTTTAAGTGGTTTTTGAGTTTTAATGGTGGGTTTAACATGTGTGAGTAAACCAAGTTCTTGTAGATAACTATCAACTTTATGATTCACCAGATTGCTCATGAAAAAAAGGAGAAGAGTGTACTTGGTAATAATTTCCTTAAATAAATTGACATGTGCAAAAGTGGTTATGTACAAGGGGGATGGTGCCAATCTCAATGTAAAATTGAAACATGTGGATTTCATGGGATCCTTAATATTTTATAATTAAACTATGTGAAATTGCAACCTTGTGAAAAAAAAAAATCATGTGCACATGTATGGATGTTTTAGAATCTTATATAATTAACACTATTTGAATTTTTCAAATTACTACTCCAAGGAGAAGAATCAATTTTTATGTCTTTTCTAGTTCACCAATATCACATGAAGTGCAAGGTGAAGAACATACTTAGATGAATTTTCTTTTACCTCTAAATCCAAATAATAATAGCCAAACATTGATTTAACTAATGAATTCAAATGCATTGCATCCACATTGCAAAAAGGAAATAAACGGTTATTTTTAATCCTTTTACGAACCTAAAGGAACTACCTATATAAGAATGAAAAAAATATATGAATCATATCACTGAGTAGTTGTAATATATTAATGGTTTCAAATAACTCAGAAAGTAGATTGAAAAACACCAAAAATATACAATTATGTGAATTTGTGTAAGGGACTCATAGTCGCACAAATTCCACTTAGAGTAATTTGATAGTTTTTGAAATTAACACAAATTTTTATTTGACAATTGTGCAAATTGTTAGTGTAGTAAAAATATTCAGATAGAAGCCAATAAAAAGGTTCTAATTAGGTATAATTCCTATTGATCACCTACAACACAACATAATTCCCATAATGAACAATAAAAACAATGACACGAATAGAAATCTATGGTTTATCCCTAGTAGATTCTGTTAGGAATCTATAATTTTAGCAGATTGGTAAGACTAAAACTGCAAAAGCAACATCGTTTCAACCAACTTTGGGATTCTAGGATCTAGCCCTCCTGAATCCGGAGAGGGATCTCTCCAATAAGTGCAAAGATGGATTTGTCTTTGAATTTTGGGGTAATGATATTAGGCTAGTTATGAAGGCCAAGGATTTGTTTTTGTTTTTGGATGGTTGAGCATGATTTTTACTTGAGGGGAAAGTTCTAAGTGCAAAAAGCTTCAAAGGTGAGAAGTTGCAAGAAAATAGAATAGCTTTGGCCAGAAAGATAGATATAACGCTGGTTTTTAGTCCATTGGGCTATGGAGTCATATCTGGGCTTTAATTGAGCAACAACATCAAGAGTGATCCAAGGGGAAAGTCATCTATATCACAAGATTATTTGAGATTAGAGTGATGGAATGGAAATGATAAAGTGTTGAAGGGGTGGAAACTGATAATAATTTCACAGGGGATTTATAGTCAGTCCAAACAAGAAAATCCTTTTAAGTAACTGTTTAAAACCAACCAAGTGCAGGGCTAACCATTGACTTCTTGGGCAAGTCTGTATTAAAGCAGCTTAATTGACAAACAATCCAGTAATCCACATAATTACTTTCAGAAAGTATGAAAACACATAAGAGAAGACAAAGTGTAACCTAAGATTAGATAAGGTACTTTTAAACCTAGTCTGCTTTCAGTCAACACGAACGGAAACTTTCAGAATCTACTTTTGGAGAAAAAACTAGAACCAGGGCACACCATATCTTCCATAGTCATATTTAATAAGCACAATAAGTAAAATAACTTTCAAGAACAATGTTTAAGGCAAACGGTAGGACGAGGGAACTCCAACATTCCTAACTGCTTAACCGTATTAAATCATTCTTGAATAAACAATTTGGAGGAAAACATTAAGATAAAGATTGTCAGTCAGAGAAGGTTACTAACATACAGTAGGTCCTAACTCTATAATTTTTGTTCTTTATCAGAGAATAGTGAACAATATGACATACATAGAAGGAAAAAAATAACAAAGAAAGGGGCACTTCACCAGTGATATAGACCAGGACCCCAAGAAATAGATTTTATATTGATGTCAAACCAGTTACAGTCTTCAAGTCCAATGTTTCAGTTCAGCAATCATCTTCACTATTCAGCCTAACTAATCTATCACAAGCAGAGCTCCAAGGGCCAATGAACACTATTTACAATCAGGATTTTGAGCTCAAATGTATTTCAAATTTCTGCAACCAACAATATCTCATCTTCTACTGAGGTATTTATAGAAGAATGAGGAAGTGAAATCTAAAAAAAATATCTTTTAAGGCAATTAATACAGATTCAAGACTTCTCAGCCTTTTGAGGGGCTCGATGGAGAATTTTACAAGTGGAATACTGTACTAAATATTTTACAATAAATATCAAAGCTCGATGGGAGCTTTATTTGACTTTGAGGCTCTGTGTGCTGTGTGGAGTAACTCTGCAGATATTTCTGTATTTATTTCGTTGCAGCAGTAACTCCTCGGCTGTGTTGAGGCAAAATATATGATTCTGTAGTAAGTTCAGCCTCTGTTTGAATGCTTCGAGGCAATAGGTGGCTCTCTTGGTAGCTGAGGAATCAATTCGCCTCATTTGAAGCGGTGGAAGCCTTTATGTCAGTGAAACATTTATGATTTTCTGTTGACTGTGTTTTAATCCAGGGAATTAGGCTTTTGATAATCATTCTTAGCCGTAATTCCCCAGATCCATCTTCAATTCTTCATCTGCTATGCTTTGTCTTCAAACTTATACTACTTAACTGTTCTTTTGAATAAAACATTGTCTTGTCAATGTGCAGGGCCACACAGGCCATTTTACGTGTTTTATCAATGCTCATGAAACATTGATAAATCATTGAATTTAAACCTGTGAATGGTTCTTTTTAATAGCTCGAAGACGCAAGAAACTTCTTTCCCAACCCTCGGCTTTCCTTCATTATACAATGGAAAACCATTAAAACACCTGCAAAACACAAAAACGATTAAGAAATCCTGCATTTTTTGGGTTAAACAGCTTAGAAGGCGAGGAAAAAATCACAGCAGTTGGATCTGGACACATGGACCGTCTAGATCTAATCGGGTAATCGCAATCGACAGGAGGAGGAAAAGGGTACGATGAGAAACTCTAATGTGATTGCGCGATCGGGAGGGTGAAGGCGATTAAGCGATGGCCGTTGGATCTAAGGATCAGATCAACGGCGGGGAGCGAATCGGAGGAACAACAATCGAGGGAAAAAATAAATGCATGCGATGGAGAACTCCAATGCGATTAAGCATTGGTCGTCGATCTGCAGATCAGATCGACGACGGAGAGTGAATCAGAGGGTTTTTGAAGTGGGGGCAAGACTTGTGATCGAAGTTTATGAGGACCGTTGGATCACGGAAGGCGGAGAGGAGATCAATGACGGATAACCAATCAGGGATCGGCAATCGGGGGGAACAAATAAATGCACCCGATGAAAATTTGCGATGTGATGTAGCGCAGACCGTTGATCTGAGGGTCAGATCAATAGTGGAGAATGAATCGGGGGATGGCCGATCGGTGGGAGAAAACAAGTGTATGCGATGGAAAACCCCGATGCGATTGGGCGCTGGCCGTTTGATCGGCTTACGATCAACGGTGGAGATTAGTTTTTAGAATGAACCAGCGGAAACCCTTATAATATACCAAAAGCCAAATTTTTTAATATAAACAAAGGTTTAATGGATCAGAGCGGAAATAAAATATATACAAAGGATAGGCGCCCGCCTGCGGGGCCTTTGGATATATGGAACGCAAAGGGCCCGGGGCTTAGTACATCAAAGGCCAATCGCAATCAGAACTACGGGCCTGGTCTTTCCGATCAACCCATTGTGAATTCTCCGATCGCGATTGCGCGATCGGGTCTTTTTAATCTACCTATTTTTCATATTTTTTCAATGGAATTTGATGGTTTCGGGATAGTTAAAAAATGGGTTTTTAACTATGGGAAAGTGATTTTCATAAATGGAAGAAGAGGATTTATGAAAACAAGGGATTTTCTATGAAGAAAAAGGGGAGAAAATGAAGGTTTGAGAAGGGGAAAAATGAAGGTCTTTTAGCAGTCTTTCACTTGGAATCAGCAGAATTTTCTTAGTATAAAAAGGAAATAGTAATGAATATTTTCGGACAAATGCATGAGGCCTTCAAGGAGTCTTCAAGAGCCAACAATTTTTAGTAATAAAATTTGTTCCTTGGAGAATTTGTTCCTTGGAATTTGTTCCCCGTAAGGTCAGTCCCGTTTGTATCCCCTTGAAGGTTCTCACTAAATTCCAACAATATTACAAGCTTCTCTAATGGTGGAAAATGTGTCAAATGTGGTAATTCTAACACATGCGATGCTTGGGATTTATTGGAACTCAAGAAAAAATTTGGCAACATAACATTATCTTCACTTCTCTTGTCAAATGCTTGCCAATGGCTTGGTACGTATTGATATTTTCCAATTCTATTAAAGCCATATCAAAGAGTGAATGGAGATCAATCCAAGTGTGGATTTACATGCATGAAGATACCTTTAGGCTACTAAATGACCATTTATTAATGATCTTTGGATTTGAACTATCTCTGTTCGAGCTTGAGTTTGAATTTTGATGGGATGTGATTTTTTATTGCACCAAAAGTTGGTGACACTTCTTCTCTTATAGATCTACATAACTATCAAATAAATAATTGCTCAAATCATGCAAAAGCCACACTATGAGTTTGTGTGGATGAATCAAAATCCACTTTTGTATAGCTTTTTCATTGCTAATTTAATTTCTACGTGTAATATTTGTAATCTTATGTTGATGACCTTTTTTACAATTACTTGCATCGCACTATTAACATTTTTTAGATAATAATGATCCCTTTGATGATCCTCCCCGTGGCCTTGTCAACCTAAAATAGTTTAGATTTACGATCTTCTTGCTTTTCAAGGGGTGTATCTCCCCAATCCTAGTTCTTCCATGGAAAGGTGTCCTCTTGTTAGTAGAAATTTACAATATTCAGTGTATAAAATATCCAAATGGATTCAAATGATCTTGTAATGTAATAAAACAAAATATTGAATCCTTCTACAAATTGTAGAAACCAAATTCGATCGCACAGTCACATAACAAGTAAGAGAAAGAAATTATTAATTGCACAACAAAAGATCTATTGGGGGAAAGAAACTTCTCAAAACACCACTATATATATATTACATATAGTCAATATCATGAAACAATACAATGATATTTCCCTTCTTGATAAACCTCTGCACTCTGCTAGGTGACTCACTCTGATCTAGGAAAAATCAATCAAATACTTAACCAATTCTCAGCCTCTATCTGACTAGCCTTGCTTACACATTCTTGGAGGAATTGTGGCGCTACTAAATAGGAAATTCCCAAGATTTTTTTTTGCAATTCCTTCAAGGAAACTTGATGGCTTCATGCATGAACTGTACAGTTTTCTAATTATGAAACTAATAGTTATCTTCCCTTTAACCCCAGTCTCAATTGGGCCTTCCTTAGAACTAACATGCAATAGCTATTTATAGAAAATTATTGGTTAACTGATTGACCATTAATTGTGACTTAAATCATATTTAATTCACTGGACCTATCACTAGCTCATCTCTCATTTAGAACTAGTTAAGCCTATTTTAAGTCAAATAATAGAGTTAACTAATTACAAATCACTAATAACTGTAACTAGACCCCCTAAAACTTAGGAGGAACTCTACATGCCTCCAGTTTTATCTCCAACTCAAATTAACTAAGCTAAATAAGTATTCCTGACTTAGTTAACACTTACAAGTTGTTATGAGATGAAATTACAATTTACTTCTAATTTTATTAAGGGAAAATTAAATCAGAAGCCTCATGGGTGCCATTTTCAATATTTATTGTTTCCATTTTCAACATTCCCTCTCACTAAGGAAGGAATTCAATCTATCTCGATCTGGTACCTTTGGAATGTTTTGCATGCAACACTTCTCTCCAATGTTGTTGCTCCTGCAACTTTTGAAACTGAAAAGCATCCAAATTGAATCAGTATGATGCTTTTGTCATCATAGTCTCTCACTGATACTAGTTACTGCATTTTCTACTGAAAACTCTACTGATCTGGATTTATGCAGGAACGCAACAGAATAAACATATAAACATAAATACAGAGATGCAGTGGAAATAACACTTCATTTCATTAATATCAAAGAACTGAAATTTGCTTATAGACAGAATGGAAATAAAACTAGCTAGTATACTGCAGCTATCTCCAGAAGAGATGTATGCCACAGCCCTCCTCCCGAACCGAGTTACAATGAGGCTCGAGGGCCTATTTATCATTTAGAAACAATGGGAAATCCTAAACAGCCAAAACCCTAACCCTAGGAGATGAAGCGCCAAAACTATGGGCCCCGTTTGGGTAAATTGGTGTTTCAACTTCCTAGGGGCGTAACTTTGGCATACGATCTCCGTTTGACGCGTACCATACCTCGTTAGAAAGATCCATCCGAGGACTACAAATTTGGAACGAGCAACATCAGTCCATGGACCCATGTTGCTCTCCGTTTTCCCAAAAAACGTCGTTTAGGGCCTCAAAACGGCTCCGGAAGTTTAGGACCCGAAAAACTGCTAAAAATAGTAAACTGTGCCGAAACTGAGAAACTGAAATAGACAATGGTGGAGCCCCAAGTGGAATAGGCGGGTGACCACCAATATCCACCTGGATCATTCCTCCCCCCTTAGGAAGCAATGGTCCCCATTGCGTTAAGTTCCTCCATGAGATGAGGAAATTTCTGCTGAACTTGGTCCCTGGTGAACCACTTTCCTTGGTGCAGGAGTTGGCCAGCTTTGACAACCCGATATATTTGGATCTTCTGCTGGCGAGTGTTCTTGATTTGCATGTCCATGATGCAATCTGTGGTGGCCTGTTCCATGCAGTCTGGATTTAACTCAGTTGGTGTGAGTTGTTCTGCAATGTCCGAGGTGTCCAGCAGAGGTGGGAAGTAAGGACGAAGGCGATCCACATTGAAGACTGGGTGCAGACCAAGGAATGGTGGAATACTGAGCTCGAATGCATTGTTCCCTACAGCCTTGGTGATGGTGTACGGCCCGTATCGGAGCGGGCGAAGCTTGCGGTGGGGTCCAGTGAGGCGCTCCTTCGGCAAATGTAGCCATACTTTGTCACCCACCTGGAAGTTGTGTGGCACCCGGTGTTGATCATGGCGTTGCTTGTACTTGGCATTGGCTCTGTCCAATATATCATGAACCTGTTGGCGGATGTGTTGAATGCGCTCGATGAAGCTACTGGCTTTGTCAACTTCAGACTGGACATGAGCTGAATTGGCCCGAGCAGCTGCAAATGGCATGGCTACGTCAATGGGGCATAGTGGCTGGAATCCCAAGCCCACCTGAAAGGGGCTATGGCCGATTGAACTGTGGAGAGCCCGATTATAACTATGTTGTACATAAGGGAGGCTCTCGTCCCATGTGCGTGGATGCTTTGAATTGTACATGCGCAGAATGTGTACAATCATTCCGTTGACGACCTCTGTCTGGCCATCTGTTTGGGGATGGAAAGCTGTGGACTTGGTGAGCTTGGTATCCAACATCGACCAGAGGCTGGACCAAAATGTGCTGAGGAACCTACTATCCCAATCTGATATGATAGACTGTGGGATCCTAAAGTGCACCCACACTCGTTCAAAGAAGAGTTTAGCAGTGGCTTCTGCTGTGATATTCTTCTTGCAGGCCGCCATAATGGCCATCTTCGAGAATCTGTCGACGACCACGAAAATACAGTCATTTCCCTGCTTAGTAGAAGGCAGGCCCGACATGTAATCCATGGAGGTGGATTCCCAAGGTCGACTAGGGGTAGGTAGCGGAGTATATAGGCCTTGCTTCTTGATGATTGGTTTGGCAATGACACAAGCAGTGCAGGATCTGATGTGCTTCTTGACATCCTTTCAAAGGTTCGGCCAATAGAAATACTTCTGCAGGATTGCTACTATTTTCTCGACCCCGAAATGCCCAGCGACTCGACTGTAGTGTGCTTCCCATATCATCTTGGCATGCTCGCTTGAAGGAACACAAAGGTGTCCCATGTGACATAAAAGTGCATCTTGGAGGTGAAATTTTGGAACTTGCGTACCCCCCAAGAGTGCCTTGTAAGTTTGGCCGAATTCTGGGTCACTCTCATAGAGAAGCGGCCAATCAGAAGTCTCGTGCCCACAAGAGTTGAGCACAGTGGTGAGCGCCACGATTGGTGGTCGGCTGAGGCAGTCTGCAACATGATTGGTGCTACCCTTCTTATACTTGATGTTCAAATGAAACTGTTGCAGATATGTGGACCATTTCTGATGGTGATCATTCTGCAACTTCCCTTGTGTCTGTATGAACTGCAGGGGCCGGTGGTCTGTGTGGATGATTGTTTCCTTCCCCAAAATGTAATGCTTCCATTGTCGACCAGCTTGCACAATGGAATACATTTCTTTGTCATAAGTGGGATACTTGCGAACTGTGTCAGACAATGTCTCACTGTGAAATGCCACCGGATGTCCCTGTTGAGTAAGAACTGCCCCAATAGCATAGTCAGAGGCATCTGTCTCGATCTCAAATGGTTGTTGCAAGTCTGGTAAAGTGAGCACTGGGGCAGAACAGAGGCGGTTTTTCAGTTCTGTGAACGCCTTCTGTTGAGGTTCCGACAAAAAAAAATTTGCTCTCGCTCCTCCCTTGGTGACTTGACTCAAGGGCCAAGTGATATGAGAGAATCCCAACACGAACCTCCGATAGAAATTAGCAAGACCCAGAAAGCTGCGAAGCTTTGTTATAGTGGTTGGGGCTGGCCAATCCCGAATGACTTGTATCTTGGCTGGATCCACATGCACCCCCCTTTCATCAATAATGTATCCCAGATATTGAACCTGGGTCATGCCAAACGTGCACTTCTCCAAATTGGCACACAACTTGTGTTGCCGCAGTTTTTGGAGGACTTGTCGGATGTGATGAAGGTGCTCTTCCCAAGTCTTGCTGAAGATCAGAATGTCATCCAAGTACACCACTACGAATGAGTTGGTGAATGGCCGCAAGATGTCGTCCATCATCCTCACGAAGGTTGCGGGAGCATTCGTCAACCCGAAAGGCATGACCAGCCATTCAAAAAGGCCTTCCTTAGCTTTGAAGGCAGTCTTCCACACATCAGAGGGTTCAATTGGTACCGGGTGATACCCAGACTTCAGGTCGATCTTACTGAAATATTTTGCACCTTGGAGTTGGTCCAGAAGGTCATCAATCCGTGGGATTGGGTACCTATTCCAGACAGTGATCTTGTTCAACGCCCGATAGTCAATACAGAGTCTCCACGTCCCATCCTTCTTCTGTACCAACACGATCGGGCTCCCACAGGGCGATGAACTTGGTTTGATGTGACCTTTCTGCAACAGCTCCTGAATCTGCTTCTTGATTTCATCATTCTCCAGAACAGAGCGCCGATAGATCGGTCCATTAGGTAGCGGCGCACCGGGGGTCAGATCAATCGGGTGCTTGACCTGACAGTGCAGAGGAACCCCTGTGGGTGAGGTGAATATGTCCCCGTACTCCTCCATAACCTTATCCATTTGTTGTTGTTGTGCAGAGGAGCCCTGTCTGGAGGTCGTGGCCACAGTCTTCTTCTTGCCCTGGGGGCGGATCATCAGGAAAACAAATTTCCTGGTTTGGGAAATGAGCTTACTACATTGTTTTGCAGTAACCAAAGAGATAGCGGCAGGAGGTGGTACCTCTGGTATCCTGTACAACTTATTTCCCAAAGTAACAATAATAGCACGAGGCCGAGACTCATACACAGCATGACGCTTCCACAAGTATGGTTGTCCTAATAATACATCAGAAACATCAATAGGAGCAACGTCACATAATACCTCATCCGTGAAGGGCTTGATGCTATAGGGAAGGCGACACCGCTGGCTGACGCGGAGATCTCGTCCTTGGTGAAGCCACCCGATGGTGTATGGATGTGGGTGAGCTGTGGTCGGCAAGCCCAACCGCTTCACGGCGTCTGCTGAAATGAGGTTCTTTTGGCTCCCATTGTCGACAACGAACTGTACAGGGGAGCCCTTTACCCACATCTGGGAGTGGAAGAGACGTTCCTCCTCCTCTGGATCTTCCGGTTCCTCCTTCTGGACCTTTGTAGTGGCAACAGTGGCGTTGGGCTCCGCATCAATAATCCGTTTCCCTTTTTCATTCCCCTTTTCAGGTTCTGATTCGGAGTCGGAGCATGCATCTGACTCAGAAGCCCTCATCTCGGCCACTAGCGACTGCTTGGCCCGACACTCACTCGTGTTGTGAGTGGAGCTCTTATGGAACTCACACCACTTTCCCGTGTCCTTCTTTGGCTTTGCGGTGCTGTTCTTTTCTTGTGGCTTCGATGAGTTGTCTTTAGCCACCATGCCTTGGCTCGGTCCTTTGTTCTGCGGTTTGGAAGCACCTTTCCCTTGCTTTTGATTCGCAAATCCAAAGTCTCGCTTCTTCTGCTTGAATTTCTACTCAATCTTGGCAGCATACCGGTATGCCGTACCAAGCGAGGAGATGCCAAGGAACTCCATTTCCTCCTAAATGTATTTGTGCAGGCAGCTGCGATATTTTAGCACCAGATGTTTCTCTGAATCTTTGATACCCAACTTTGTGCGTAGGGTATGGAACAGATTCGTCAGCTCATGCACATCTTGATCCCTTTGTTGTCGCAGCGTGGTCCATTGTATGTACTTGTCCTCATAGCTCCCCACGGGATAGTACTGTTCCTTGACGACGTCTCAGAAAGAATTCCAAGTTGGTATGGCCGAGAACAGAGAGAGTTCTGTCTGGTCCTTGTTCTCACAGTAGGTTTCCCACTAGTCCTTAACATGGGGGGTAGCTTTGAGGAGTGCAAAAATAATCTTCTCCCGGTCTGAAAAGTCATGAACAGAGAAATATCCTTCTAATAGATTCAACCATCTATCTACGGCATCTGCGTCTATTCGACCCTCAAATATGGGAATGTCAAAATTTACTTGTACCTTAAAGGGAGTCGCAACTCCAGAGTGGCTACTGGATGCAGATGCGCCGCCGGTGGGCAGCCGTTGAAGGATCCGAGCAAAACTATCCATCATCGCGTTCCTTTGTTTTTCGAGGGCCTCCTCGAGCAATATTTTGATAGGATCTCCTGCTCCCTCATCTTTCTTTTCGTCCCCCATGGGTGTCCGTCAAGGTTTGCGAGGCTGATCTTGCAAAGGTTCCACCAGATCAAGCCCTAACTCCTTATACCCCGACCTCGTTGGGGACATGCAAAGAAGGATCGAGAAAAAGCAGACCGCTCTGATACCACTGATCCGGATTTATGCAGGAACGCAACATAATAAACATATAAACATAAATACAGAGATGCAGCGGAAATAACACTTCATTTCATTAATATCAAAGAACTGAAATTTGCTTACAGACAGAATGGAAATAAAACTAGCTAGGGCGCTGGTAGCTATCTCTGAGAAGAGATGTGGCGGCTACAGGCCTCTAAACTGAGTTACAATGAGGCTTGAGGGCCTATTTATCATTTAGAAACAATGGGAAATCCTAAACAGCCAAAACCCTAACCCTAGGACATGAAGTGCCAAAACTATGGGCACCGTTTGGGTAAATTGGTGTTTCAACTTCCCAGGGGCGTAACTTTGGCATACGATCTCCGTTTGAGGCGTACCATACCTCGTTAGAAAGATCCATCCGAGGACTACAAATTTGGAATGAACAACATTGGTCCATGGACCCATGTTGCTCTCCGTTTTCCCAAAAAATGTCGTTTAGGGCCTCAAAACGACTCCAGAAGTTTAGGACTCGAAAAACTGCTAAAAATAGTAAATTGTGCCGAAACTGAAAAACTAAAATAGACAATGGTGGAGCCCCAAGTGGAATAGGTGGGTGACCACCAATATCCACCTGGATCATCTGCGTTGTTGCTGACTCTTCATCTGTGCCATCTGCACTGCTTCCAAGTCTTATCTGTGCTCCAGTATCTGACATCTGTCACTCTAATATCTAACTGCATCATTTGCTATTGATCCATACTTTTATTGTGTATTATGCCCCCCCCCCCCCCCATAGCTAGGTACTACTCCATGAGACAAGACATCTCAATGAATCCTTCCAAAATTTATTCTCTTGGGACTTCACATCACCCCACCTCTCACCTGGAGGTATGGATGCATGTGCTCCCTCTACCCACCTGGCTTGAAATTCCCCCCTACTGGAGGTCTCTTCTTGAGTGGATTCCTCCACTCGGTCTCCTCTTTGCTTCTCCAATTGTGGTTCCTCCACAACCTAATGAGGCTTCTCCTGAGGCTACATGTTGAGAGGTAATTTATGCTCCCTCTCAACCACCAAGTCTCTAATCTTTACTTTTCTCCTCAAATATTTGAATGCGTCTTCATCCTTGAGAGCATATAGGTTCTTGACTTGCACACTTATCTATTTCACCTGTCCTATGGCGATGTGTCTGAGGAAAAACTTTCCTTTTATAAATATCACATCATAGCCACAATATTTCAATACCACTACGGAAACAATATTCTTCTTTAGTCCTGGAACCAAAAACACATCAGTTAATCTAAGAGGGGAGCCAGACTCCCTCTGAAAGGTAATTGTACCTATGTCGGCCACGTTATACCTCTCATCATCTCCAAATTCTATGTTCTGCTGGAGGTCCTTCTCCTCCAAGTCACTAAAGAGATATCGATTCCTCGTCATATGGAACGAGGCATCATTTACAAGATACCACATGCTTCCCATTAGAGTGTTGGTCATGCATGCAATGAGGGTATAATCAAGTTCAAATTGTGAAGCTAGAGCTTAACCCATTGCTGCAACTGCAGGCTCCTTCTTCCTTGCCTTCTGTGGACATTTCATGGCATAGTGCCCATACTTATGACAGTGAAAACACTTGATCTTGGACAAGTATCTCTTTCCCTCTTCTCCTTAGGACTTATTTCCATTATCTTTCTTTCCTTTTCTGACTAATGAAAAATGTTCTTCTTTTACTTAGAAGAGGTCTCATCTCTAGTGCTTCGCCTTATCTCTTCTTGTACCAAGTCGGACCACAATATCTTCCACTTTGGTAACTTCTCCCTCCCATTTACCAAATCCTGGTAGCTATGCCAGCTCTTGGGAAGGCCTAGAAGTTATAGGCTCACCAAATCATCCTCGGGAATGGTAACACAAACACTTCCAATCTCATCTTGACATTGAGTGAACTTCGCCAAGTATTTTGGTATTGTCCCACCCTCCAACACCTTGATCTTTCTGAGTTTTCCCTTTAGCGCCAACTTCCTGTGGTCGCTGCTATTCTGAAATATATATGTTAAGGTCTTCCACATAGCATATGGAATTTCCTTTCCATGAAGGTTCGATGCAATATTATCTCGAACTCCTTTTAAAAAAATCCTTCTTTCCTTTTCTACATTCTTCTTCCATGCATCAAGATTTTTGGCATTTGTTGTTGTGGGCTTGGGAATGTCACTGTCTATGAATTCCTTAAAGCCATTGTTCTCCAACACTACCTCCATATTTTATCGCACAATCACACAACAAGCAAGTGAAAGAAATTATCAATCACACAAAACAAGGTGTATCTGGGGAAGGAAACTTCTCACAACCCCGCTATTTGTATATTGGATAAAGTCAAGACCATGAAGCAATACAATGTTATTTCCCTTCCTGATAAACCTTTTCACTCTGCTGACTGTCTCACTCTGATCTAGGAAAAATTTGTTAAATACTTAACCAATTCTCAACCTTTGTCCAACCAACGTTTCTTACGCATTCTTGGAGGAATTGTGGCCCTATTAAATAGGAAATTCCCAAAATATTACCCAATTCCTTAAAGGAATCCTGATGAACTCATGCATGATCTGTACAATTTTCTAATTATACAACTGATAATTATCTAGAATTTAACCCCAATATCAACTGGGCCTTCCTTACAACAGACATGCAACAATTATTTATAGTGAATTATCGGTTAACCGATTGACCACTAATTATGAATTAAATAAGATTTTATTCACTGGACCTATCACTAGCTCATATTTCAATTAGAACTATCTAAACTAATTTTAACTCAAATAATTGAGTTAAATAATTACAACTTACAAATAACTATAACTAGACCCCCTAAAACTTAGGAAGAAATCTACACGCTTCCAGTTTGACCTCCAACTCGAATTAAATTAGCTAAATAAATATTCTTGACTTAGTTAACACTTACAAGAGTTTATGAGATAAAATTACAATTTAATTCTAATTTAATTAAGGGAAAAATAAATCAGAAGCCTCATGGGTGCCATTTTCAATATTTATTGTTTCCATTTTCAACACTCCCTCTCAACAAGAAAGGAATTCAATCTATCATGATCCGGTACCTTTGGAATGTTATACATGCAACACTTCTCTCTAGTGTTGTTGTTCCTGCAACTTTTGAAACTGAAAAGCATCCAAACTGAATCAGTATGATGCTTATGTCATCAGAGTCTCTGACTGCTACCTGTTACTGCATTGTCTATTGAAAACTATGTGTTGTTGTTGACTCTTCATCTGTGCCATGTGCATTGCTGCCAAATATGATCTGCACTCCAGTATCTGAAATCTATCACTCTAATATCTGAATGCATCAATCACTATTGATCCATCCTGCTATTATGAACTGTGGGCCCCCCCATAGCCAGGTACTGATCCATGATACAAGACATCACAATGGATCCTTCCCAAATTTATTCTCTTGGGACTATGAATTCACATCACCCCACCTCTCACCTGGAAGTATGGCTGCATGTGCTCCCTCTACCCACCTGGCTTGAAATTCCCCCCCTACAGGAGGTCTCTACTTAAGTGGATGCCTCCACTCGATCTCCTCTTTGCTTCTCCAATTTTGGCTGCTCCACAACCTTCTAAGGCTTCTTCCGAGGTTGCATGTTGAGAGGTAATGTATGCTCCCTCTCAACCACCAAGTCTCTAACCTTTGCTTTGATCCTAAAATATTTTCATGCATCTTAGTCTCGACTCACACACCAATATTTTTCACATGTTCCATGGTGATGTGTCTAAGGCAAAACTTTCATTTTCTAAATATCACATCATAGCCACTGTCTTCCAATACCGTTATGAAACAAGATGCTTATTTAGTTTTGTAACAAACAAAACATAATTTAATCTAAGAGGGGAGCCAGACTCCCTCTAAAAGGTAATTGTACCTATTTAGGTCATGTTATACGTCACATCATCTCCAAACTCTATGTTCTGCTGGAGGTCCTTCTCCTCCAAGTCATTGAAGAGATATCTATTCCCCGTCATATGGAACGAGGCATCGTTGTCTAGATACCATATGAATCCAATTACAGTGTTTTCCATGCATGCAATCAGAGTATAATCAAGCCTGAACTGTGAAGCTAGAGCTTCACTTGTTGCTACAAATTCAGGATCCTTCTTGCTTTCCTTCTGTGGACATTTCATGGCATAGTGCCCATACTCGTGACAGTGAAAAAACTTTATCTTGGACAAGTCTCTCTTGCCCTCTTCTCCTTAGGACTTATTTCCCTTAAATTTCTTTCCTTTTCTGACTAATGAAAAAAAAATTTCTTTGTTTTTGGAAAAGGTCCTGTGTCTAGTGCTCTGCCTTATCTCTTCTTGTACCAAGTCAGACCACAATCGCTCCGACTCTGGTAACTTCTCCTTCCCATTTACCAAATCCTGGTATCAATGCCAACTCTTAGGAAGGCCTAAAAGTGCTAGGCTCACCAAATCATCCTTGGGAATGGTAACATGAACGCTTCCAATATCATCTCGATATTGAGTGAACTTCGTCAAGTATTTTGGTATTGTCCTACCCTCCTCCATCTTGATCTTTTTGAGCTTGTCCTTTAGCGCAAAATTCTTGTGGTCGTTACTATTCTGAAACATATATGTTAAGGCATTCGACATAGACTATGGAGTTTCCTTTCCATGGAGTTTCAAGCCAATATTATCTTGAACTCCTTCTAACAAAATCCTTCTTTCCTTTGCTACATTCTTCTTCCATGCATTAGGATTTTGGGAATTTTCTATTGCGGACTTAGGAATTTCATTGTCTATGAATTCCTTCAAGTTTTTGTTCTCCAACATTACCTCTGTTGTGAAACCAACTCCAAAAATAGAAGAAAAGAGAAATCAACGCATTAGAAATAAGCCACTTCGAGGGGGAAACCTCCAATACATTATATGAATTAAAAATTCTTGGATGATACAAATTACAAAACCTCCTTTATATATATAGGAGTCCATGGGGCCCAATGTAATCCTAGCCGACGTAAAAATAATAATTTAAGGGCATAATAATAACAATATGGGGGTTACAGGGGTACAATAATAACAATAAGGGGGTTAAAGTGACAAAAATAAGGGACTATAATAGTAATATAGGGACCTAACATGCCCCTCTCCTTCAAAAAAGTGTTGTCCTCAACGCTTGAGTAGCTCTAGGTGCTTCTGTATAAAATTTTCATCCTCCCATGTAGAATCTTCAATGGGTAAGTTCTTCCACTTGATGAGATACTTTGAAATTGATCAATTATGTAGCTGTCGAGTTCTTGTTTCCGTGACCACTTTAGGTTCCAATATTATTTTTCCTTCCTCATCAAGTTTTGGAAATATTGTTTGAACTGGAATATTTTCACCTATAACCTTCTTTAAGCATGAAACATGGAAAATTGGATACACTCGTGAAGAAGCAGGAAGCTCCAATTTGTATGCCATAGTACCAATATTTTGCAACACCTTGTAAGGACCATAGTACTTTGGTGATAATTTATTATCCTTCTTAGCTTGCTTGAGGGACATTTGTTTGTATGGTTGTAGCCGTAAAAATACCCAACCTCCTACATCAAAACTTCTCTCGTTGCGATGTTGATCTGCCTGTTGTTTCATTCGATTTTGTGCCAAATTCAGGTTATCCTTTAAGAGTTTGAGAACTTCTTGTTGATGCTCGATGTGATCTTCCACTGCTTGAACCTTCGAATTTTCCCTCAAAGATGATGTGATGGATGGTGGATGATATCCATAAAGTGCCATAAATGGGGTCATTTTTGCTGCAGTATGGAAGGAAGTGTTATACCACCATTCAACGAGAGGTAACCACTCGACCCATTGTGTTTGTTTATCAGATACAAAACAACGAATATATCCTTCCAAACATTTATTTACTATCTCAGTTTGACTATTTTATTGAGGATGATAAGATGACGTATGACCTAATTGAGTACCCAAACAAGAAAATAACTTCGTCCAAAAATTTCCAGTAAAAATGGAATCTTTGTCGCTCACAATAACCCTTGGGTTCTCATGTAGCTTTTGAATTGTGTCCATAAATGTAGTAGCAACTGTACTTGCTTTAAATGGATGAGATAATGCACAAAAGTGTGCATACTTGGTAAGTCTATCAACTACCACCATGATGACATTCTTTCCTTCAGACTTAGGTAAACCTGTGATAAAATCCATTGAAATCTCCTCCCAATGCTGACTTGGAATGGATAAAGGTTGTAGAAGTCCCGGGGTCTTAATTGTCTCCACTTTATTCTGCTGGCAAACCAAACATTCCGCCACAAACTTTTGAATATCAGATTTAAGGCCATCCAAAAAAAAATCTTTCTTCACCCCGTGGCAAGTTTTTAAAAATCTTGAGTGTCCTCCTAAAGGAGAAGTGTGCAATTCCAGAAGAATCTTTTGTTTTAGTTGGGAATTCTTACAAAGATATAAGCGATCTTTGTACCATAAGGAATCATTTTTCCAACTAAATGTATCAGATGTACTAGGATCTTGCTGCAACTTTTGAATGGGTGTCCACACTTCTTCGTCCTTCTTCCATTCATCTCTTGCTTCGGTTATCCAATCTGGTTGGATAATAGAAATGGCACAAAGCAATGCTTCCACCTCTTCATTCTTTCTTGAGAGTGCATCTGCAACAACATTAAGCTTTTTTTTTTTGTAGATTATTTCAAAGTCATAACCCAACATCTTTGTGACCCATTTTTGCTGCTCTTCTGAAGATAGTCTTTGTTCCAAAAAGTGTTTAAGACTATCATGATCAATTTTTACCTTGAAATGTCTTCCCATTAGGTAAGTTCGCCATTTCTTTAGTGCATGTAGTATTGCTAACATTTCCTTCTCATAAATAGGTTTCTGTAAATACTTTCCTTTGATTGGACGACTTTCAAAAGCAATGGGTCTTCCTTCCTGCATTAAAACTGCACCAATTCCATTTCCTGAGGCATCACATTCCACAATAAAGGTCTTTGTGAAGTCTGGCGTAGCTAAGACCGGTGCTAGGCACATTGCCTCTTTAAGATGTTCAAAGGCCTTAGTTGCTTCAGGAGTCCATGAAAATGCATCTTTCTTCAATAATGTTGTTAGAGGTGCTGCTATTCTCCCATAATTATTAAAAAACTTGCGATAATACCCTGTTAACCCAAGAAATCCTCGCAACTGCTTTATGGTTGTGGGGACTTTCCATTCCTTAATGGCTTTAATTTTGTTAGGGTCTACCTTAACACCCTCGTGAGATACAATATGACCCAGATATTCCACCTCTTGTACTCCAAAGAAACATTTGGATGTTTTTGCATTTAATTGTTTCTCCTACAATAGTTTGAGCACCCTGTCAACATGTTGAACATGATCCTTCCAAGACCTGCTATAGATTAGTATATCATCAAAAAATACGAGCAAAAATTTTCTAAGGAAGGGTTTGAAAATGGAATTCACCAACCCTTGAAATGTAGAAGGTGCAATGGTAAGGCCAAAAGGCATGACCAAAAATTCATAATGACCCTCATGAGTTCGAAATGTTGTTTTCGGAATATCTTCAGTCTTCATTCTAATTTGATGATATCTTGAACGAAGATCCAACTTGGTAAAATAAATTTCTCTATGTAATTCATCGAATAATTCATCAATCACAGGAATGGGAAATTTATCTTTAATGGTGAGCTTATTGAGCTCCCTATAATCTGGACACATGCGCCATGATCCATCCTTATTTTGTACCAATACTACAAGAGCAGAGAAAGAACTTTGACTAGGTTGAATTATACCCGCCTCTAACATTTCTGCAATCATACGTTCGATTTCATTCTTTTGGACATAAGGATATCTATAAGGCTTGATGTTTGGAGGAACACTTCCTAGAATCAAATGAATAGCATGATCATGATCATGAATAGGTGGGAGACCTTTGGGAGTTTCAAACACCTTGGAATGATTGTCCAAGACTTTTTGGAGATCTGCAGAAATAGATGATTTTGATGTTGGAACTTCTAGTGAGCATAATTGTGCAATTACGCCTCGTTGTTCTTTCTTTAGAAGATTTTTCATGACATTAGAGCTTATTATCCTTCCCGGCTTCCCCGCAATACCCCGTAATTCGACTTCCTTTCCTTCTGAAAAAAATTTCAAGAAAAGTTCTTGAAAATTAAAAGCTACCGTCCCCAAAGATTGTAACCATTGTACTCCTAGTACAACATCAGCACCTCCCATAGGAATGGAAACCATTGGACTAGTCAATACATATTCCCCCATGGTTAGCTTGATATTATGGCATTTTCTAGATAAATTTATAGTTCCTCCATTTGCAACCATCACTTGACATTCTGGTGCTGGGTATAGGAAACAATTCAATTCCTTGGCTACCTTACAATGAATAAAATTATGGGTACTACCTAAATCAATCAACACTATTACCTTTTTCTTCTTGATATGTCCTTCTATCTTGAGAGTTTGAGGAGTGGTAATTCCCGCCAATGCATTACACGATATGGTCAGACTCATTTCTTCCTCTTCTAGGGTTGGTTCCTGGTGTATATCCTCTTCTTGTTCATTTTCTTCTTCCTCTTCACAATCTATGTAAAATAATTTCTTCTCCGCACACTTATGACCTTTAGTGTATTTGCTATCACAACTGTAGCAAAGCCCTTTTGCTCTTTTTTCTTCCAATTGTTGTGGTGTCAACCTTGTAGGTTGTGGAAATCTAGGAGTAGCAACACTTCCCTCTTTATAGAAGTGAGTGGTAGGCTTTCTTGTCGCCATAATTTTACATTCAATTTTTCTTGCCAACCTGAATGCCTTCTCCAATGAATCAGGTTCCAAAACGCGAACTTCATGTTGGATGTTATCCTTTAAAGTACCTATGAAGAGATCAATTATGTGTTCCTCTGAAATATCAGTTACCCTTATATTCAAGTTTTGGAAGTCCTCAATGTGCTCCGCCACTAAACCCTTTTGTTTGAGATTTATCAATTGGCTAAAGAAGGTGTTGCTTTTTGTATCCTCATAATGTGCTATCATTTCCTCCGTAAAAATTGACCAAGAGACAATTTTTTTACAAGAGCAAATCCATCGATACCATACAAATGTATTTTGTTCTAAATGTAAAGTTGCAATGTGTACCTTTTCTGTGTTTTGCACATTATTGAGATCCAAATATTGCTCCATCTGTAGTATCCATGTTACGAGATCCTTGCCATCAAACTTCCTCATATCCATCTTTGGAATATGGTGGTTCTTTAATCCAACATTAGAGTTTATGAAATCACGATTAACATTTATTTTGTTCTCATCATGATTTTCATCTACTATCTTTTCGCCATTAGGAATCATTTCTTGTATCAACTTTGACAAACCTTCCTTCAAACCTTCCATTTTTTCTTCCATACCATCCATTTTATCTTCCATACCATTCTTCAAACCATCCATCATAGCTTCCATGCCTTTCTTCAAACCATCCATCTTAGCTTCCATGCTTTTCTTCAAAACATCCATTTCATTTTTTGTTGCTCTTTGAGAGAGCGAATTTTGGTGCACTTGCTCTTGTAAATTTGATAGATCATGTTGCAATTCTTCATCTTCATGAGTCATAGTAGAGTACTCTGAGGGCTTAATGGGTGTTGAATTATTTTTAGGAGGCATTTTAGAACCCAATACTGATATCTATGCTCAATAGGCCTTTGGAATCACTTAAAACTAATTTTTCAAACAAGACTTATGCAATTTGAAAAAAAATACACACCTTTTTCTTGATTTTAAGGAGCTCTATATTGAAACTGAATTATCTCTGTGATTTCAGATATTCAATATCTGAAATTCAGCCCTAACGTAGCCCCCTGAATCTTCTTTCAATTTCCACAGTTCTGAATTGATTTGGATTCTTCAAGGAAAAATTATTTCCAATCTCCCACAATGACCTAATTATGGACTGGTTCAGTAGAGTGAACTTGTACGGCTTGCCACATGTCACTGTTTGCTCCTTTAGCTTTGAAATTTATCGATAAGAAACTATAGTCCGTGTAATTCCAGTCACTTTTTACAGAATTTCAATCCGATGCTCAGAGAGAGAGTTATGAATATTTTCCCATGATCACCTCTTTGAGATGAAATTCAGGAGCCTGAAAAAGACCTACCTTCCATAGATCGTATCTGCAAAAATATTGCGAACCAAGCTCTGAAATTTTGTGATGATGTTCCTTAGGATTTTAGTTTTGCGCTCTAAAATTTTCATCTTCTGAACCTTCGAGGAAAAAAATTTATAATGCAAATTCCGCGATGACCTTTTTAAGTGAAATTCAAGAACCTGCAAAAAGACCTAACTTCCACAGATCATATTTCCAAAAATATTGCGAACTAAGCTCTGAAATTTTGCGACGATGTTCCTCAGGATTTCAAATTCGCACTCTAAAAATTTCAGCTTCTGAACCTTTGTAGAAAAAATTTATAGCGAAAATGCTACGATGACCTATTTGGAGCAGCAAAACCCTAGAATCCAAAGCTCTGATACCAAATGTTGTGAAACCAGCTCCAAAAATAGAAGAAAAGAGATATAAATGCCTTAGAAATAAGCCACTTCGAGGGGGAAACCTCCAATACATTACATGAATGAACAATTCTTGGATGATACAAATTACAAAACCTCCTTTCTATATATAGGAGTCCATGGGGCCACAATGTAATCCTAGCCGACCTAACAATAATAATTTAAGGGCACAATAATAACAATATGGGGGTTACAGGGGTACAATAATAACAATAAGGGGTTTACAATAACAACAATAAGGGACTATAATAGTAATATAGGGACATAACAACCTCCATCATGTCCTACCATGCTATGTAATTTGAACCAGCATCAAGGGCATATTCAAGTCTCAATCCTTAGAAATACATCTTGATATGCTATTGGTCCTGTAGAATAAATCTGAAAATTTGATTTACCTATTCTAAAAAAACTCGAATTATTCTCTTCTATTGTGATTCTTGGTGCTCTGATACCATGCAGAAATTATCCAAATGGATTCAACTAATTTTATAATGTACTAAAACAAAATTTTTAATCCTTCTACAAATTGTGGAAACCAAATTCGATCACACAATCATATAACAAGTAAGTGAAAGAAATTATCAATCACACAACACAAGATGTATCTGGGGAAAGAAAATTCTCATAACCCTGGTATCTGTAAATTGCATAAATTCAAGACCATGAAACAATACGATGTTATTTCCCTTCTTGATAAACCTCTACACTTTGCTGAGTGTCGCACTTTGATCTAGGAAAAATCAATCAAATACTTAACCAATTCTCAGCCTTTGTTTGACCATCCTTTCTTACGCATCCCTGGAGGAATTTTCGCCCTATTAAATAGGAAATTCCCAAGCATTGATTTCATAATTCCTTCAAGGAATCCTGATGACCTAATGCATGACCTGGACAATTTTCTAATTATACAACTAATAGTTATCTTCCCTTTAACCCCAGTCTCAACTCGGCCTTCCTTAAAACTGACATGAAATAATTATTTATATTGAATTAACAGTTAACTGATTGACCATTAATTTGGAATTAAATAATATTTAATTCACTGGACCTATCACTACCTCATCTCTCAGTTAGAACTAGTTAAACTAATTTTAACTCAAATAATTGAGTTAACTAATTACAACTCACAAATAACTGTAACTGGACACCCTAAAACTTATGAAGAAATCTGCATGCCTCCAATTTGACCTCCAACTCAAATTAACTGAGCTAATTAAATCTTCCTGACTTAGTTAACACTTACAAGCTGTTATGAGATGAAATTACAATTTACTTCTAATTTAATTAAGGGAAAATTAAATCAGAAACCTCATGGGTGCCACTTTCAATATTTCTTGTTTCCATTTTCAACATTCAGGAGAAATTTCTATCCATGGGATTATTATTCTATGTCTCTTCTTTTGCTTTATTGTCTTATTATTCTTTCTTTCTTCATTCTACATCTTATTTTTTGATTCTTTCTTCCTCTAGGTCTTCTTCCTTTGATGGTTTTTCTCCTAGAGGAGGCCTTGTATTTCTTGCTTCTCTTCCTCTACTTTATTCTTATCTTCTACTACAAGCCTTTCATTCTCTTTCATTTCTTTCCCTCATCCTCTTAGGCCTCTTTTAATTTTTGCTACCATTTCTACTACTAGAAGTTAGGTCCTCTTCTAAAGAGAACTTGGTCATAGTTGGTGGGATTTTTGTATACTTCTATACTTACAAGTTTGACAATGTTTCTAGACAATATGTAAAGAGTCATATGCCTATGATATACTTCCTCTCTAAAATGAAAATATAAAGGGATGTTATATTCAACCCGTGTTTCCCTGACATATTTGAAATTGTCACAATCCATGCAAAATGGCATTGATGGCCATGTCAATTTCTTATCATTAGCCAAGGTTGCTCACACCTCATTTATCATTTTTTTGTAGAAATTTATTGCAATGTTAGTGTGTTAGGCATAAATTTTTGAAGAAAGAGGGGATATTTCACAATGCTATACACTCAAATATTTGTACCATGTTCTAGCACATACTAGTCACCCACTTTATTTCCTACTTTCATTTTCTTATCTATCATATAGGGTGTTATAACACAAAATTCAATGATGTGATATTTATTCCCCCATCAGTCATTGAATTAAATATGCAATGGAGGAGTTCTCATCTTCAATCATATTAGTAAATTCTTGTATTGTGCACATCATATCTAGAAAATAAAAAGGCTCGTGAAAATATGGATGTTCACCTCGCTTTGGGTTCTTTGTTGCCTTAATTCCATATTTTAGGGATTTAGAGAGAATATTCCTAGCTGAAATTGAATCCTATGGTGGTGACATAATATATTATAGGACCAACATCTCCTTGAATTCGATAGCATCGAGCTCCCCATATAATCGAAAAAGAGGAGATGTGATGTATTGATATAGATTCCTTAGGTGATTGGTGGGATATGGACCAGATGTTCTAGTTTTGAATTATTTACTAGGAATCTACCATTTTTTGATTATGTCCCTAAATTTTTAGGGAGATAAGTTATCCAATATTCATTCTAGTTCCTCATTAGGTTTTTTGTATATTATTCTTGTGGTGGGTAGATCGAAACTAGCTAGATATTTTCCTTTCATATCCCTAATAATTTGATGGTCCACTTTCATCTACTTGAGGATTCAACTAATTTCTTTGGTGTGTAGGAATACTCCTACATAGCAGGCTATTTTTTGAATCCAAGAGAATTTAGCTATTTGGTAAATTCCTAGGACAATATCCTTAGGAGGAAAGTTAGGTAAAGTCTCATTCTGATCCATATTTACCAAAATGGGTAAAAATATGGATGGGAAAGAGACATTGTATAATAATGTTTAAGGTTTGGTATTAACAAGAAATAACTAAAGGAATTCAAGGATTTTCCCTAAGTCATCATATTGGACAACTAGTTGGAAAAATATTCTCCAATATTTTAAAGTAAACACATATTGTATTACACCTATGAATGGAACTTGGTAATGATGTAACATATCCTATCACAAGAATGGGATCCATATCATTCTAGATGCCATCATGGTGATATCCTAGAGTTGATTGGTATTTTGTATATACCTAGCTTAAGTAAAAATATTTGGGGGGCCTATAATAGAAGTTTTAATGTATAAGTCATAATGCCACATTTTTATGTCAAAGGGAACTTGATAAATATGTAACTGACAAGTTAAACCTAATGAAAGTTGACTTTGTCAACAAGACACCTTATAAGAAGGAAATATGAAGAGAGTGAAGAGGGAGAAGGAAAGGTCTCAAATATTGGTCTCTCTCTCTCTCTCCCTTCATATTTTTGTGATGTATTTTAGCTCTTGCATTTTTATCAATGTTATTATGATTAGTTTCATGTAAAATTTTTATGTTTTCTCTCCTTTCTTGGCATTCAAGCCTTCTATATCTTAGCCCCAAATATCTGCAAAAGTGGTATGAGAGTAGGTTATGAATCCATGGGAATGACATTTTGAGACATATTTTAGTTCCAAATTTTTGCAACAATATCCAACCTTATTTTGAAACTTTTGGAGTTTATTTGCTTGGGAATACATTGCAAGTATCAGATATGGTCCACAAGCATTACAATATTCTCTACCTTCAGATCTTCATTCACCATTGTAGGACCATTATTACATGGATTCACTACATCCATTGGTCTGCAACATAGAGGTTTTATGGACTCTACAATAATCCATGCTTCTTTATAAACCCTTGGAATCCTTTTTGGCCCTTTGCACTTGGTATTATCACATTCATTATTCTTGTATATTTATACAGCGATGCCATAGCTTAAAATGATTTTATGTAGGACATGGAAGCTTGAATGAACTCATTTCATCCATTTCTCAGCTTGTCCATGGTGGATTTGACACCATAGAAGAACAATAATGGATGGAACACATGGAAACAACCTTCAATGAACTTCATGAAGATACCATGACCTCTACAAATCATTTTAGAGGGTGCACAATAAAATGGATTTTCTGTTATATCAAATGGGTTTTTTATGTAATTTTATTTAGCTTAATGGTTTGAGAACTGTCAGTTATTAAAGTCACACATGTTTGTAAAGCAACATGGTTGGATGTACCTTAAGTTTTAGGAATGATTTTATCCCTTAAAAAATAATATAGATAAAGTATATTATATCAATGGAAATGTCTCTTCAATACCTCAAACAAGCCTTCGATGGAATTTGACTTTATCACCTATAGAAAAATATATGAGAAAATTTCTAGCAAGATGTCCATTTCTAGAAAAATTAAACCAAAAAAAGACATAGTTTTGGGTCATCCACAAACCCGCGGTTATGGGAAAACCACACAAAATGATTCTCTAAGCTTGCCTTTTCCAACTCAGTTATGGGTTAACCACACAAAACCCTTCTCTTTATTAACACTTAGTACATTGTGCTTAGGATGGTTATGGGTCATACACAAACCCAAGGTTATGGGTTAACCATAAAGGGGGGAGGATTGATCCAAGAATTATGGGGGGATTATAACATACATTCAAATGTATAATTTATAAAGTCATATTTTTATTTAAAATGGAACTTGATCAATATGTAATTGATGGGTTCAAACCTATCCAAAGTTGAATTGACAAGCCACCTTATAAGAAGGAAATAATAAGAGAGAAGGGGGAGAAGGAGAGGTCCTAAAATTGGCCTCATTGCATCTAATGGTTCTTCTTAATGAAATTATTCTTCTCCAATTCTAGCTTGATCAATCTCTTCATGTTTTTCTGATGGATTTCAATTTTTACAATTTAATCAATGTTCTTGTGATTAATTTCATGGAAGATTTGTATGTTTTCTCTCCTCTCTCAGCATTCAATCCTCCTGGATCTTAGCCCTCAATATCCAAATCAAATTGTATGTACCTAGCTCAACAAAAAATCACCTTTCATTTTAAATGATAATAAATATCAAATATATGTATGGTTGATTTTCATGATCAATAAAGTTCAAACCTCCATCCTTAAGATATGCTTGGATCCTCATCAATTTTTTCAAAAATAATTCATCAGGGTGGTATTTATACATTGTTGGGGGCTATTATGATACCTCTAGTGCATCATAGTGACAACTTGTATAAGCTTTGACACAAGAGACTAGGTTTCTTTCACTACGAGTGTTGCCAATCTTGAAGAACATGGTGCATGGATTGTTCTTCTTTAAAGTTGAGAAGTAATTATTGCAAAAGGATATGCACTTAACAAGCATGTGAATATCACTATTCACATTAGTGAGCATAGGTCAAGAGATATTTTTTACTTAATTCACTCAAATTTATGTGGACCCACATTTTTAGCTTTCATAAATAGGTGACATTTATTATGTATCTTTTATTGATGAATTTTCTAGAAATTTTTAGATTTAATTTATAGAGACGAAGAATGGGAACATAGGTGAAGAATATTTTGGAAATATTGTTTTCATTGATTTCAAAGATAGGGGAGACTAATTGTGTCCAAGATAAAGGTTGGAAAATTAATACCATTGGAAATATTTTTTTGGACTTTTTATGCCCCAATTAGATATCTTATCTTTGAAATAATTTTAACTCCAACACCTATCCCAAATAAGAGAATAAGATATACAGTCAAAAAAATTATTCTAATACCTTTCCAACAATATATGACACTCCCTCTAATTCCATATGAATGAATATATATGAAATATTTTTTCAAGGTGACCCAACTAAAGTACAAATAGGACCCATTTGAATTTTTACTCCAATTACCTAGCTGAAATGGGAGAATAGGATATATGTTTGGAAATATATTTCGATACCTTTCCAACAATATTTGACACTCCTAATTCCATAGGGATGATGAGATATGAAATATTTTGTCGAGATGACCCAACCAAAGTACAAGAAATCCGACCCAACTAGTTTTACAAGTCATATTTTTAAGTGAACATACAAATACTATAAATAAAGGGAATGTGAGTTCATTCTAACATCAATTCATTTAACAACATATCTAAGGTCACAAGAGGAACAAAGAAATAAATTTTGGGTTGATTGGTGTCTCTTGCAAGTTGGTGCCTAGAAAGCAACAAAGGCTATTGGTGTCTCTTGTAGGTTGGTGCTTATAAAGTATTAGAACAAATTGATGTAATAGCAGGCTAGTACTAACAAGATATTTCATATAAAATTTTCTGGTGTTCTCCAGTAAGGCTTTCCATGTATATATTGTGTAAATTTTCCAATTTATGATTTTGATGTTTTATGATGTTCGATTGGATTTAAATAAGTAAAAATTGTGATTTTACTAATTCACTCCCCTCTCAGTGTAATTGTGAATTCTGACAAAAGATGGTGCATGGATTGCTAGACTTCAATATTGAGAAGAAATGATTGTGCAAAGGCTATACACTTGACAATCATGTGAATGATATTATTTCTAGCATAGATACCCTCAACTCTATGTGTACCCACATGTTTTTATTTCTTATGAGGTAACATTTACAAATAGGAATATAGAATATGTTGTCAAAAGCCTACAAATATCCATAGAATGGGGTTTCAATGAGAATGGTAGAGACAACCAAATCTATGATCCATGAGCTAGATGTATCCATGTGTCTTTAGGAAAAATCATACCTTGAAACTATTTATATTCTTTTTATTTGAAGGCTTACAACTATTTATATTCTTAATGGGTTCCCTCTTAAAGTGTTGAAAGGCAAGACAATAGAATATCCCTTATAAGAAAAGAACCAAATTGAAAACCTACAGAGACCATGAAATTTTACAGTATACATTTCATCTCAATGAACTGTAATTGTCCACAAAGATGTCATATTTGATGAAGATATATGATCCTCCAAGCCTATGAATATTGAACAATGATCAAGGAGGAAAAATAGCTTGTTTCCTCAAATGTTGATCTTTGAACCCAAAGAAGTAAAAAAAATCGTATTTAGATCAAAAATCCTTTGAAGGTGCAAGGGATGCTTCTAGCATACAGTTCAACTATGTTATGAAACCAACTCCAAAAATAGAAGAAAAGAGAGATCAATGCCTTAGAAATCATCCACTTCGAGGGGGAAACCTCCTATACATTACATAAATGAACAATTCTTGGATGATACAAATGACAAAACCTCCTTCTATATATAGGGGTCCATGGGGTCATAATGTAATCCTAGCCGACCTAACAATAATAATGTAAGGGAACAATAATAAAAATATGTGGGTTACAGGGGTATAACAATAACACTAAGGGGGCTACACTAATAACAATAATGGACTACACTAGTAATATGGGGACCTAACATGCCCCTCTCATTCAAAAAAGTGTTGCTTCAACGCTTGAGTAGCTCTGGATGCTTCTGTATAAAATTCTCATCCTCCCATGTAGAATATTCGGTGGTTAAGTTCTTCCTCTTGTTGAGATACTCTGAAATTGATCGATTTTGTAGCTGTCGTGTTCTTGTTTCCGTGACTATTTCAGGTTCCAATATGATTTTTTCTTCCTCATCAAGTTCTGGAAATATTTTTTGAACTAGAATTTTGTCACATATAACCTTCTTTAAGCATGAAACATGGAAACCTGGATGCACTCTTGAAGAAGTAGGAAGCTCCAATTTGTATGCCATAGTACAAATGTTTTGTGACACCTTGTAAGGACCATAGTATTTTAGCGATAATTTTTTATCCTTCTTATATTGCATGAGGGACATTTGTTAGTATGGTTGTAGCCATAAAAATACCCAATCTCCTAAATCAAAACTTCTCTCACTGCAATGTTTATCTGCCTATTGTTTCATTCGATTTTGTGCCAAATTGAGGTTATCCTTTAAGAGTTGGAGAACTTGTTGTTGATGCTCGATGTGATCTTCCAATGCTTGCACCTTAGAATTTTCTCTTAAATATTATGTGATGGACGGTGGATGACATCCATAAAGTGCCATAAATGGGGTCATTTTTACTACAGTATGGAAGGAAGTGTTATACAACCATTCAGCCAGAGGTAACCACTTGACCCATTGTGTTTCTTTATCAGATACAAAACAACGAAGATATCCTTCCAAACATTTGTTCACTATCTCAGTTTGACAATCAGATTGAGGATGATAAGATGAGTTATGAGCTAGTTGAGTACCCAAACAAGAAAATAATTCCGTCCAAAAATTTCCAGTAAAAATGGAATCTCTATCGCTTACCATAATCTTTGGGTTTCCATGTAGCTTTTGAATTGTTTCCATAAATGTAGTAGCAATTGTACTTTCTTTAAATGGATGAGATAATGCACAAAAGTGTGCATACTTGGTAAGTCTATCAACCACCACCATGATGACACTCTTTCCTTCGGACTTAGGTAAACCTGTGATAAAATCCATGGAAATATCCTCCCAATGTTGACTTAGAATGGATAAAGGTTGCAGAAGACCTAGGGTCTTAATTGTATCAACTTTATTTTTCTAGAAAACCAAACATTCTACCACAACCTTTTGAATATCAGATTGAAGGCCATCCCAAAAAAATTATTTCTTCACCCTGTGGTAAGTTTTTAAAAATACCGAGTGTCCTCCTAAAGGAGAAGTGTGCAATTCCAAAAGAATATTTTGTTTTCGTTCGGTATTATTACAAAGATATAAGTGATCTTTGTACCATAAGGAATCGTTTTTCCAACTAAATGTATCAAATGTACTAGGATCATGCTTTACCTTTTGAATGATTATCCACACTTCTTTGTCCTTATTCCATTCATCCCTTCCTTCAGTTATCCAATCTAGTTGGATAATAGAAATTGCACAAAGCAATGCTTCCACCTCTTCATCCTTTCTTGAGAGTGCATCTACAACAACATTTAACTTCCGTTTTTTGTAGATGATTTTAAAGTCATAACCCAACATCTTTGTGACCCATTTTTGTTGCTCTTTTGAAGATAGTATTTGTTCCAAAAAGTGTTTAAGACTATCATGATCATTTTTTACCTTGAATTTCCTTCCCATTAGGTAAGGTCGCCATTTCTTTAGTGCATGTAGTATTTTCAACATTTCCTTCTCATAAATAGATTTCTGTAAATAATTTCCTTTGATTAGACAAATTTCAAAATCAATGGGTCTTCCTTCTTGCATTAAAACAGATCCAATTCCATTTTCCGAGGCATCACATTCTACAATAAAGGTTTTTGTGAAGTCTGGCGTAGCTAAGACCGGTGTTAGGCACATTTCCTCTTTAAGATGTTCAAAGGCCTTAGTTGCTTCAGGAGTCCATGAAAATGCATCTTTCTTCAATAATGTTGTTAGAGGTGCTGCTATTCTCCCATAATTCTTAACAAAATTGCAATAATACCCTGTTAACCCGAGAAATCCTCGCAACTGCTTTATGGTTGTGGGGACTTTCCATTCCTTAATGGCTTTAATTTTGTTAGGGTCTACCTTAACACCCTCGTGAGATACAATATGACCCAGATATTACACCTCTTGTTATCCAAAGAAACATTTGGATGTTTTTGCATATAATTTTTTCTCCTCCAATAATTTGAGCACCCTATCAACATGCTAAACATAATCCTTCCAAGACCTATTGTAGATTAGTATGTCATCAAAAAATACTAGCACAAACTTTCTAAGGAAGGGTTTGAAAATGGAATTCATCAACCCTTGAAATGTAGAAGGTGCATTAGTAAGGCCAAAAGGCATGAAAAAAATTCATAATGATCCTCATGAGTTCAAAATGTTGTTTTCAGAATATCTTCAGTCTTCATTCTAATTTGATGATATCCTGAATGAAGATCCAAATTGGTAAAACAAATCGCGCCATGTAATTCATCCAATAATTCATCAATCATAGGAATGGGAAATTTATCTTTAATAGTGAGATTATTGAGCTCCCTATAATCCGAACACATGCACCATGATCCATCCTTCTTGTGCACCAATACTACTAGAGCAGAGAAACAACTTTGACTAGGTTGAATTATACCAATCTCTAACATTTCTGCAATCATACGTTCAATTTCGCTCTTTTGGACATAAGGATATTTGTAAGGTCTGATGTTTGGAGGAACAGTTCCTGGAATCAAATGAATAGCATGATCATGATCACGAATAGGTGGGAGTCATTTGGGAGTTTCAAACAACTTGGAATGATTGTCCAAGAATTTTTGGAGATCTGGAGAAAAGATGATTTTGATGTTGGAACTTCTAGTGAGCATAATTGTGCAATTACACCTCATTGTTATTTCTTTAGAAACTTTGTAATGACATTAGAACTTATTATCTTTCCCAAATTCCTTTCGATACCTTGTAATTTGATTTCCTTTCCTTCCGAAAAAAATTTCAAGAAAAGTTCTTGAAAATTAAAAGCTACCGTCCCCAAAGATTGTAACCATTATACTCATAGTACAACATCATCACCTCCCATTGGAATGGAAAGCATTGGACTATTCAATACATATTCCTCCATGGTTAGCTTGATATTATGGCATTTTCCAGAGCAATTTATAGTTCCTCCATTTGCAACCATCACTTGACATTCTAGTGCTGGGTATAGGAAACAATTCAATTCCTTGGCTACCTTACAATGTGTAAAATTATGGGTACTACCCGAATCAATCAACACTATTACCCTTTTCTTCTTGATATGTCCTTCTATCTTGAGAGTTTGAGGAGTGGTAATTCCTGCCAATGCATTACACGATATGGTCATACTCATTTCTTCTTCTTATAGGGTTGGTTTCTGGTGTATATCCTCTTCTTTTGAAGATTTTTGTTCATTTTCTTCCTCCTCTTCACAATCTATGTAAAATAATTCTTCTCAGAACACTTATGACCTTTAGTGTATTTTCTATCAAAACTATAGAAAATCCCTTTTGCTCTTTTTTCTTCAAGTTCTTGTGGTGTCAACCTTGTAAGTTGTGGAAGTATAGGAGTAGCAACACTTCCATCTTTATAGATGTGAGTGGTAGGCTTCCTTTTCGCCATAGTTTTACATTCAATTTTTCTTGCCAACCTGAATGCCTTCTCTAATGAAACAGTTTCCCAAACATGAACTTCATGTTGGATGTTGTCCTTTAAAGTCCCTATGAAGACATCAATCATGTGTTCCTCTGGAATATCAGTTACCCTTATATTCATTTTTTGGAAATCCTCAATGTGCTCCACCACTGAACCCTTTTGTTTAAGATTTATCAGTTGGATAAAGAAGGTGTTGCTCTTTGTATCCTCATAATGTGCTATCATTTTCTCCTTAAAATTTGACAAAGTGATAATTTTTTTTATGAGAGAAAAACCATCGATACCATACAAATGTATCTTGTTCTAAATTTAAAGTTGCAATGCGTACCTTTTGTGTGTTTTTCACATTTTTGAGATCAAAATATTGCTCCATATGTAGTATCCATGTTACGGGGTCCTTTCCATCAAACTTCCTCATATCCATCTTTGGAATATGGTGGTTCTTCCATCCAACATTAGAGTTTATTAAATCACGATTAACATTTAATTTGTTTTCATCATGAGTTTCCTCTTCTATATTTTCGCCATTAAAAAAAATTTCTTGTATCAACTTTTCCAAACCTTCGATATCTAATTTTAGATCATTCTTCATGTTTTCCATGTTTTCTTTCATTTTTTCATCAATCTTAGCTTCCATGTTATCCATCTTAGCTTCCATGCCAACTTCCATGCCATATATATTAGCTTCCAAACCATCCATATTAGCTTCCACACCTTTCTTCAAACCATCCATATTAGTTTCCACACCTTTCTTCAAAACTTCCATTGCATTTTTTGTTTCTCTTTGCAATAGCGAAATTTGGTTCACTTGCTCTTGTAATTTTGATATCTCATGTTGCATTTCTTCGTCTTCATGAGTCATAGTAGAGCCTTTTTAAGGCTTAATGGGTGTTGAATTATTTTTAGGGGGGATTTTAGAACCCGATACTGATAATACTCTTCAATATTCCCTTAGAATAAATTCAAACTAATTTTTCAAACAAGACTTATGTAATTCGAAAAAAAATACACACCTTTTTCTTGCTTTTGAGGAGCTTGATATTGAAACTGAATTATCCCTGTGATTTCAGATATTCAATATTTGAAATTCGGCCCTGTAGTATCCCACTGAATCTTCTTTCAAATGCCATAGGTCTAACCTGATTTGGATTCTTCAAGTCAAAGTTATGTCCAATCTCCCACAATGACCTAATTTTGGACTGGTTCAGTAGAGTGAACTTGTATGACGTACCACGTGTCTCTGTTTCCTCCTTCGGCTCTGAAATTGATACACAGGAAACTATAGTCTATCTACTTGCAACCACTTTTTACAAAATTCCAATATGATGCTCAAAGAGAGAGTTATGACGATTTTCCCAAGGTCACCTCTCTGAGATGAAATTCAATATCGTGAATAAACCCTAACTTCCACAGATCATATCTCCGAAAATGTTACAAACCAAGATCTGAAATTTTTATAGGAAGTGCTTTAGGATTTCTTCATCGCTCTGTAAAATTTTTAGGATCTGAAACTTTGTAGAAAAAATTTATAGTGAAAATTCCATGATGACCTGTTTAGGTGAAATTCCGGAGCCTGGAAAAACCCTAACTTCCACAGATCATATCTCAGATAATATTGTGAACCAAGATCTGAAATTTTTACACGATGTTTCTCTAGATTTCGGCTTTGTTCATTAAAAATTTCAGCTTGTTAACCTTCATAGAAAAAATGTTATTGCAAAAAATCCACGATGACTTGTTTGGAGTAGTGAAACCCTAGAATCTAAAGCTCTAATACCAAATGTTATGAAACTCGCTCCAAAAATAGAAGAAAAGAGAGATCAAAACCTTATAAATCAGCCACTTAGAAGGGGAAACCTCCAATACATTAAATAAATGAACAATTCTTGGATAATACAAATTACAAAACCTCCTTCTATATATAGGGGTCCATGGGGTCACAATGTAATCCTAGCCGACCTAACAATAATAATGTAAGGGAACAATAATAAAAATATGGGGGTTATAGGGGTACAACAATAAAAATAAGGGGGCTACACTAATAACAATAAGGGGCTACACTAGTAATATGGATACCTAAAAAACTAGAACACCTAAGTGGTTCACACAAACACTATAGGAGGTGAAAAAATAAGTTTGAGTTCCCATGACTTCATTTTTAGTACAAAATCCTCCTAAGAAATTTATAAACTATGTGGCACTAATATCTTCCATCATTAATGTAGAGCCTTCTAATTTTTTATGATATAAAATTAGCATCTTTATTAAGATGAGTACAAGCCCATCATAAAGAATGACGTGTGGGAGAAAGTACCTAAATCAAAAGGGAAGATCTTAATTGAGTTTAGGTGGTGGTATAATGGAAAGCATGTAACAATTACAATGAAGTAAATTGAAATCTTGGTTTATGGCTAGAGTGTTCCCCCAAAATTACTAACGAGTTTAATATGCAAAATTTTTTACTCATGTTGCTAACTATATCTCCATCAAATTCATTTTTTCTTTGACAACAATGTTTAATTGGAGTTCATACCAAATGAATGTAAAGATAAAATTTCTTAATTACTTGACTAAGGATGTATACACAAACAAGCCAAGAGGCTTCAAAAGAAAATGGGCATGAGAACTGTTTTGGTGGATTGAAAAAGGCCCTTTCTGGTTTGAAACAAGCACCATGTGCATGATACTCCAAGACCAATTAATATATTTTTAAGTTTGACATTTTAACTAACACTAAGACAAATTATAATCTATATTATTTGTTTGAACATTCTAATCCACTTGTTTTAATCCTATATATAAACAATATCATACTTGCAAGAAGTTTGAAGGCACTCATAAAGTGGTGCAAGACAAAATTCATAAGAGATGTTGACATGAAGGAGATTATCTGAATGCACTACTATCTAGGTTTGGAGGTGTGGCAAAATAAATATAATTTTTTCCTTTAAAATTTTATTTAGGTATGCAATGAAGATTTTGAAGAGATTTGAAATGATGGACAATGAGTCCATCACTGCCCCTTTACTATAAAATATAAATGCCTTTGTTGATTATGGTTATGATTTAACCAATCCATGTGCAAATACTGGATAGATTCCCTTTTGTATTTGGAAAATACCAAGCCTAAAATTTGTTTTGCAATGAACACCTTGAGTAAATGCATCGGACAATGCAGGTAGGTTCATTAGGTCGATACAAAACACACCTAATTCATTTTTCATAGAGGTATGTTGGTGGTGGATAGGTGGTACTGTAAGGTTTTTATGATTATGAATAGTGTTAGTGAGAGGAGCATTTCAAAGTGTTTCTTCAATTTAAGTTCAAACATGGTTTTCTGGTTGAACAAGAAGAAAAATTATGCATCACTTAGTTTAGCAAAAGTAGAATATATGGCAACTAGTGTTGCTAGTTGCAAACCCATTTTGCTTATCTAAGTTACTAATTGAGTTGGGAAATAAAATATTGGATCATGATTTACTATGACAATAAAACTTGTATCAAACTCTCCAAGGTGCTAATGTTACATTATCAATCCCTTATTAAGCTCAAGGTATCACTTCATCAAAGACAATGTTCAAAAGGTCACTTCGACTCTATAATACACTCCCATAGACCAACATGTAATTAATACCATGACTAAGCCACTTACAAAATGGAAACTTGAGGTTCAAATAGCTACTTGGTGTTGTGGAGAACACTTCCATTGATAACAAATAGTGTTAGTGTACCTCAAATAATTTTCAACAATAAATCTAGGAACCCATTTAGCTTCACAATTTTCAATGAGGAACATCATTCTTGATTTGTAGAGAAAGATAAAGTATGCACCACTAATTAAAGATTAAGTTTGTTTTTATTTTACAAACACTAGTACACCTTTTATTAATTCCACGAAAGAGAGAAAAAAACAAATTCATTTATTGAGCCTTGAGTCTAACCATTGATAGTTTAAGAGTGTTTTCTTATAGAAAAATTATTTTTTGACATTCAAAATTAATAAAAACAATGCCTTTGTTTGGTAGAATCCTATTGAACTATGTTCATTTGTCTTATAGAAAATGTGTTTATATATTGTTGACAAAGTTTTAATTCTATTGTTACAAAAGTATGAACATTCTACTTTTTGGACTTCTTATTAGAACCATCACTATAGTCTAGTAATATTATTGTTGGTGAAATTGCAATTTCTATAAATGGTCACAATACTCTAAAAAACCCCTATTGCACTTTCAACAACTAATACATGCAATTTCAACAATTCTTGTAAATTTATAGCCACATTTTGGAAAACACCATTACATTTTAAAAACTAAAATAATTAGACTGTGTTGTTGTTTTTAGTTTCATGTAAGAATTTGTATTGAATCATGTTCAATTTTTTTAGAATGTATTTATAAATTTTAGCATTTTGTCAAGCTATACATTGGTAACTCCACAATGTGACTTGTTTAATTGCATTAACCAAAGCATGAATATATGCATGAGTGGAGAGACCCTTGGGATTCCAATTCCAAGGTCTCTTGGTTTTCTTCAATTCATAATTGAAATATTAAACTATTTACAATATTTAAAATAATCCCAATCCTTTCAAATTAGGTGTCAACAATCCCCCCCTTAATATGAAGGGATGTTGGTGAGTCCAAGCATCATTTTGAATCTTTCAAAATTTTCTCTTCCAAGTGATTTGGTGAAGATGTATGTAATATGCTCATTTGTGGAACAATGGTGAAGGTGAATATTCTTGGCCTCGACATGATGTCGAATAAGATGATACTTTGTATTGATGTGCTTGGTTCAATCATGGAACTTTGGTTTCTTTGCCAATTTTATTACAAAAGTGTTTTCAATCAAAAGAGGAGTTGAATGCACTTGTTTCTCCTGCAAATCTTCCAAAATTTTCCTTAGCCACACAATTTCCTTTGTTGCTTTAGGTGCTGCTGCATATTCTAATTTAGTTGTGGAATCTGTTGGAACTAACTATTTGCATGACCTCCAGGAGACAACTCTTGATCCAAGACTCATAACATAACATGAAATAGATACTCAAATTTCTTTATACCCATCAAAATCTAAATCATAGTATCCAATCAAGCTAAAGTCATTCACCCATGTATACTTGAGTCCAAAGTCTTGTGTTCCCTTTTAGTACTTTAGAACACTTTTTGCAACAAACTAATGACCCTCAATTTTTTTGCATAAACCTGGAGAGGATTCCAACAGCAAATGAAATGTCTGATCTAGTAGTATTTAGGTGGTTGAGAATTCCTATGAGTTGTTTGTACTTTTTTGCGCCCTCAATTTCATTTCCTTCAGTGGATGTGAACTTTAAATTCTATTCCATTGGAGTAGTCAAAGGATTACACTCATCCATGCCAAACTTGTTCAACATATCTCCAGTGTACTTCTTCTAAGAGAGGAATATAAAATTCAGATGTTGAGTTACTTCAATACCAAATTAATAGTGAACATATCCCAAATTTTTCATTCAAAATTTTTCCTTAGTTATTTCTTGTTGGATGCAAAGTAATTATCATTGTAACCTGTCATTAGAAGATTAATTACATACACCATAAGACTCTAAGACTTTTTTTCCAACTTTATTGACAAAAAAAGTTGCATCATCAAAACATGGTGTTTGAAAATTAGTTTCAGAAGATTTCGAGTCAATTTATCATACCAGGATCATGGTGCTTGTTTGAGGCTATACAAGGATTTGACAAGATTTCATACTTTTTACTTCTGAACCTTCACAAAAAATCCTTCTGGTTGGGACATAAAAACATTCTCTTTTAGATATTCATTCAATAAATTAGTTTTTACATCCATTTGATGGACTTTCCAAATGTTCTGAGCTGCCAAGGCACATAGATTTTGTATGGTATCCCATTTTGTTGTGGGAGAAAAATTATCCTCATAATCGACCACTTCCTTCCATGCCAAAAAAATTTTCACAAGCCTATATTTATGCTTATCAAGCGATCCATTTTCTTTATACTTATTCTTGAAGACCCACTTTTAGCCCATCAATTTGATTCCCAATGGAGGATCAAATGGCTTCCAAGTTCCACTATTTATCAAAGCATCATATTATTTTTTCTTTTCTTCTTTCCATTCATCGTGATAAGCGCTCCTTTGAAGGAATTTTGTTCAAATTTTGTAGACAAATTTAATTCACAATCATAAGAAACATCCATATCAACAAGTGAATCAGGATCATCTACATCACCTTCATTTTTTCCAGCAGAGCTTCTTGTCCCTGTCTTTCCAAGATCATCAGGACTAACACTTTCAAGTGTCTTTGTGAGCCATTTTGGAGGACCTTTTTGAGATGGCATAGGTTGCTCAGTTGACTGAGATGGGAATGAATCAAGATTTAGCCTCCCAATTCCCTCAATCACATCATGAAAAGTGTCTACTTAATCAGTGTTTGGAGCTTCATGAGAGGGGGGGGGGATTTCTTCAGAAGGATATTACACAAATTGATCCAGTATAGGGATCCCCCCTTCAAGATGTGGAATCTCATTATCAAATTCTTGAATTTTTTTTTCATTATCGAATTTTTCCAAATGATCAAGTTACTGCTCAATAACATTGTCACCTTTGGAAGATTCAAGAAATCTCACATCTCTAGATATTATAAACTTATTATTTACTTCATCGTTGAAATGATATTCTTTGGAGGTATCTTTACCCCAAGAAGATACATTTTTGACTCCTTGCACCAAGTTTGTTTCTTTATTCCTTAGGTATAAGGCATAACAAGTGGGAACAAAAACCCTGAGATGCCTCACTAAAGGAATGTGGCCATACCACATTTCATAGGGAGTCTTTTTTTCGATAGAATGATATGGAAACCTATTCTTAATATGCACAACACATATAACTGCATCATCCCAAAACATCAACTTGACATTCTTTAAAAACATCATTGAACGTACCATATTTAACATTGTCTTGTTAATTCTTTCAGCTACATCATTCTGTTGACGATTATAAGGCATTATTGATTGATGTTTGATCCCATGTTGATGAAGATAGTTTTCAAATTCATTTGAAGTATATTATTTTCCATTATCGGTAAAAATAGATCCAATATGATATTATGTATCATTTTCAATCCATGCATGAAATTTCTTGAAAATTTCAAAAGATTCAGTTTTTTCCTTCAGTAATTATAACCAACACATTCTAGTGTAGTCATCAATAAATGGCATCATGTAATTATTACCATTGAAAAAGGAATGGGAATAGAGCCACACAAATTAGAATGAATGAGTTCAATTTTTCTATGTTCTCTAGAATGAGAATCATGAAAAGATTATTTTTTGTGCTTTCCTAAGATACAAGCATCACATTGCTTAAGTTTCCTAGGAATGGTTGGGAAACCAATATCACCACTTTTCTTCAAGAAAAAAAGGTTGTCATAGTTCAAATGTCCAAATATAGCATGCCATAAAAGACTAGATGGAAGTGTACCTTCATCGTAGAGAGAATTGTATGAAACGTTTTTTGCATGAGCAGAGGTTCATTACAACTTCAAAGATATTTCTTCTTCTATCCCAGTGATGACAAGTGATTTGTTTGATGCTTTTTTGACCTCAGCCTTTCCATGAAATATGTGAATGGAGTGTCATTGCTAGCGTATGTGAATTAAGGACAACAATTTTCTCCAAAACTCAAAGAGGTAGATAAAATCATGTAGAAGAAATTTTAGAAGATGAGGAAGTTTGAGCTTAATGGTGCTAATCTTTGATGGTTTAAGTTTTGACTTGTCTACAAATTAGACTACTCCAACAACATTGTCAGTGAATTATTCAAAGAAATATATTCTAAAATTCTTGTGGCAAGCCACTCCTGAATCAAGTAATAAGAATATTTCCATGAAGCAAGTGAAGCATTAAATAAATCTTCAGTTACTCCAATGTTGCAATGTGCCACAACATAATGAGCAGATTTGGGTGGTTTACCTTTCCCTTTATCTGATGATTTCCCTTTCTCTTCATCCCTTTCCTGACTAATCTTGTCCCATGATAGATTACATGTATAAGAATCATTTCCATCTCTATTAAACCATATGTAATGAATATTAGGCCTTTATCGTTGGTAATTCCTTCCCCTTGCCTCTATTATTCTTCTTTCCTCGTCCTTTGCGGTGACCTCTTCCTCTAGAATAATATTGTCCCTGATTCTTCTCCTTTTTTGTAAGGCACATAGCTTCTTAAGGATACTTATTAATTCTTTTCTTCCCAAAAGATTTGTCTTTTAACAAAATTCTCCACAAGAGAGTCAAAGGAAATCTCCTTAATTTTTCCACTAGCTTGTAAAACTCAAGATAATGGGAATAAGGCGGATACAATGCCTTGACAAATGCAGGGAGAGGAACATCCATTTTAATACAAGTTAGTTCTATGTGAATGCATAATTTATCTTATCTCATGTTGTGAAACCAGCTCCAAAAATAGAAGAAAAGAGATATCAATGCCTTAGAAATAAGCCACTTCGAGGGGTCAACCTCCAATCCATTACATGAATTGAAAATTCTTCGATGATACAACTTACAAAACCTCCTTTCTATATATAGGATTCCATGGGACCACAATGTAATCCTAGCCGACCTAACAATAATAATTTAAGGGCACAATAATAAAAATATGAGGGTTACAAGGGTATAATAATAACAATAAGGGGGTTACACTAACAACGATAAGGGACTATACTAGTAATATAGGGACCTAACATGCCCCTCTCCTTCAAAAAGGTGTTGTCCTCAATGCTTGAGTAGCTCTGGGTGCTTCTATATAAAATTCTCATCCTCCCATGTAGAAACTTCAGTGGGTAAGTTCTTCCACTTGATGAGATACTATGAAATTGATCAATTTCATAGCTGTCGAGTTCTTGTTTCCATTACCGCTTCAGGTTCCAATATGATTTTTCCTTCCTCATCAAGTTCTGGCAATATTGTTTGAACTGGAATATTTTCACCTATAACCTTCTTTAAGCATGAAACATGGAAAACTGGATGCACTTGTGAAGAAGCAGGAAGCTCCAGTTTGTATGCCATAGTACCTGTTTAGCCAATTTAGTGTCCTAAATTGATAGCATAAATTATCGACCAGGGCTAGTAAACTGATTAAGGGTAATGCACTATATGTGCCTAAGTATCCTTTTTCTTACTTCGTTTTTTTCAGTGTTTTATTGATGTTTTGGTTTTTTTTATGTTTGATTTCTAATATGTTACTCTATGCTAAGAAAATGAAATTAAATCTATGTCAAAGAGGAATAAAGGGAAATTTTAATAAATGCATTAAAAACAGAGTTTGATTGCAATATCTATTCCTAACTAGGAAATGATAAAACATAGATTCCTAATCCATGGATATTACAGCTGCTAAATGAACATTCATGAAATAAAAAGTAACTCAAAACAATATAACTTAATCTAATTCATTTAGTTAGAGATTTTTTGGAAGATCTTGTGAAAAATATTAATTCTAATGCAATGAGGATCTCCTAAAATTGAAACAAACAGTAACTCAGAACATTACAGTGGAATCTAATTCATTTGTTAGAGGTTTATTGGAATAACTTGAGAAAAAAATTACTATAATGTAATAAGGATCTCCTATGAAATGATGAAACAACTTATGACATTACAACTAGATCTCATTCATGAGTTAGAGGTTTATTGGAAGAGCTTTTTGAAAGAGATTAAGCATAATATGATAAGGATCTTCTATAAAACAAACAATCGGTAACCCATAGTATTACTACTAAGTCTTATTCATGAGTTAGAGGTTTATTGGAAGAGCTTTTGAAAAATACTATTTGCAATAAGATGAGGATCTTCTACCTAATTGAAGAACAAAAAATGCTAATAACTCAAAATAATACAACTAAATCTCATTCATATAGTAGCGATATATTGGAAGAGCTTAAGAAAGAGAATAGCTGTAAGATAATGAGGATCTTCTTAATCTAAATAACAGAAACTAAAATGCTAGTAACTCAGAGTATTACATTTAAATCTCATTCATTTCATAGAGATATATTGGAAGAGCTTGAGAAAAATACTAACTATAATATCATGAGGATATTTTATCTAAGAAAATGACCTGAAACATAATGTTAAAATATATGATTTAAGAAAGCAATCTAAGTAAGGAAATATGACAAAACAGAATTGAAAACTACTTATCTAGAAAGCATGTAAAGCCTCCTCGAATAGCAGGGGCCCTTTGCTATCAATTCAGCATTAAATCTTTAACTCCTCAAGGTTGTATTCAGAACAGCATCAAAGTTATACTCCTTTATTATCAAAATGTTTGAAAACAGAGTATCACCGTAATGATAAAAATATGTATCAACTGTCTCTCTCAGAATTACCGAGCTGAATTTATATGCTTTGAACAAAAGTAGGTACAGGTGTACTTTTAAAGTCAAATTCAAATTGAAGCTCTTTTAGGATTCCTAATTTGTTGTAAAGCAAAATAAGGAGTCTTGATTCCTGTAGAAGATAGTTTGCTTGACTTTTGTTTTGACCACGTGCATAGGTACCTCCAGCTATCGATCCAGTCTTCGTGGAAGGGAACGAATGATGTAGGAAATATTTGGAATCCACCTCTGTGTGCCTTTTCTCCAGATGACACTTGTAACATAATTAAACACCAAAAAAGCTATGGAACACTTGACTGGCTATATAATGACTGCATTCTGTAGCTAAACTATTCAAAAATCATTAAGACAACAAAAATCACAAAAGTACAATAAGTTAATCATTGTATGCAACCTTTAAGTAATCTTAGTCATTCGTTTATGAAATGATAAAGGAATGATGAAATGAAGTGAAGTTTGGCAAAAGAGAAGACAATTTCAGAGCTCAACATACCCCCACTACAAAACTCTTGGATATCCTCATGCAATTTCATCAAAACTTTATTCCATTTGTATTGATACTTCTGCGAGAACATCCAACCTCCTTTTTCTACTTCTTTTGGTATTCAATGCCATTATGGGTTTCCTTATAAATAATTTGAACCTAAGATCAATGAGTGCCCTGTTTAGTTTCTTGTTTTTCTTCTTTAGCTTCCTGCTAGCTTTATACAGTGTATTAATTTACTGAGAGAGAGTGTTGTTCATGCTACTCTTCAATTTGACCTGCTCTCTTAAGATTTAATTTTCATTCTTGATATGGTTATTTAGTATCTCCAATTCATAATTTTCTCTTCTCAAAATTTCTATTGGAGGTTCTTGTGGACTGAGAGATCTTTCTCGATTTTCTGAGGCCTTTTTTTCTAATGATTCCACATAGTCAAAAATCTATTGTTGAGCTAGATCTATATCTGGGGTTATTCTGTTAGGGTTTTCTTCATACTGGTGTAAAGGAGATCTATCAACTGGAGATTGGATTAGAGTTTCTTCTTCTTCAATGTTTATGACTCTTGTTTCCTTAATCCATGTCTTTTTCACCATGCTTTTAAGCCTATAAATTCTTATCAATTTAGGTGGATTTTCATGTTTTTCTTCAGCACATTCACTTGTTAATTTCTCCTTTCTTTTATTCATAAGTTGTTTCCTGATCTTTACCAATTTTTCAGTGATTACTTCTTCACTATCTTCCTGTGTTGATGTATCAGGTTTGATCTCGACAAATTTAACAATTTTTCCCCTCCTACTTTTTCTTACAGGTTCTTCTTTAGATAGTGTTTCTTCTGGTTCTTCAAAATGGTTTCTTAGGAGGAATTCATTCCAGCTATCTCCTACTTTCTTCAAATGAAACTCAATTAATCTTTTTATTAGGCCATGATGATACAAAGTAGTTTCTAGGAATCGAAGTCTTTTATGAACATTAGAGGCCATCCTTTTCAAACTATTAAGCAGGAAGAAGGGTAGATTTAATTCATCATCTAAGAAATTCATCATTAGTCTAATATGATAGACATACAAAGTGCCAAATCTACCCTCACAGGTTATGAGTTTTTGTAAAATCAACAACATATTCCTCCATTTATTTTTCAAAGCTGTACTAGGAATACCTTTTCTAAACACTGAAATGTCCATACTTGGGTTTTTTAGCATTTGTTTCCAGGTTTCATTATGAAACTCTTTGTTTTTAAACCAACATTCTCCCTGTCTTGGCAATTCTTTTGCTTCTGCTATGAATGATTCTGTGATATTGAACTTGATATCGCCAATTTCTACCTATGATACTTCGAATGACCTGGAAAATGACTTCTTGATTTCTTTGTGGAATCCATTGAACTTCTCTATAAAGCTCAGCCATCCAACCTATTGTAATAACCCCTTAACCTGAGGGTATCCTTCTAAATATTTGGTCCCAATTGGCTCTGATCTCACAATAAGCCCCATTTATCCTTGATACAAATTAATTCCTTTCTTTGGCTTATATCCACTGTTCTGTTTATGATCTTCTGTCTGAAGAAAGAGTAGCTGTGGAAGGTTGTTTTTGCCCTAAAAATGACTTCTCTGTTTATCCAGATGAAAACTGGCTATGGAATGTAATGGCAGTGAGTGGATACAGATGGATGAATAAGGTAATGGTAAATCATGAAAATGATCAGGTTAAGAGTTTGATATGGGATAAAATACCGCGAAGAGATATTATGATGATTTTCAAAATTCATCAATAAATGATACGATCTAAAGACGTGACCTAATAGGTCACATCTAAGTTCTATGCTGTTAATATTTTAATTAATGATGAATTGTTATGGAGCGGGATGTAAGGGATTTGGTCGAGGAGTTTCTATGATAGGCAAGGATCAATTCAAATGATAAAATAACTTTAGGAAACATATGATTTAACCATAGTATATGTTTCATGTTTTGCTATCAAAAATAATTTCACACAGTTTACCTTAGTCTTTTTTATTTTGCTGCTTTGTTGTGCTTGTCCTTTATCCGAAAAATATTGATCTTTTAAGATCCATAATATTCTTTGACTCATCCTTTGTTTATTGAAGCAGGCTTGCAGATTCAATTGGTTGTAGAACAGGCTTGGCTATAGAACAGATAGCTGCAGAATGTACCTATTAAAACTCTGAAATATGAAATGGAATGGAATGAAATAGATTATGAGTATGGAATGGAATGAAATATGGAATGGAATGAGATGGATCATGGAATATGGAATGGAATGAAGTATGAAGTGAAGTATGAAAAGTGAATTTGCAACTTATGATTTTATGATACTTATTTGTAGAAAAAGAATCAATTTTTGAAAGTCTAAAGTGTCCGAAGAATTCTGATTTTCACCTTATACTTTCTGTATAAACATGCCAATCAGTGATTGGTTTTCATATTTATACTTTATTTTTATTTTTATTATTCAAATGATTGAAGAAAAATACAATTAAGTTAGTGAAGAAGAGGAATTCTTCTTCACTAACTTCATATCAATGTTATCTTGAAATTTCTTGACAAATTCTTCTCTTGAAAGTGGCTTATGATACAATTTTAGTCTGTGTCCATTTACAAGAAAATATACCTTTCCTTCATATATTGTCCTGATTTTTATTGCTCCATTTTCAAATATTTTCAAATTTTCATATGGCCCAAGCCAATGAGTTTGGAATTTACCTTGAAAATCCTTGAACTTTGAATCAAACAAGAGGGCCCAGTCACATTATTTGAATTTTTTTTCTTTGATGTACTTATCATGCCATCTAGTCCTTTGCTGTTGGAATATGCTTGTTCTATGGACTGCATCTTGTCTGATCTCATCCAATTCATTAATCTGCTCTAGTTTGTGCTTTTGTGCTTCTGTTAAATCAAGTCCTAACTGGACTGCCATTTTGAAAGTTTGGATTTGAAACTCTATGGGAAACAAGACTTGTTTTCCATAAACAAGTTCATAAGGGGTGTGACCTGTTTTGTTTCTCCATGTAGTTCTGTAGGCCCATAAGGCTTCAGGAAGCCTTTCTGCCCAATCTCTTCTATGTAAATGAATAGTCTTTGCCAGGATCCCTTCAATGACCTTATTGGTAGATTCTACTTGACCATTTTCTTGTGGATGGTAAGGAGTGGATTTCCTACGTCTGATTTTTTACTTCTCTACCATTTGTTCCACCACTTTTGATGTGAATTGAGCTCCTTGATCTGTAAAAATTTCTCTTGGGACACCAAAACGAGTAAAAATATCCTCAAAAAGAAAATTAACTACAAATGCTTCAGTAGCAGAAAGTAATGGCTTGGCCTCTACCCATTTGGTAACATAATCAGTGAAAACTAATATATATTTCTTTTTCTTTGATGGAGGATTAATAGGTCCTACAAAATCCAAATCCCATTTCTCAAAAGGTTCAATATGTACCTGAGGTTGCAATGGCATCTCACCTGAAGGGGAAGGTTTCCCTACCCTTTGGCAACTGTCACACCTTTTGACATACTCTTTAGCATCTTTAAAGAGGGATGGCCAATAATATCCTAAATGAAGGATCTTATAAGCTGTTCTCTTATCAGCAAAGTGTCCACCACAAGGTTCATCATGAAATGCCTTGAGAATTTCAGGCATCTCGTCTTCTCGAACACATCCTCTGATAATAAATTCTAGACCTGTTTTGTATAACTCATTAGCAATCCATGAATATTTTTCACTATCAGAAATTATCTTTCTTTTGTCTCTTGCATTCATAATTGAAGGAAATTTCTCTGAAACTAGATAATTGGCAATATCAACAAACCAGGGAGTTTGAGTAGTAATTGCAAAGAGATATTCATCAGGGAATTGATCTTCAAATGGAGTGTTGTCTTTAATGTTTGGGAGTCTAGATAGGAAATCAGCCACTGTATTTTGTTTTCCAGGCCTATCTAGAATGGTGATGTTAAATTCTTGTAAAAGCAATAACCATCTTGTGACTCTACCATTAGTAATTGATTTATTCATTAAATACCTAATTGCAGAGTGATTTGTGTGAAAAAAAGTTTCATAGCCTATTATATAGTGTTTGAATTTATTTATGGAATGAAAAACAGCTAATAACTCTTTTTCGTTTACAGTATAATTCAACTCTGAAAGAGTTAAATTTTTACTTGTATAGTAGATGGCATAATGAATCAGGTATTTTTTTCCCAACACAGCTCCTAAATTTGTATCTGAGGCATCTGTCGAAATGTGAAAAGGTAATTTCCAGTTAGGTCCCTTTAAAATAGGTGCTTCATAGATTTTTTTTTCAGGGTTTCAAAGGCTAACTGGCAGTCAGGATTCCAATTGAATTCACGGTCCTTGGTAAGTAGTTTGAAAAATGGAGATGTTATCTTAGTGAAGTTTTCTATAAATCTTCTGTAATATCCTGTAAATCCCAGAAAAATCCTAACATATTTTTGACAACTTGGAACTAATAGTCTGGAGATGAATTCAACTTTTGACTTATCAACTCTAATCCCATCTCTTGAAATGTGATGTTCTAGGACAATCCCTTCAGTAAACATCATAAAAAACTTTTCATGGCTTAATGAAAGGTTTTCTTCTTTACATATTTTTAGAACTTTTTCCAAGTTTGCTAAGGCTTCTTAAAATGTGTTTCCATAGACTGTGAAGTCATCCATGTATACCTCTACACAGTCATGTACTAGATCTGAAAAGATTCCTAATACTTCCCTTTGGAATGTTGCAGGTGCATTGCACAATCCAAAAGGTAATACTCGGTAGGCATAGGTACCCCAAGGACAGGTAAATGTGGTTTTATCCTGATCGTCAAGTGCAACTTGAATTTTATTATAACCACTGAAACCATCCAAAAATGAAAATTACTTTTTACCTGCTAATGTATCTAACACCTGATCTATGAAAGGTAAAGGAAAATGATCTTTAAGAGTAGCTTTGTTTAATTTCTGGTATTCAATGCATACCCTCCATTTACCATTCTTCTTAGGTACAATCACCAAAGGAGAAACCCACTGGCTGTCTAAAATGGGATAAATAAAGTTGACATTTAACAATTTTTGCAACTCTTCTTTAACAATTTCCCTAAGGTTTGGATTCATCCTTCTCTGAGGCTATCTGATTGGTTTACAATTTTCCTCTATGTAGATATGATGAGTGAAATTCTGAGGGTTTATCCCTTTCATATCAGTGTACTCCCATGCATATGCAAAAGAGTGTCTCTGTAATATTTTGACTAGTTTTTCTTGTTGAAATTCCTCTAAGTTTATGTTTATGTTTAAGGTTTTTCCTGGGAATATTTCAATTGTAGAGCTGCCAAATTCTTCCATGGAGTAAAGAGACATTTGTCTTGATGACAAAAACTCAATATTGGATTCTTATTGAAATTTTTCACGTTTGTATTCTGAAGAAGATTCATGATTTTCTAAGGTATTCAGAATCTGACTATCTTCACTAATTTCTAAAATAGTGAAGAGAGGTTGTATATCTTCTTCATCATGAATCCATTGAGTATCATCTAATTCTGTGATTATTCTTGCTGGAGGATACAAGGTGAATTTCTTGGTTGAACTTCCATCATAGATGTACATATCAACAGATCTACAGCTAATGAAAGCATCAGCTATAGCTAACTAAGGTCTTCCTAATATAATAGGATGTCCTCTTAGATCATTTTTAGGAGTTAGGATCATGAAATCCATAGGATACTCCCAAGAATCTAAGGACACTGGAATTTCTTCTAATACCCCTTTTGGTTTGATTACAGATCTATCTACTAGTTTTAATAGTGTGGGTGTAAAAGAAGATTAGGAAGTTTTAGTTTTTCCATGATTTGCCTTCTCATGATATTGATTGCTGCTCCTAGATCAATAAGTGTGTTTGGAATTTGTATTCCATTGATATGTATCCTAACAACTGTATTTCTGGGATCTAGATATTTTGGAATGGCAATCTTTCCCATCATTATGTCTGCTATTTTTCCTACCAGTTGTATTTTCCTTATCTCTTTTATTCGTTTTCTTGTTTTTTTCATACTCAACTCTTTTACTGTCTTTGCTAGAATTGGGATTTCCTTGATGGCCTGTAATAATGGAATCTTAATACAAACATTTCTTAACTCATCTAGGAAATAATAGTTAGGCATCATAATTTGTTTCTCTACACCCCTATCAATTTGTAATCTTTCAGGAAAAGGAGGTGTAGTAGTAGATGTTGATGGTTGTTCTAACATAGGAGTTGAAATTATTGGTTCTTTCTGTTTTTATTTTCCAATGTTTTGGTCTTGAAGAGATGTTTTTTCTTCAAAAATTTTATTTACCTGTAGAGAATATTCCTCGGAATTGTTTTGTTCTTATATAACTACAAAAGGCTTCTTTCTTTCAAGTATTCTTCCATACCTAAGTAGAACATCATTAAGGTCTAAAGGAGTAATCAAATAGGTTGGAAATTGTTGACCTTCTATCATATATGTATTCTGAGGGTTTTTATTATTGGGGTTGGTATTGGCTGGGCAAGTAACTGATTTTTTTTTAGGAAATGGTAATGGAAGTGGTGGATTTTGATTTTGATTTTGATGTTGTGGATTCTGCTAAGGATTTTGTTGAGGAGAAAAGTTTGAATATGATGGATATGATGGATAAGAGGGTGGATATTGATAATACTTTGAGAACCTTCCATAATGATTTTGTGCTCCTTGAGCCCAAGGTTGAGATTGATTTTGAAATTGGGTCCAGGGTTGTTGCCAAGAATTCCAATTAGGTGGGGGTTGATTATACATTTGATTACTAAACCCTTGTGTTTGAGGTCCCTGCCAAGGTCTTCTAGAGACAAAATTAAGAGATTCTGTGGAATTTGTGGTTGTTTCTTCTTGAAAGATAGCTTTAAGGCCAGGGATTGAGGGACAATTCTTGGTCTCATGTTTTTCTGAACAAATTGCACAAGTCTCTATTACTTTTGCATCAAAGGACACTCTCTTAAGGCATGCTTCTTCCTACATTTGAGAAAAAATATTGCTAAGGCATCAGTTTCATCTTTATGCTTGTTTTGTAACTTAAGGGTGTCTATTTTCTCACTAATACTCCCTAGAATGTCAGTATTGAATTCATCAAGCATATTTCCTATTTCTGCCCTACTTACTGTTCCAGTTGTAGATTTGCTTGCCCTTGCAAGAGCAGGGTCTCTTGGTCCTTTTAGAATCTTAGATTTTCCTCTTGAAAGATTAATACATAGTTCTGCTATATTAGGTAATGAAAGTAGAGATATGTCTCCTTTCCCCATCATATTAAGGATATCTATCCATTCATCCCTAATTGTCTTCAACAAAAGAGCTTTCAAAGTGTCTTGGTCTAAGTTTTCCATTTTTTCCCTCTTCATGTTATAGTTAAATCTTTCCAACAAATCTTCCAGATTTTCATCCTCTTTTTGCATCATCTTGAACACTTCTTCCTTATGGTTGACTGGTATATAGTGATCCAAGTATCTGTCTAGAAATTCTTTTCTCATTTCATCCCATGTCCTAATAGACCTAGTGATTAAACTCATAAACCATTTTAATGCTGCTCCTTTCAATGTTGAAGGAAATAGTTTAAGTTTATGAGCATCTTGTAGGTAATCATAGGTTCTACATAGAACTTAAAATTCAAATAATAAGGTCTCAGGATCTTCAATTTTTAGTCCATGAAAGTTTGGAAGAACAGAGGGTGAGATATTTTTCATAATTGCATTAGTCTCTTCATATATTATAGGGAATCCAAAAGGACTTCCAGTTTCCCTTTTACCTGTTCCTCCTTCTGCATTTCCTCTTCCTCTACCTTCTTCTGCACCTCTACCTCTTCCTCTATCTCCTCCTCTACCTCTACCTCCTCCAAATAGTTTATGTTCTCCATTAAATACTTCTCCTTCCCCTTCTTCTTCCATGATAGATTCCTCTGAACTGATATAGGGTTCAGTTGGAAGAGCTAGTTGTTCTACTGGTTCTTCTATCAAGGGTATATTGAAGAAATAGTCCTCTTCTTCCTCTTCACTAAGGATGTGTAATTCTTCTACTGGAATATATTCTCCTGTGGAAGTGAAAAATTTTATCCCTTCTGTAGGAGTCCTTAGATCTTCTTCCTCTAGAATTGCTTCAGTGGATGAAGTGGGAGATCTTCCTGATGGGATATTTGATCTTGACACTTCTGGAAGCCTATGACCAGTATAGTATGGAATGTGGGTTTGAGTTGGAGGTGTGTTGCTTCTTGGTCTTGGTGGAGTGAGTCGAGTTGTGGGAATTAAGCTTCTGCCTCTTATAAATCTACCCCTAGAATCTCTTTCTCTACACATATCATTGTTTTTGGGAAATAGGAAATAAGGCTACCTAGTTACACTTCCCCAGCAACGGCGCCAAAATTTTTAGTCAATTTAGTGTCCTAAATTGATAGCATAAATTATCGACCAGAGCTAGTAAACTGATGAAGGGCAATGCACTATATGTGCCTAAGTATCCTTTTTCTTACTTCGTTGTTTTCAGTGTTTTATTGATGTTTTCATTTTTTTTATGTTTGATTTCTAATATGTTGCTCTATGCTAAGAAAATGAAATTAAATCTATGTCAAAGAGGAATAAAAGGAAATGCTAATAAATGCATTAAAAATAGAGTTTGATTGCAAGATCTATTCCTAACTAGGAAATGATAAAATAGAGATTCCTAATCAATGGATATTACAGCTACTAAATGAACATTAATGAAATGAAAAGTAACTCAAAACACTATAACTTAATTTGATTCATTTAGTTAGATATTTGTTGGAAGAGCTTGTGAAAAATATTAATTCTAATGCAATGAGGATCTCCTAAAATTGAAACAAACAGTAACTCATAACATTACAGTGGAATCTCATTCATTTGTTAGAGGTTTATTGGAATAGCTTGAGAAAAAGATTACTATAATGTAATAAGGATCTCCTATGAAATGATGAAACAACTTATGACATTACAACTAGATCTCATTCATGAGTTAGAGGTTTATTGGAAGAGCTTTTTGAAAGAGATTAAGCATAATATGATAAGGATCTTCTATAAAACAAACCATCAGTAACCCATAGTATTACTACTAAGTCTTATTCATGAGTTAGAGGTTTATTGGAAGAGCTTTTGAAAAAGACTGTTTGCAATAAGATGAGGATCTTCTACCTAATTGAAGAACAGAAAATGCTAATAACTCAAAATAATACAACTAAATCTCATTCATATAGTAGTGATATATTGGAAGAGCTTGAGAAAGATAATAGCTGTAAGATAATGAGGATCTTCTTAATCTAAATAACAGAAATTGAAATGCTAGTAACTCAGAATATTACAATTAAATCCCATTCATTTAATAGAGATATATTGGAAGAGCTTGAGAAAAAGACTAATTGTAATATCATGAGGATCTTTTATCTAAGCCAATGACATGAAACATAATGCTAAAAGATATGATTTCAGAAAGCAGTCTAAGGAAATATGACAAAATAGAATTGAAAACTACTTATCTAGAAAGCATGTAAAGCCTCCTCAAATAGAAAGGGCCCTCTACTATCAATTCAGTATTAAATCTTTAACTCCTCCAGGTTGTATTCAGAACAACATAAAATTTATACTCCTTTATTATCAAAATGCTTGAAAATAGAGTATCACCGTAATGATGAAATATGTATCAACTGTCTCTCTCAGAATTACCGAGCTGAATTTACATGCTTTGAATAAAAGTAGGTACAGGTGTAGTTTTAAAGTCAAAATCAAGTTGAAAATATTTTAGGATTCCTGATTTTCTATAAAGCAAAATCAAGAGTCCTGATTCTTGTAGAAGACAATTTGCTTGACTTTTTCTTTGACCATGTGCGTAGGTGCCTCCGGCTATCGATCAAGTCTTCATGGAAGGGAATGAATGATGTAGGAAATATTTGGAATCCACCTATGTGTGCCTTTTCTCTAGATGACACCTGTAACAAACTTAAACACCAAAAAAACTATGGAACGCTTGACTGGCTACAGAATGACTGCATTTTGTAGCTAAATTGTTCAAAAATCATTAAGACAGAAAAAATCACAAAATTACAATAAGTTAATAATTGTATGCAACCTTTAAGTAATCTTAGTCATTCTCATCGAGTTTTAGGTTTATGAAATGATAAAGGAATGATGAAATGGAGTGAAGTTTGGAAAAAGAGAAGACAATTTCAGGGCTCAACAGTAACCATATTTTGCAACACCTTGAAAGGACCATAGTATTTTGGCAATAATTTGTTATCAGTCTTAGCTTGCTTGAGGGGCATTTGTTTGTATGGTTGTAGCCGTAAAAATACCCAGTCTCCTACATCAAAACTTCTCTCGCTGCGATGTTGATCTTCTTGTTGTCTCATTCGATTTTGTGCCAAATTCAGGTTATCCTTTAAGAGTTGGAGAAATTCTTGTTGATGCTCGATGTGATATTCCACTGCTTGAACCTTCGAATTTTCTCTTAAAGATGATGTGATGGATGGTGGATGATATCCATAAAGTGCTATAAATGGGGTCATTTTTTTTACAGTATGGAAGGAAGTGTTATACCACCATTCAATGAGAGGTAACCACTTGACCCATTGTGTTTGTTTATTGGATACAAAACAACGAAGATATCCTTCCAAAAATTTATTTACTATCTCAGTTTGACCATCAGATTGAGGATGATAAGATGAGATATGAGCTAATTGAGTACCCAAACAAGAAAATAACTCTGTCCAAAAATTTCCAGTAAAAATGGGATCTCTGTCGCTCACAATAACCCTTGGGCTTCCATGTAGCTTTTGAATTCTATCCATAAATGTAGTAGCAACTGTACTCGCTTTAAATGGATGAGATAATGCACAAAAGTGTGCATACTTGGTAAGTCTATCAACTACCACCATGATGACACTCTTTCCTTCAAACTTAGGTAAACCTGTGATAAAATCCATTGAAATCTCCTCCCAACGTTGACTTGGAATGGATAAAGGTTGTAGAAGTCTCGGGGTCTTAATTTTTTCCACTTTATTCTGCTGGAAAACCAAACATTCCGCCACAAAATTTTGAATATCAGATTTAAGGCCATCCCAAAAAAATTCTTTCTTCACCCTGTGGTAAGTTTTTAAAAATCATGAGTGTCCTCCTAAAGGAGAAGTGTGCAATTCCAAAAGAATATTTTGTTTTAGTTGGGAATTCTTACAAATATATAAGCAATCTTTGTATCATAAGGAATCATTTTTCTAGCTAAATGTATCAGATGTACTAGGATCTTGCTGCAACCTTTGAATGAGTGTCCACACTTCTTCTTCCTTCTTCCATTCATCCCTTGCTTCGGTTATCTAATATGGTTGGATAATAGATATGGCACAAAGCAATGCTTCCACCTCTTCATTCTTTCTTGAGAGCGCATCTGCAACATCATTTGGCTTCCCTTTTTTTTATATTATTTCAAAGTCACAACCCAACATCTTTGTGACCCATTTTTTTTGCTCTTCTGAAGATAGTCTTTGTTCCAAAAATTGTTTAAGACTATCATGACCAGTTTTTACCTTGAAGTGTCTTCCCATTAGGTAATTTCGCCATTTCTTTAGTGCATGCAGTATTGCTAACATTTCCATCTCTTAAATAGCTTTATGTAAATACTTTCCTTTGATTAGACGACTTTGAAAAGCAATGGGTCTTCCTTCTTGCATTAAAATAGCACCAATTCCATTTCCTAAGGCATCACATTCCACAATAAAGGTTTTCATGAAATCTAGTGTAGCTAAGACTAGTGCTAGGCACATTGCTTCTTTAAGATGTTCAAAAGCCTTAGTTGCTTCAGGAGTCCATGAAAATTCATCTTTCTTCAATAATGTTGTTAGAGGTGTTGCTATTCTCCCATAATTCTTAACAAACTTGTGATAATACCCTGTTAACCCAAGAAATCAAATGCTTTATGGTTGTGGGGACTTTCCATTCCTTAATGGCTTTAATTTTGTTAGGGTCTACCTTAACACCCTCATGAGATACAATATGACCCAAATATTCCACCTCTTGGTTTTTGCTTTTGCATATAATTGTTTTTCCTGCAATAGTTTGAGCACCCTGTCAACAGGCTGAACATGATCCTTCCAAGACCTGTTGTAGATTAGTATATCATCAAAAAATACTAGCACAAATTTTCTAAGGAAGGGTTTGAAAATGGAATTCATCAACCCTTGAAATGTAGAAGGTGCATTGGTAAGGCCAAAAGGCATGACCAAAAATTTATAATGACCCTCATGAGTTCGAAATGTTGTTTTCGGAATATCTTCATTCTTCATTCTAATTTAATGATATCTTGAATGAAGATCCAACTTGGTAAAATAAATTTCTCCATGTAATTCATCCAATAATTCATCAATCATAGGAATGGGAAATTTATCTTTAATGGTGAGCTTATTGAGCTCCCTATAATCTAGACACATGTGCCATGATCCACACTTCTATTGTACCAATACTACAGGAGCAGAGAAAGAACTTTGACTAGGTTGAATTATACTAGCCTCTAACATTTCTACAATCATACGTTCAATTTCGCTCTTTTGGACATAAGGATATCTATAAGGCCTAATATTTGGAGGAACACTTCCTGGCATCAAATGAATAGCATTATATTGATCGCGAATAAGTGGAGTCCTTTTGGAGTTTCAAACACCTTGAAATGATTTTCCAGGACTTTTTGGAGATCTAAAGAAATAGATGATTTTGATGTTGGAACTTCTAGTGAGCATAATTGTGCAATTACGCCTCATTATTATTTCTTTAGAAGCTTTTTCATGACATTAGAGCTTATTATATTTCCCAGCTTCCCTGCAATACCCCGTAATTTGACTTCCTTTCCTTTTGAAAAAAATTTCAATAAAGTTCTTGAAAATTAAAAACTACCATCCCCAAAGATTGTAACCATTGTACTCCTAGTACAACATCAGCACCTCCCATAGCAATGGAAAGCATTGGACTATTCAATACATATTCCCCCATGGTTAGCTTGATATTATGGCATTTTCCACGGCAATTCATTATTCCTCCATTTGCAACCATCACTTGATGTTCTGGTGTTGGGTATAGGAAACAATTCAATTCCTTGGCTACCTTACAATGAATAAAATTATGGGTACTACCTTAATCAATCAACACTATTACCTTTTTCTTTTTGATGTGTCCTTCTATCTTGAGAGTTTGAGGAGTGGTAATTCCTGCCAATGCATTACACGATATGTTCAGACTCATTTCTTCCTCTTCTAGGGTTGGTTCGTGGTGTATACCCTCTTCTTTTGAAGATTCTTGTTCATTTACTTCTTCCTCTTCACAATCTATGTAAAATAATTTCTTCTGAGCACACTTATGACCTTTAGTTTATTTTCTATCACAACTGTAGCAAATCCCTTTTGCTCTTTTTTCTTCCAATTGTTGTAGTGTCAACCTTGTAGGTTGTGCAAATCTAGGAGTAGAAACACTTCCCTCTTTATAGAAGTGAGTAGTAGGCTTCCTTGTTGCCATAATTGTACATTCCATTTTTCTGGCCAACCTGAATGCCTTCTCCAATGAATCAAGTTCCAAAATGCGAACTTCATGTTGGATTTTATCCTTTAAAGTACCTATGAAGAGATCAATCCTGTGTTCCTCTGAAATATCAATTTATATTCAATTTTTGGAAGTCCTCAATGTGCTCCCCCGCTAAACCCTTTTGTTTGAGATTTATCAATTGGCTAAAGAAGGTGTTTCTCTTTGTATCCTCATAATGTGCTATCATTTCCTCCCTAAAAATTGACCAAGTGAAACTTTTTTTACAGGAGCAAAGCCATCGATACCATACAAATGTATTTTTTTCTAAATGTAAAGTTGCAATGCGTGCATTTTCTATGTTTTACACATTATTGAGATCAAAATATTACTCCATCTGTAGTATCCAAGTTGTAGGATCCTTTCCATCAAACTTCCTCATATCCATTTTTGGAATATGGCGGTTCTTCCCTCCAACATTAGTGTTTATGAAATAATGATTAAAATTTATTTTGTTCTCATCATGAGTTTCCTCTACTATCTTTTCACCATTAGGAAACATTTATTGTATCAACTTTGTCAAACCTTCCATGTCTTCTTTTAGATCATTCTTCATTTTTTCCATCTTAGATTCTATGCCAACTTCCATGCCATCCATCTTAGCTTCCATGCCATTCTTCAAAGAATCCATATTAGATTCCATGCCTTTCTTCAAACCATCCATCTTAGTTTCCACGCCTTTCTTAAAAACTTCCATGTCATTTTTTGTTTCTCTTTGTGAGAGCGAAATTTGTTGCACTTTCTCTTGTAATTTTGATATGTCATGTTGCCATTCTTCATCTTCATGAGTCATAGTAGGGCCTTCTAAAGGATTAATGGGTGTTGAATTATTTTTAGGGGCCATTTTTTAATCCAATAATGATATCTATTCTAAAACATGCCTTTGGAATCAATTCAACTTGATTCTTCAAACAACACTTATGCAATTTGGAAAAGAAAAATACACACCTTTTACTCACTTTTGAAGAGCTTGATATTGAAATAAAATTATCTCTATAATTGCGGATCCTAAATATCTCAAATTCGGCCCTGTAGTAGCCCTCTAAAGCTTCTTCCAAATGCCACAAGTCTGACCTGATTTGGATTATTCAAGGAAAAGTTATGTCCAATATCCCACAATGACCCAATTATGGATTGGTTCAACAGAGAGAACTTGTACGAATTTCCACGTGTCAATGTTTCCTCCTTTGGCTCTGAAATTTATAGACAGAAAACTATAGTCTGTGTACTTATGGCCACCTTTTACAACATTCCAATCTGATGCTCAGAGAGAGAGCTATGAATATGTTCCCACGATCACCTCTTTGAGATGAAATTCAGGAGCCTGAAAAAGCCCTAAATTTCACAGACCATATCTTCGAAAATATTGCGAACCAAGCTCTAAAATTTTGCGACGATGTTTCTCAAGATTTCGGCTCTGCACTCTAAAAATTTCCTCTTCTGACCCTTTGTACAAAAAACTTATTACGAAAATTCCACGATGACCTGTTTAGGTTAAATTCAAGAGTCTGCAACAAGACCTAACTTTCGCAGATCATATCACCAAAAATATTGCGAACCAAGATATGAAATTTTGCACCGATATTCTTCAGGATTTCAGCTTCACACTCTAAAAATTTCAGCTTTTGAACCTTCGTAGAAAAAAATTTATAGCGAACATTCCACGATGACCTGTTTGGAGCAGCAAAACCCTAGAATCCAAAGCTCTGATACCAAATGTTGTGAAACCAACTCCAAAAATAGAAGAAAAGAGATATCAATGCCTTATAAATAAGCCACTTCGAGGGGGAAACCTCCAATATATTACATGAATGAACAATTCTTCGATGATACAACTTACAAAATCTCCTTTCTATATATAGGAGTCCATGGGGCCACAATGTAATCCTAGCTGACCTAACAATAATAATTTAAGGGCACAATAATAACAATATGGGGGTTACAGGGGTACAATAATAATAATAAGGGGATTACACTAACAACAATAAGGGACTATACTAGTAATATAGGTACCTAACATCTCATAGGAAAAGGTAAGGGGATCATAATCCTTCAATTCTAAATTAAACGGTTTGATCATGAATTGAAGAACTTCAAGCTCAAAGTGTGAGTCATATAAATCCCTTGGCTTATTTAAGGCTTCAAAATAATTTGTGAATGGTATAATATAATGACTTACACGAGAAAAAAGGGAAGCCAAAATATGAGAATTTGACTTTGATACCATGTCAAGCCAGGCATTGGTAACTCCACAATGTGGCTTGTTTAATTGCATTAACCAAAGCATGTATATATACAGGAGTGAGGAGACTCTTGGGATTCCAATTCCAATTTCTCTTGGTTTTCTCCAATTTATAACTGAAATATTAAATTTCTTACAATATTTACAATAATCCTAATTCTTTCGAATTAGGTTTCAACACATTTTTTCAGAAAATAAGAGATCGATCTTTGTATTAAATCAAAGAAGTACAATCACCAATAATAGAACTATATGTTACAACCACATGATGGGCCATGATGTAAGAATCTACAGAAATATTTCCCATGTTATTTAGAACAAAATCCAAATCTATACTCTAACATAAAATAGAAACTTCAAGTAAGATACATCAAGGAATTATATGTGATCTTAGTCGAAAAATAATACTTCTAAACAAAAATTGAGATCACCACTAGTGACAAAATTAACTGACCATGATAAATTAGAACACAAGTTCACTGAAAACTAGATCTGTTTACAACACAATAACCCAACAATTTAAAGAGGAATACTTTGATGAATAAAGGGGACTAGGAATTTCCCTCTCTATTGAATATAATTATCTTGAACATTTTCAATAATGATAACACCTTCATCCTCCATAAGGCCTCTATTGGACAAAGCATCTATTGTAAATATTGAGAGGGATGAATAAATATTTATTTTACAATTGTTACTTTACCAGTTAAGATCACTTAGATAAAACACAAAATGAACAATAACTAGATAAAATATTTTATTAATAAGAAATTGGTGAGGACTCCAATCCTCTTTACAACGAATCACAAGCTCCAACTTGTACAACAACTATTTTTATGGCTCCAACCCTAAGGACACCAATCCAAAACCAAATCAATAAAAAAAAAAATTAGAACTCCAACCCTAGGTGAAGACACCAATCTTCAGTCCACCAAGATCCAACCTCTACTTTTCCAAGCTCTAACTCAGACTTAAAAGGCTCCAACCCTATTCATTGGCCCAGGCTCCAACCTAGTCTTCTTGAGGACTCCTATCCTCTAGAGTTACAACCCACTACTTTTGTTCTTCAATATGTATTAAATAGTTCTTCAAGGCATCCAATTCCTTCTGCAAAAATCCCTGATAGTATCTTTAACAAGGTCCTCAAATAATCTTCAAAACACTTTTTTCATCAATGAAAACTTTAATAGGTGTCATTGATACTCTTCATGGTATCAAATTTTTTTTCTTCAAAGTTAATCCATGTAGACTTTAGTCATACATCAATGTCTCTACCAATGTCTCCAAGCCATCTTCAAAAAAATGTTTTCTAACAATTATTAACCCAAAAATATGTTTTCAGCACAATTGCCTTGGTAATGCTTTAATATTGCAGTTACGGAGGTTCTTCAATGAGGCTACTTATAGGTCTTTAAAAATATTCTCCAACAGGTCTTCAACACTTAAAGGTGTCTTCAGTATGCTACCCCAAGAACTCTCCAACCAAGGGTGTCTTCAATAATTGTTACAAAGAATACAAAGTTCCAATGCTCAAAGGTTTCTCTCGGGTCTACAAAATATCCCATTATACTTCTACACAAGTCTTCAAAATGTGTCATTGTATTCCTCAATAGGTACCTTCTCAAGTATGCTCAAAATTGGTCAAAAAGATGCTCAATGGACTGCTCTCAATCACCGAACATTTTATACCACAAATCTAAAATTATTGTGTGCCACAAGTCCTTCAAAGAACCAACCTTAATAAATGATTGTTTCTAGGGCTTGAAGCATGCCACAACATACCACCACACTTTTATTCTTAGGTTGTTCCACAAATTATCCTAAACCTAGACCTCCAATCCTTCACCTTTATTTCCTTGAATACGTCCTACATGCTCTCCTAATTTAATTTAGATCTGATCATATAATTTCTGAGGTACTCGAGCCTTTCTAGGGCACCTTGTAGTAGCTTTAGATCACAAAGAAATATCTCCCATAGACCCTAAATCCCTTCATTGTTGATCCAAAATAATGTAGCCTAGTTATGGAAGCCTATAAGGATACTCAACCTCTCCAGCACAGGGAATTGTCTAGTTGTAATGACATGAAAAATTCTCAGCTAATATCACAAAGAGACTCCTCTTTTTCTTGCCTAGAATTTTCTCTTACAATCTTAGCCAAATATTCTCCATGTGATTTTATCAAACCATGATACAAAGAGATAAGCATGCCACCTTCTTCTTTCTCATGTTTATCTCAATTACCTGAGATTTTCAACCTTCCTTTTTTGCTTCTTTATATATATGAGCCTTACAACAAAACAATTCAACAAAATTCATTAAATTTCAGATTTCCTTGCTCCAATTTCACAGAAAATTTATCACATCTCTATGCCTTCTTTCATAGAGAATATGCTATAGGTAATTTGGCTTTATTTTTCATAGAGGAATGTCACACAGATAAATAATTACTGGAATTTTCTCCTTCAAAAAATAAACCTCAACTCATCCTTTCTTGTTATATATCTCAAATCTGAATTATTTCTCACCGTGCTTAACCGAATTCAGACTGAAATTGACCAAAAATATATGTTGAAATGGATGAATTTTAGGTTGTATTTATAGTGTTTTTTCCATATTTTGAAGAGACACGTCCTTTGAAGAGGCATGTCAATCCTACATAAGTTAGCTTCCCAGATTGTCAATTTTTAACATATTTTAACTTTAAAAAACAATTTCTCTTCAATGGTATAGAATTATAGGGCATATGAATACTCATTAGAAATCTCTTTACCTCCTCTACAAGCTGGTGTAAGAAACAATTATAAAATATTGTGATAATTTCAAAAATATTTTTTTTCTTTTCGGACTTTAAGGTTAAGGTTTGACATCTTTAGCATTCAGGGGTTTATGGATTTATGGCATATTTTAGGGATTTATGTGCATGGGATTAGAATATGGATTCATATGTTTATGGCATATGCATTTTTGGCTTATGGTTTTATTTGTGATCATAGGTTTAGGGCAGCAAGGTTAGGTCTACAATAATGCTAGGGTCATTATTGTTATGAACCTATTAGGATTAAGACATTAAGCATGCTTAAGGTAAGGGGTTCTTCATTAAATAAGGAACAAGGAAAATGGAATCATGATCATATTCAAAAGGTATAGGGCACCTAGGTCTTATGCTAGGGTTTCATAAATTCATACAAGGACATTTCATATATCACTAGGGTTAGGGAAACATGTAGCCATCAAATATCAAAAACTTTCCAACTTCTAGGTATTTCCATAATCAATGACACATAGGGATAACTTTAACAATGCTAGATATGACATAATATTGACATCAATGAAAACCTTATCCAACAACATCATCCCCACAACTCAACTCTTTGTGAACATGTTGGAAAGAAATGTGTTGAAAGTGTTCTTTCATAGTTTTGATTCTATCCTTCCAATACATGAGATCTATAACTTTGAGATGATTTTGTTCTTGGATCCATCCCAGAACACATTAAGAATATCCTTACACTTGAAGTGAGGCCACCTTCATGGAAGAAATGACCAGAAGAAGAGCCCAACAGGCTACTAGATCTACTTTTGTGTTGGAACCCGATCCCATATTCAAATAAATTTGCATCAAGATTTTTCTAGTGAGATAAATAGCAGCACCTCCACCAAAAATTCCATTCTACTCAGACCATCGAAGAAACCAAAATTGTCCTCCGAGAATTCCAAAGGGAAGGCATGAATTTTTTCATATTGGGCTTTTTATATTTCAGATAGTCATGAAAAAATAAGAGAATCGAAGGAAGGGTCCTTTGAATTCTCATTGGATGGTTTTCAAAAATCAGTTTATTATGAGTTTTCCAAATGCCCCAGGCAACACAAAATAGAAGGAACTTATGAATCCCCATATTTTTGTCCCACTAGAGTAAGAAAGTCTCAAAATAACTCAAAGGACCGAAAACCCAGAGGTTGAGAATTATGATGACTTCATGCCACAGGGCTTATGCAAAAACACAATGGAAAAATAAATTTTCAATTGATTCAGCTAATTCAAGTCCTTTCTTACATAGAGCACAAAAATTTGGCCCTGAGAAACCTCGCTTGAATAAATTATCCCAAGTTGGAATTCAATTTTGCAGTGTCAAGGAAAGAAATAATTTAAGCTCTGGGGGAAGGTCTGAAATCCAAATTTTACTATACCACAATTTAAAATGTGATACCCTATTTTTAGCTAAGATTACTACATAGGCTAGCTTGGCTGTGATTTGGCCAGATGTTGGATTCATTTTCCAAGCTATGGTATCATTCCTGTCATTAAGAATGAGACCACTCCAAGAAAAATTTAGAGTTTATCCCTCCCACTCCAACCCCAGAATACCCTGCAAGCCCAAATCCACCGAGGATTTCCATCTTCCATTATTTATTCCCTCAAAGCCTGGAATGAAAGAATGAATAAACCTTGAAATGCTAACCGAGTTAAGTTGATTAATTAGGTCCTGAGATAATTTGAAGAAGGTTGTACCTCCAAGGTATGGTTGTGTTTCAATATTGATGTTGTTACCAAGGTTCCACACTAGCCATATTTTTTTCCAAGACACAACAACCACCAGAGCATTCAATATATTTGATCCTCCTTTGAAGGATAAGGGTTGTGTCAACCAAATCAATTCAGAAAAGGTTTTTTTTTTTTCAAATACTAGTCACCAATTAGTGAGCACCAAATACCTGCACTGGAAATAACTCTCCACATATTTTTCATTGCCAGGGTTGTGCCAAACTAGTGAAGGTTTTTGAAACCCCAACCTCCATAATTTTTGGGTTGTGACAACACCTCCCAATTAGGTGCCAACACATTTATTACTAAGTTGTTTCAATAAGGTTTTAATTCTGATATTTTTTATTTCATCTAAAAATTGTATATTACAATATATAATATGTTTAACACACCAAGGAAACTTTTATAGCTTTTACCCTTTCAAAAATAAAAAACTAACACCATAATTACACGTAGTTAAGAAATGGGTTAAAATATACCTTATAAAAAATCCATCTCAATTACACTTCTCACCATATTAGTCAACATAATACAGAACATCATATTATTATAATGTAATTTGATTTATTATGAACATTTAAATCAAAATATATCTTTAGCATAAAAATATACCTTTAACATATCCATCTCAATTACACCTATGACCCTCTTAGTAAACACAATCCATTTCAATTACGCATGTCACCATATTAGTATAACAGACATAATAGAGCCATTCTTATTATGATCTTGTAATTTGATTTACTATGATCATTTAAAACGCTAGTGATTTATTAAAATAACATTTCATTTTTTAAAGATTTTAAGCAACTCACAATAAGATCATAGAAATATTCTTCCATTTCTTGTTAACACATGAGATTCAAATAAAATTGAAGAATAATCAGATTATTTAAAACAATTTCTTTCACTTTTTTATATTCAATATGTCATAATCTTTGTCTCTTTCAAAATTAAAATTAAGAAGTTTCAAACTAATTTTCACCACTTCTTTTTTCAGATATGAAACCATGTGAGTCACAACATGTGTACATCGTGTAGCGTGAAAAAACATGAAATCAAATCTCAATAACATCAGGAAATGGGTAGAACCGCCAAGTGGATGGACAACACTACCAAATTTTCAAGGCACCCCTCAAACTACTCTTATTTTCCATTTGCTCAAATGAATTACCCATAAATAGAAAAATCTCAAAGCCAACCACCCTAAGGAAGATATTTTATGTATTTTGTGAATAATCTTTGATAGAGGTGCATGGAAATCAACCCTTCTTTAGGGCCAAACAAATATTTTGGACTGAGGATTTGAAAAGGTCATGTTCTTGGCAATTCCTTGTACCTTTTTTCCTATTTATCGGCCCTTGGTGGTTTCTTAATAGGTATGTACAATGATAATGGTAGTATTGTAATGAAAATGGTACTAAAAGCTTCTAGGTTCTGCAAGTATGCCTTTTTTTCAATATAAAACATTGCACCTTGCTATTCCACAAACAAAATCAAAGGATGCATACAATACAAAAACAAATTTACGAAGCCAAAGATTTACTCATAGACATGAAAAGGTATATTAGAAACTCAAACAAGACCTTGTGGAGCCTATAGAAGATATGCCTGCTATACAATAAAATTTCTCAAATGTTAGCATTCACATAATATTGATTTACTGAGAAAAATCCTTCATGTAGTATTAGAAATTGACCATCGATAATAGCTGGAGAAAAATAAACATGTCTCTGAGAGATAGTACAAAAACAACAAATACACTGGTTGTATTTATCATAAAGATTCCAATATAATTTTCTATATAAAACTAAGTTGCGTGATATAAGGGAAAATTTCCTCTTTCAATTAGATTAGTGGATTACCATTATTCAAAGAAAATAATTCTAAAGGTTGAGGTAAGAGCTCTTTTAGATATGGATTTTTCCCTTGTATTCCATTTCCTATAAATACAATGTTGGAAATGTTAAAATTGTGTCCCTTGGGGTATTAGGTTTGTGTGGAGTTGACCCACAAAAACGTGGTTTTGTGGATTTTGTACTCAAGTGGTGGGATTTATGTTGATAATTGTAACTAGGTTCAATATTCATAATGACCTAATTGTAATCATGACATTGTATATTATTTATAAATAAAGAGAAAGAAAGAAAGAAAAATTATATTTCATTTTTGGAGTATGGGTTTCGTACTCAAGTTTGAGTCAAAATCATGTTCTTCATAATTTAGGTCTTCCAGGTCTTTATAGAATAAAAAATTATAGTGTTCATGTGTAATAGTCCCATTTCGATTCATTGTAATAAAGAAAAATACTTATTTTGTCCAGAAAAATCCATGGATAAGCCCAATACCAAGTTAGACATAAGGGAGGGAATTTGACCCTCAAGAAAGGCTATATAAAGAGAGGAGTTTGACTCAATTGGACACTCATCACACACAAGTTCGATCTAAAATAACAAAGAAGGAAAATAGTAGTTGGAGGATGAAGAAGAGGAGTGTAAGTCGAAGTTTGTCAAATATCCTCTTTCTTATCTCGCTAGGTTTTTTGGAGATGTGAGTTGCAAGAGGATAAATTTTGAAGCAGTTGCAGGAGGTTGAAATTACAGAGGCCAAAATTCTATTGTAGTGGTTGGATTTGCAGTGGTAGAGTTGCAATATCAATTTTTTGGAAGTTGCCTTGGAAGTCTAGATCTTTCTAGGGGCTGACTTGGAGATTGGAGGGTTTGTTGGATTTTGCATTTGGGTCTTGGAAGTATCTTTTGTAAGTAGATTCTAAATAAGAAGAGATTTTTTGGGTTTTCCCCTTGAAGGGTTTTTTCATGGTCTTGGAGCCGATTGTGCACTTTGTCTTGTTGTGATCTTCATTGTTTTGGTAATTGCTTGATGAACAAAGATCTAATAAAGTAATAAAAGGGAAACACATATCACAAGTAATTATCAAGTTAAGGAAAATATTTTATAATCTACAAGTCTTTAGATTTTCCAACATGGTATGAGAGCTAAGGTGCAAGAAGGAGACGGGAGATCACATCTGTGACAAGGTTTGTAAGGAATGGTTTCAAGGTTCTTGGAAATCTCACTACATCCATCAATAATTTTCTATTGAAGATCATCTCCAAACTCACAAAAGAAGTAATAAATAGAAATTTTTTATGTTAGGATATTCCAACACATAGAAAATAGTTAAGAATAACTTAGTCTAGTGTAGAGTTAGGTAAAGTGTGTTTCTTTAGTATGTACATTAGTAACTTATAATCCGACGATCACGATTTGTAGTGATCCGACAGTTATCTCTCTCCTCGGTATTAACAACACTTGATCCATGGCTTAACACCCGATTGGTCCATGATCTTTATTTAAAGAGCATGGAGGGTCATTTTTTTGCTAACCATTTTATGAGAGAAACATATGTAACTTTCTTTTTATATTAATAAATTGCCTGAAGTGGCCGCGTTGGCTCAGGCTGTGGACTGTTTGCGTCTTCGAGGGTTTTAACCACGTGATTATACTGGTGTACTGATTTGTGATATGTTTATGAGGGGTGACCTTTGGTTCTTGATCTAAGGAACTTACCCTGTAAATTCCTACATGGTATCGAAGCTATTTTGAGGGTCGCATCCGTTGTTGATCCAAATCTGAAGCCGATTTGAGTGCATGCGACTGCCATTTTCTAGATTTATTATTTCTGAACATTTTCGAGCCTATAGAACTACTCTGTTGTTTCTAGAGTGTCTGTTACAGTGATTAACACCTTTCGTTTCATGCGAAAAGGTTTTTGATTGCCAAAGTTATGTCAGTTTAGAACTGGAGTAAAGTATATGTTTTGCAGTTATATTTGTCAATAGTTCTGCTTATTTCGGTACCCTCTGTTTATTTCGGTTTTTAGGTTTTATTTATTTTCCAGATCTATATCATCTTCTCTATGTATGCTATTTTCTCTGCGCTGTGTGCGATCTCAGCAAATCAGAAACAAGAATAAGGTTTTTTTTTACTACGTATGCTCTTTCCCCACGTCTTTGTGCAATCTCGGGAAATCAGAAATAGTAAAAATAGATAGTTGTTGGTAAGGCTAACCAAAAACCTAAAAATCTATCGTAAGGCTTGCATTTCTTTATTTTCTTGGTTTTGCGTGCAGGAAAATTCATGCACGCGGAAGAACAGTTGACAACAAAACGGATTAAAGAGAGTCTTTTTTCTTAAAAAAATTGTTTGGAAATTTGACCCGTGACTCTTTGCTCTTGACTAGTGCATTATAATGCGCTCTTTTCTCTTGACCAAAGTGTTAGTAACGTTGAGGATCCTCCAAAACAGAGCGTTAGTACATCAAACTAATGCTCCTCTTGACTCAGTTTTTCAAAAGGCGTAACTTCTTCATCCAGAAGCCGTTTCTTGAGCCATTTTTTTTAAACGGCCTAATTTTTCGAGATCTTTTTATTGGAGCAGTTAGTTTCAGATTTCTCGTAGCTTAAGTTTTTAAAATGGAAAGTGCATGCCTGATTATTCTTAACATCACCAATTATTTCCAATGGCTACCTCACATGGTATATATACTTAGAAGTAAAGAGCTTTATAGAACACCCATAGGTCAAGAAACTAAACCTTCCGATGATGATAAAGTTCCTAAATGGGAAAATAAACAAGATCAAGCATGAGGGTTGATAGGAATGTCCATTTCTCAAGATATTCGATTTCACATCCTTGACATTAACACCCCTGATAAAGCCTTGGAAAAGCTAAATACTGTTTTTGGCATTCAAAATAAAATTAGGGCCCATCAGCTTGAAAATGAGTTGCTTACTTTGGACCCCAATAATTTCTCCTCTATTGAAGATTTTTTGCTCAAAATCAAGACCCTTAGACTTCTTTTAGAAGGATTTAAGGTCAAAAAGGAAGATGGTAGCCTCATTAATTTCATTCTTGCTAAGCTTGGACCTGCATACTCTATATTTTTTTCCGCCTTCCATTCCACTAGAGAAGCCATCATCTCTTCAGGAACCACCTACAAGAATCCATCTTTTGATGCCTTTTGTGATTCTTTGATAAGAGAAAAAGAAAAAATCTTACACCTTGGTCTTATCACTCCTGGAAATGCTTCTAAGAAAGCCTTAGCAGCCCAATAGCAATCATATCAAAAGAATCCCAAGAAGCAGTATCCTAAAAAATATGGTTGAAACCAAATAAGGGTCCTAAGAAATTTCAGCTGCAAACTGAAAAAGCAACTCACCAAAATGATAAGGCAAATAAAAACAAAGGGAAGAAGACGAATAGATATTGCAACTTTTGCAATCGTGATGGCCATATAGAGTCCAGATGTTTTAAGACGATGGAAGCCTTAGAAGCAGCAATGAAGAAGCACAACATCAATTTTCATCACTCTTCACCTTCATCTTCAGGAATGGCACTTTCTGCTTGTGATTGTCAAGCATCAAGATCTAGTTATGCATTAAATGTATATTTCTCTTCTCCTTATCATGAGTGGCTCATTGATTTTGGAGCTTCTTACCACATGGCCAAAAATAAAGCCATTTTTTCTTCTTTAAATGATTGTAACACCAAACATATTTATGTTGGTGATGATAGATCTCTTAGTGTTGTAGGATCTGGAACCATTCATCTAGATAATGGCCATTTTAATTATGTACTATGTGTTCCTACCCTATCATGCAACCTTCTCTCTATTTATCAGATAACTCATTCAGGTGAAGGGAAAAAAGTAGAATTCTCACCTCATGATGTTGTAATGAAGGACCTCAAAGATCCTAAACATATTTTAGCTATTGGCATTGTTGATGATTCCACAAGGTTGTATGATTTTGACAACTTTGGGTCATCATGTCTTCCCTCCGTTTTTGTTGCTCATAATGATGAAGTGATTAAACTTTGGCATGAGCGATTTGGTCACTTAAACTATCGCTCTCTTAAAACTCTATGTAAGAAAAATATGGTGATGGGTCTTCTTATGGTATCTTGCCGAGATGGTTTTTGCTCCGAATATGTACTCGAAAAACATCATCGGGATAGTTTTGACAAACGTGCCTCTTGGCATGCCTCAGCCCCTTTGCAGCTTGTGCACAGTGATTTATGTGGTCCACTTCCTGTTGTTTATTTCTCTAGTTGCAAGTACTTATTAATTTCATTGATGATTTTTCCAGACGCACTTGGGTATAATTCTTAAAACTCAAGAGTGAATTTTTTAAAATGTTCTTGGCCTTTAAGGCCTTTGGTGAGAAATAATCTAGACATCAAATTCTTAAGTTAAGATCAAAAAATGGAGGAGAATATGTTAACAATAAATTTATCAACTTCTACAATGAGCATGGCATTCAATTGCAACATATTGTTCCATATACTCCACGACAAAATGGTGTAGCTGAAAGGAAGAATCACACCTTAAAAGAAATGGATAATTGTATGCTTCAATCTAAAGGACTTGGTATCAATTTTTTAGCAGAAGCCATTAACTATGTGAATTACATAGTAAATCACACTCTTACTAAGGTTTTAAAGAATATAACCCTAAAAGAATCTTGGAGCTCAATCAAACCAGATGTAAGTCACTTTCGTGTTTTTGGAAGTGATGCATTGGCCCATATTCCATATGTGAAACATAAAGCCTTAGAACCTAAGAGTGAAAAATGCATTTTTGTTGGATATTATGAAGATATCAAATGATATAGACTTCTTCAACCAAAATCCAAAAATATAATCATTAGAAGAGATGTAAAATTTGATGAAAATATATCGACCTACGAGCCTAGTTCGGCGGGTGTGCCACCTTTGGCCTGCGAGCTTGATTAGGCATATGTGCCACCTCTCTCTCTCTCTTCTATTTTTAATAGCATTCCTTCTAGTTCAAATGATGACAGCAAGGATTACAATCCTCCACCTCTTGAAACTATTCCTTTTACTCCACAGCTTCCAATATGGGTCCGCTCTACTTGGGATGCAGCAGGTTCTCTTGCAGGTGACCCTGCAGTTCGACGACGTACTCGTTCTCAGTTCGAAAGAGCCTCTTCCTTATTGGCTCAAGTTCTAGAAAATATTGATCCAGAAACCTTTGAAGGAGTTTCTGGTCATCCAGATTGGGATGAAGCTATGAATGAATAATATCGTTCCTTATTGGAAAACTATCCTTGGGATCTTGTTCCTTTTCCAAATGGAAGAAAACTTGTCAGATGTAGATGGGTTTACAAAACCAAGTTTGGACTAGATGGAAAAGTGGATAGACATAAAGCTCGTCTTGTCGCTAAAGGATTTTCACAAGTTGAAGGCATTGACTATACTTAAACCTTCTCCTCTGTTGCCAAAGTGAATTCTATCCACCTTGTTCTTTCCCTTGATAGCTCCTTTAAATGGGAAGTCCATCAGATGGATGTTAAATCCACATTCTTACATGGATATTTGCATGAAGAAATCTACATGGAACAACCCCCTGGCTTTATCCAAAATGACTCTAGCCTTGTTTTTCACCTTAGCAAGTCTCTCTATGGTCTTAAACAAGCTCCTCGAGCTTGGTATGCCAAAATGGATAGATTTCTTTTAGATAATGGCTTTTCTAGGTGTCATTCTGACAACACTGTCTACACCAAGAAAGTGGGTAAGTCCTTCACCATCCTTGTTCTTTATGTTGATGATCTTATCCTTACTGGCAGTGATCCAAACCATAAAAACCATGTGAATTCTAGCCTCAAAAATAAGTTTGAAATGACAGGCTTAGGACACTTGAATTATTTCCTTGGTCTTCAAGTCTTGCAATCCAAGGAAGGCATTACCCTCTCTCAGTCCAAGTATGACTGTGATCTTCTACACCACTTTCACATGGAAGATTGTAAGCCAACCCCTTCTCCCTTTAAGTTTGGATTCAAGCTTTCAGTCACTTGTACTACCCCTGAAGTTGATGCTACCTTATACCGCCAAATTTTGGTAAACTTCTATATCTAATCCATACCTGTCCTGACCTTTTCTTTGTCGTTGGTCTTGTCTCTCAGTTTATGCACCAACCCCATGAAAGTCACTGGAAAGAAGATAAAAGAATACTTCGACATATTTGAGGTAAAATTATGTTCAGGATTCATTACAGTGTAGGAGAATCTCCATTATTGATTGGTTTCACTGATTTTGATTGGGTTAGTGACCCTGATAATCGAAAGTATACTATATCATATGTATTCACTCTTGGTTCAGGACCTATTACTTGGTCTTGTAAGAAAAAAAGTTCCATATCTCTTTCTTCAGCAGAAGCAGAGTATCATGGTGTAGTTGAAGCCAACAAGGAAGCCATGTGGCTTTGTCAGATCCTGTCTGAATTCGGTCTTCATCAGCAGCATCCAACTACACTTTGGTGTGATAATCAAAGTTCCATTTAGCTATGTAAAGATCCAGTTCAACATCAGCGTATGAAACAAATTGAACTCCACGTATACTTCATCAGAAATCTCATTCATGATCGTGTTCTTGAAGGGAAATATTGTCCAACCAATGATCAAGTAGCTAATATCTTTACAAAGGCTCTCACAGAAGCGAAGTTTACCAAAATTAGATCCATGATTGGAGTTCAGGAAAGTTGTCATTAAGGGGGGATAGACTCTAATGCCTCCTTCCCTCTCCTATTATGTCACTTTTGTAAATCCTCTAATCCTATCCCAATTTGTTCTTAAGGGGGGATGTTAGGATATTTCGACACATAGGAAATAGGCTCCTTTTGTGTCACCTTTGTAAATCCTTCAATCCTATCCCAAGTTGTTCTTAAGGGGGGATGTTAGGATATTCCGACACATAGGAAATAGTTAATAATAAGTTAGTCTAGTGTAGAGTTAGCTGAAGTGTGTTTCTTTACTATGTACATTTGTAACTTATAATCCGACGGTCACGATCTGTAGTGATCCTATGGTTATCTCTCTCCTTGGTATTAATAGCACCTGATGCATGGCTTAACACTTGATTGGTCCATGATTTCTATTTAAAGAGCATGGAGGGTCATTTTTCTGCTAACCATTTTATGAGAGAAACATATGTAACTTTTCTTTTTATATTAATAAATTTCCTGAAGTGGCCACGTTGGCTCAGGCTGTGGACTATTTCCCTCTTCAAGGATTTTAACCATGTGATTATACTGGTGTACTAATTTTTGATCTGTTTTTGAGTGGTGACCTTTGGTTCTTGATCTAAGGAACTTACCCTATAAATTCCTACATTTTATTCATTTTATCCAACACTTTAAAAGATGAGAATGTATGGGTTATTGAAATTGGTGCCTCCAGACATATGAAAAGAGAATATATTCAAATCCAAACACTATATAAGGCTAACTCATCTCATTCAATCGTACTTGGAGACAAGAAGACCTGTAATATTCCAAAATTTTGTGGAATATTAATTTTTTACATTTGCACTTAGGAGGTGAATAAAATGGGTAGGAGACCCATTCATTTTATCTATACGAAATAAAAATCCTATCATCATGGAAGGGGAATCACTTTGGAGCTTGATTTCACACCTCCATGTGTGAAAAGGGGCTTTTGCAGGATGACTAGGTCAGGTTTGACCAAGTCAAACAGCACAGTAGCATGAGTTGGAAAGCACATTGTGGGAAAACGCAGAGGAAGAGGAGGGAAGATTCCTTGAGAAGGAAAACCCTAATGAGTGGGGCCCATGGAGAGGGAGCTCAAAATTGTATAAGAGGAGGGCAAGGCAACCATTGTTTCTCATGTTATGAATTATAGATTTCCATGTCTGTTAATACTTGGAGCATCTTCTTGTTGTTTAGCAAGAGTTGCTAAGGGAATTCCTGTTTAGGATTTCCTCTCCTTCTCGAGATACCTCTTGAGGGATTATACTTCATTATCCCCATATCCATACTTGAGGCTAAAGCTTTTCATCTAGCTACAGTACATTCTCCATTGGTGACTAGGTTGTGTTGCTGGGTGTTGCTGGGGAGAGTTCCACAACATCACTCCGAAGATTGATTTTCAGAGGAGAGGATCTCTATTTCATTGGGAGATCATTGAGGAGTGTTCTTGGGTAGATTTGTGGATCTTGGCATCAGGCCAACATTTCCAGTTCACCTACAGCGTAGTATCACTCCTGGACTACATTATTCTCATGGTGTATTTGCAGTGGGGGATTGAGGGGTTGAATGGAGGGGAAATATTGAGTGAAAGGATCAGCCTTTCACTTTATAGATCCATTGGAGGAGGCTATTTTAGAGTGCATATCATATTCAGGCTTCTACTTTTTTATGAGTTGCTACTGCTACCCAGCAACTCCGACATTATTGCATTTTCCCATTTTGTACTTGTGATGTAGCCAATCCTTCTAAGGATTGATGTATTGTATTTTCCGTGGTTTAGATCATTCTCCCCCACTTTATTTGAGCTTCTATTGACAAATTTGTGTATCATTATCATTTTGCAGCAGTTCTCCTTCAAGGATTGCGTAGTCATAGCCTAGGGCTTCATTCATGTAGCGGTGTTCTTCATTTTCTCATGTACATTTCTCTTGAGGATCATAGTGCCTTGTTTGAATGATAATTTCCTCAAGGTTTTGTCTATATTATGCTGCTATGATATAATATGATGGCTATTTGGATTCTCTGGCATTTTATGTGTTAATGTATTCATTGCTGCTCCATAGGGGGTGTTTTACATATTGTTGAAGCTTCACTTTGGAATATCTTAAGATATTCCCAAAGGTGTATATTTTCCCTCTTTTGGGATATTACAAGACCAATCAAGTGAAAGGGATTGGATCCACTTCGTTGGAGCTCGATTCTCGTGGAAGCATTCACCTCAACAATATCTTGTATGTTCCAAGTTTGAAGAAAATTTTACTTTCTATTTATTGTCTAGAGGATAAGGGTGATAAAGTTGCTTTTGTTGATGACAAGGTGTTACACTGAAATTTGTCACCATGACATTTTAGTACTCCCTTGAAAGTCTAAAATATCATAATTCCCAAGTTCAAGCCTTGAAACTAAGAGAAAATCTCATAGAAGCCTTAAAACTCTGGTACCACACTTTCTCCTAGTTTTTCCTGCGGTCCCGCACTTTTTGGCTCTAAATCCTGTGGAACCAAATGCACTGTCTGTTTATTAAAATGCGGACCCCTGTAAAATATTAAAAAAGGTGCAAGTAAAATTTAGAAGCTCAGTTAAAGTCATTTTTGGAAGCTTCTAGAAACATTCCTGCAGTGGAAAAATCGTTCCTTTCATGTTCATGCATCCCATCCAATAAGGAGCTAACCCCTTGATGTAAGGAACTAATCCCTTTGAAGGAGGATTCTATCCCTTCTTGTTTGGAGCTATTAGCTCCTCTCTTCCACTATAAAAAGAGGCATAGGGCAGCCTCAAGGGGGTTAATATTTTAGAAGAGAATTGAGTTGAAGTTTTAGTATTGTAAGAGACAAAGTGTTGTTGAGACTTAGACCCTTTAAGCTGAGATTTCATGTGGGAAAGATCACATACATGTATGTATCTTGGTTGGAAGAGTGCAAGGTTGATCTGAGTATAGGAAACGCCTACTCCGAACCCCAGGAAGACCTGTACAACATCAAGGCAAACGTGGTTGTAAGGCTCTTCTTTATTTAAGTTAATACAAATAAATCCATTTTTCTTAATAAGCTGTCAATTGATCGGTTTATTTTATGGATTCCTTGATCACCATAATGGATATGATTTATGAATATATGCTATGTGTTGGGAAGTGAAGGAGGTATGAAATTACTATGTATTTACTCATTCTTTTACCATAGATATACTCATGTTTTCCTTGGAAAGGTAATTTATCATAAGAATTACAATAGAATTGGAAAGGTTTATGTTTAGTACGAAAAGATGACTAAAGGTTACTTTTTGATTGACAAACACGAATTCGAAGAGGTGAACAGCTATACCAAAGGCGGGGTTGACACTAATCTAACTGCTGCTCCATCAGCATTGAACCATATCCAGCCAAAGGCAAGGAGATCTGAACGAATAGCCTAGAAAAGGCAGGGGACAGCTCGGCCTCAGTCAAAGTAAACAGGATGATGACTAAATGAAGAGGAGTGAATCCCTCAGGACCTTTCGATCCTAAGGGATCGCTGTTCAAACTCATCTTATTCCTTGATTGGTCCATTGAGATTTGATATATAAAGACATGTCCTTTAGTGACAAAGGGACGGTTTTTGTTGAAGTTAGGAGTTATTCGAAAGACTTTACATTTCCTCTGTAATATAATGTTTTATTAACTCTCTGTTTTGAGAGAAAAATATCTATAATGCTTTATGTTGGTTTAATATAAGACACGCGTTTTATCTACCTTCTACAGTTCTGAATTAGCCCAGAAGTATTTCACTGACGCTACGGGCCCGACTCTAGTGGAATCACTTCACTGTTTATATTTTAATCCTTGTTTACTATCGTGTGAAGAGTGTTTAATGTTTGTTTCAATTACAGAATTTTTTTATTGTTGTTGGATCAAATATAGAGTCATTTTTATTTCATTCTTTACAAGAAGCACGTTCGTTGTTCGATTATCTTGTTGTTACTATAAAGCTTTGCTGACCTATATCTGATTTGAGTTTCTGTTCCATTAGTTTATAATTTGTTATAATTGATTGTTGTGTGGTAAGAAACTGTCGACAGGATTGAAGCATGGAAATCTAGTTGCTTGAATATGTTAGAATCATAATTTTTGTTCATTTCACACTACTGTTCCATTTCTGTTCATTATTTATTCATAGTCTTCGATTAGCAAATAGATGAGTTATAGTTACATGCTGTTGTTCCTTTCTAGTTTTCATTTCCTTTAAGTTGCTTTCATTGAATCTGCTTTCGTTTCGATTGCTTTAAGATGTCCAACTGTAGAGGATAGAGGTCTTTGCTTCCAAGTCCCCAGATTGGTCATCTTGCATCGATTTCTAAGGGAAATATTTACTGCTACTGCATCCCTGATCGATGTTATGCAAGATTGAAGTAGTTTAATCTTTCCATTCATGTCACTGTAATTAGGTTTCTTTACAAGCATTTTTTATTATGTACTACATCTTCACAGCATTGCCCTTAGATAATTGCAGCCTCAGACAGAGTACACTCTTGAAATAAAAAGTCGCTCCCAGATTGATGATTAATGTAGGCTAATTAGTTGTTCAAAATATACCTTTTTATGACCCAACATTTTGGCGTCGTTGTCAGGGAGAGCGTATGCCATTTTAAAGGAGTAATGCACAGCTAATTTTCTTCTGCTTGCGGAGAATTGGGTATTAAAGACGGAAGGTAAGAACCTACGCACTGGGCAAGAATCACACTTGCTCGCAGCCCACTTCACAGCAGAAGTAGGTAAGCTTCTTTCTTTAGGTAGGAATGAAGGTTTGTTTCTTTGAATGAATAAACCAACTAAGCGAGAAAAAAAATTCCTCCTAAAACTGAAAAACCTAAGGGACCGGTGACCCTTGGGCGCACAACCTTTATTGATGAAATCCTTAAAAGAATTGAATCTCAGCCATCAGTAGGATTTAAAAGAACTACTTCTAGACAACCTACTAGTTCCCTTCAAGCTACAGAGTCACCATCTAAAGCCTTTGCTGAGATACACAGTCAAACAGAGGTAATTGAGCAAGATTCCCAAGAAATTGAGAATCCTTGCATAAGTTTCCTTCAAGAAGGGAACTCTAGCAATCTCCGAGAAGGAGAAGGGGAAATGAGAGAAACCACAGACTTGAAATCTCCTATTGAAACTTCCCAAACAATAAGTAGCCCAGATAAGGGAAGTGTTGTTCAACTTATTCAGAACCAAGGTCATGAATCACCTCAAACAGCAGGTCAACAGGAAATACTTATTATCCCAGACAAAGGGAGTGTTTTCAAAGCCATTCCTGCCCCTACTCGTCAACCTAGAAATTCCTTGGAAATACCAGAGGGATATTGGCATATCTTCGATCAAATGGCTCAGAACCAAAATCAGAATCAGCAGGCACCCCAGCAAACCTCTACGCTGCAATATCCTATAGTAGATACTGCAGTAAATGCACCCATGAAAGCTATCCCCCTTCAACATATTCCCACATTTCATGGCTTAACATCAGAGGACCCAAATGCGTTTTTGTTTGAATTTGATGTGCTGTGCAGAGGATACGATTACACCACCGACGCCCAAAAACTAAAACTATTCTCTTCTACATTAAAAGGGGCAGCCTTACAATGGTTTATAGGATTAGGTGGGGGTGTCATCACTGATTGGGATCATATCAAGGCTGAATTTTTAAAGAAGTATCAAGATTATTGCAGGTCTCGGGAATTAAAAGATGAGATATTCCAAATGACAGAAAAACCAAATGACACCTTGGAAGAGTATGTGGAACGGTTCCAATACAATCTTCAGAGATCCCCTTATGCATCTTTGCCCTTACCTGATAATGTTTTGAAAACCACATTAATTAGGGGAATGAAAGATCAATGGGTTGAAACATTGAATATTATGGGAAAAGTTGATATATATCAGGAAATTTATCCTAACATCATTTATTTGTGTATCAGGAGTTCGAGGAGAAATACAAGGTTGAAATTAGCCGAACGTGATATAATTACAAGGGAAAATAAGACCTCTAACGAAGGTGTGACTCGTGCAGAGATTGGAAATTTGCTAGAAGACTTTAAGATAGACATACTTGGGACTCTAACAACGCAGTTCGATATTATACAAGCCAAATAGAAACAGGCAGAAGCAGAGCAAAACTTGGCAATATTCTGTCCCAGATGTAGAAAGAAACACAGCCACAAAGAATGCCCATTGGATGTGATTAAATTCTATGCCATTTGCACGAAAGATCACCCTACAGAGGGATGTCCTTCACTTCCTGGCCTAAAAGCATTTTATAAGGAGGCATAAGAAGAATCAGAAGTGGTATGTCTGCTTAATCAGCGCTGACAATGGCAGCCACGACCATCAGGTATGCCAAATGATCCATTTTCTTTTCAACCTCCTCAATATAATACTCAACAATATAATGGGATGTGGCAGAATCAACGACCTTTCCCTAATTGGTCACAACAGCCATTTCCTCCCACATCTTGGCCAAATCAAACAAACCAAAATAATTGGCCTAGCTTTCCTTTCTACCCACCTTTCTGGCCTACACAATGGTCCCCCTCTACTTCCCAGAGTCAGGCTTGGCAGTCAAACTGGAAAAAACCTACAAATCATCCAGCTGGATCAATTCCTCTCTCTCAACCTACACTGCCAGCTCCTTATACAAACCCCCAGACCAATTTAAGACCACAACTCCCAGCCCAACCCAACCCAAACCCAAACATTAAGCCAGTTCAGTTTGTCCAAATAATGGAACCCCCAGAAGTAGAAACTGAACTGAGGGAGTGCAATTATCTTCAATTAAGGTCTGGGCGCATAGTGGAAACAGAGAGAAACAATGATGTCCACATTGAAGATCCATTACCTGTAGAAAAAATAGTACAAAGTGAGAAGGAAGTTCAACAACAAAATCAACAACGAAGTCAACAACAAGTAACAACTTCCTCTCCACCATTCCCAGAACAATTTATTATACCTCGTCCATTAGAACAACCTAATTTTGATCTTCTGGGAGAATTAAAAAATTGGTGTATAAAAATCCCTCTCCTCCAAGCTATTCAATACATTCCTATATATGAAAAAACCATTAAGGAATTATGCATAAAGAAGCTAAAGAGGATAACAACAACCAATCCTACTGTCCAAATAGTCAGTACCTTATCTGAATTATTATCAGGAATGGAAACACCCATCAAATATGAAGACCTAGGAAATCCTATAGTGACAGTACAGATCAATGGGCAATCATTTCCAAATGCCTTAGTTGATTTGGGAGCAGAAACCAATATTTTAACAACCACCACCTGTCAAAAACTTGGCATTACATCACTAGAACCAACAAAAACCTTTTTGGAATTCGCTGACCGATCAGTAGTCAAACCAGAAGGTATACTACAAGATGTAATGGTATCTGTAGATTCCTGGGAATACCCTGCTAACTTCCTAGTTATCAATCCAAAGAATCGATTATATGGACACCCGTTAATCCTAGGTAGACCTTGGTTGGAAATTGTCGATGCTTATATTGGATGCTGACAAGGCAAAATGACAATTACAAGGGGAAATTATGTCAAGAATTTAGCCCTATATCCCCCAGCCCAGCCAAGTCTATCAATACTAAAAAAAAGAAAACCACATGCATCATATCTTATGGAAAATATGAGATCACCTCTAACTATATAAAATGCTCTTGATTTTAAAGATCAAATAGAAGATGATATCATTAATAATTTTATCAATAAAACACAAACCAAATCTCATTTTCAATGTCACATGATCAAGGCAGCATTCGATAGTAAAGAAGAAGAAGATCCTTTCAAAGATATTCCTGATCAAGCAATACCTACTACTTCTGTGTATAATAGCAAGGTTGTAGAAATTGAGCTGGGAAAAACTTTAAACATTAATAAAAATCTCACTGCTGAACAAGAAGATAAATTGGTCCAATTATTACGAAAATACAAAGCAGCCTTTGCATGGGATTACCTCGATATGAAAGGAATTGATCCTCAATTGTGTACTCACCACATTTACATTGAAAAAGATGCAAGACCCATTTGCCAACCTCAAAGAAGACTAAATCCTCACCTTAAAGATATTGTGAAAGATGAATTACAAAAACTATTAGATGTTAATTTCATCTACCCAATATCTGATAGCAAGTGGGTCTCTCCATTAGTGGTGGTACCAAAAAAGAACGGAAAGCGGAGAATATGTGTAGATTACCGTGAACTTAATAAGGCAACACAGAAAGACCACTTTCCCCTTCCTTTCATTGACCAGGTATTAGACACATTGGCAAGGAAGAAATTCGTTTCTTTCCTCGATGGCTTCAGTGGGTACAAGCAAATCCAGATTGCCTCTAAAGACCAGGACAAAACTACTTTTACCTGTCCATGGGGGACATTTTCCTACCGAGTCCTACCTTTTGGCCTATGCAATGCCCCTACCACATTCCAAAGGGAAATTCTCAGCATTTTTGCAGACTTAATAAATGAAGGCCTCAAAGTATATATGGATGATTTCACACCCTATGGGGATGACTTTGAGCCTGCATTGGAAAACCTAGAAAAGGTATTGCAAAGATGTATTGACACTAGGGTTTGCTTAAGCCACGAAAAGTGTCTTATGATGATGACCGAAGGAGTTATCTTAGGGCATTATATTTCACCAACTGGAATTCAAGTGGACCCAACTAAAATTCAAATAATCTTATTAATTCCAACACCCACTAGACAAATAGAGGTATGTAACTTTCTTAGATTTTCTGGTTACTATAGAAGATTTATAGAACATTATTCTAGAATAGCTGCACCTTTATATGCACTGACTGGGAATGTTGATTTCATTTGGACAGATAAATGTGACAATGCCTTTAATGATCTAAAAATCCTTGTTTCAACAGCCCCAGTGCTAAGGGGCCCAAATTGGAATTTGTCTTTCCAAATTTCATCCGATGCCTCAGACATAGCAATTGGAGCAGTACTTGGGAAGGAGGAAGACAATAAGCCATATGCAATTTACTATATTAGCAAAAATCTATCCCCTACTGAATTAAATTATATTGTGACTGAGAAATAATTTTTTGTAGTTCATGCTATAAACAAATTTAGACATTATATAACTGGGTATCCTGTAGTACTATATATTGATCACTCTGCCATTAAATTTTTAGCAAATAAACCTGTTACAAATGGAAGAGTGACAAGATGGTTTATTTTACTGCAGGAATTTGATATCACAATCAGAGATCGACCTGGGAAAGAAAACCCTGTAGCTGACTTCCTGTCAAGAATGCCAAAGACAACAGATACAGAAGCAGTTGAAGACCACTTTCCGGATGAACATCTCTTCGCTGTTACTATCGAGACACCGTGGTATGCTGATATAGAAAAATATTTGGCAATAGGTAAATTACCTAAACATCTATCCCTTAATGAACGTAAGAAAATAATATACCGTAGTACTCGCTTCTCCTGGATTGGAGGCTACCTATTTCATATAGGTGCAGAGATGTAAATAAGGAGATGTGTTAGGGAGGATGAGGTATTGGACATTTTGAAAGCATGCCATGATGGACAGTATGGCGAACATTTTGCAGATCGTAGAACTGCCCATAAATTTTTACGAACAGGCTATTATTGGCCTACTATCTTTAAAGATGCTAAAAAATTCGTTCAGGCCTGTGATAGCTGCCAAAGGACAGGTCGCCCTGGGCAGACTGATGAAATGCCTTTGAACCCTCAACTAGTGCTTGAACCGTTTGAACGTTGGGCTCTTGACTTTGTTGGTCCTATTAGCCCCCCATCAAACCAAAAAACATATATCCTAGTTGCAACTGAGCATGTCACCAAATGGGTCAAAGCAGAAGCTATTTCAAAAGCTACAGAGGACTCTGTAATACAGTTTCTTTTCCAAATCTTTATGCGCTATGGCCTCCCAAGGGACATAATCACAGATGGAGGACCATAGTTTGTAGGTAATAAATTAGCTGAAACATTGCAAAACTACCACATTCAGCACAAGATTACAGCTCCATATCACCCACCAGCCAATGGGCAAGTAGAGAGCATGAACAAAGTAATCGAATCTATATTAACAAAAATCGTTGCCTCTCATAGACGAGATTGGGCCTACAGATTTCCAGAAGCATTGTGGGCATATCGAACAACATGGAGACCTACTACAGGATATTCACCATACCAATTGGTATTTGGAAAAGAACCCATATTTCCTATAGAATTCGAAATTCAAACATTAAGAATAGCTCAAAAGGTGGGTCTAAATTTTAATGAAGCCCAGGCTAAAAGACTGCAGCAAACTAATGAGTTAGATGAAATTAGGCTCTCTACTCTTCATCACACAGCATTAATTCAGCAACAGAGAGCCAAATGGCATGACGCCCATATCAAATAAAATATCTTCCACGAAGGAGACTGGGAACTCCTATATGATTCTAGGTTTCAGGATTTCCCAGGAAAACTCCAGAAACGATGGCTTGGACCCTATGAAATACAAAAAGTGCATGATAATGGCACTGTTACATTAGTTACCATTGATGGATCTAGACATTCCTTTAAGGTAAACGGTCATCGAGTACGATTGTATCAGAAACCTCTTACCCGGGAATCCTTTTACCAACAGTTACGGGAAGATTCTACCATGGAAATTCTTGCTGAAGGGGAGAACTCCTCCTCGGCACCAGTTTGATAAATAATTTCTTTTATTTTCTTTTTTTACATAAATCATTTTTCCGTTTCTTGATTTTTGTTTTATTGAATTTGTTTTTTAAACATTCTGTTAATATTACTTCTTTATTTCTTCATCGTTTGTTTCATGAAATTAGGTTTCTTTAAAAGAGAAAAAAGAGAAAACAATTATGTTTATTTCATTTATTTTTTTGTTCCTTTCTAAAGGAACAGCATTTTTGTTGTTCCTTTCGAAAGGAACAGCAGTTTCACAGAGTGCTTTTGATGTTCCTTTCTAAAGGAATAGCACTTCCGCGAAGTATTTTTTTGTTGTTCCTTTTGAAAGGAATAGCAGTTCCGCAGACTGTTTTTGTTGTTCTTTTTAAAGGAACATCACTTTTTTTGAGTGGATTGTTTTTTTGTTTTAAGCCAGAATTTTGAATTTTTGATCGCTTTTCTAAAGGCAAATATATCATTTATATACAATCATACAAATTAAAGCTTCCTGTAATCAGCAAATCAAAAGAAATCGTCATTTTTTAAGAAAATTGTCTAGTAATGATAAGAAAAAAAGGAAAAGGGGCATGATCAATAACATAACTTTGCTATTTTATTACCATTGAATTAATCTGATCGATTATTTTTATCATGATTGGTTCTTTCCCACATGCTATAACTTTCTTTGATGTTTATCTATGGAATAGGAATAAGGGCATATTTTTTTTTCTATTGAGACGTTCAGACTGCTTCCACCATCCCTACTCTTAAGGAGTGTTGAGCCATCCCTTATGAATAACTGAGGAAAAGTGTTGTATGAAAAAGAAAAAAATATTTAAATATTTTATTAATAATGATTTTGCAGATGGAGGATAGGGGGTCTCATCAAGATCTAGCCTACCGTGATAATAGGGAAGGCAGTGAAGTGGCATTCCCATCATGGCCACCAAACCAGGGAAATGGTCCAATAGACAATTGAAAAAATCAAAAAGTCCTTGGAACAGGAGGTCTCATCACAAGCTGGCCTGCCCCACTTCTTCCTGGTGAATTACATTGTGGTTTATCTAGTCACCAAGCCAACACAATGGCCTCTGTCATGATATTCAACAAAAAGCACTTCCTCAATATAAATAAAGGAAAATGGTTCCGTGGGTAAGAAAGAAACTCTGTCAAGGTTATGGACACCTGTGGGAAACAGAGCTCTGCTGATGGTATTGAAGTCACATTTATACATATCAATAGTTATATTTAACCCTTTTCCTATATCTCTATTTAAATTTCAAATGAAAATATGAATTCTTTACCTTTACCTCCGAACCTATTATACATGAAAATCATTACAAATCGATCATATTAGTTCAAAATGGTAAATAATGAAATTATACTTATGTTTATCTTATGATGTCCCTCCTCCTCATATTTGAATCATTACAAAACGATTTTCTATTCATTACCGATTCATCACATGCATTGATTTCAGTAATTGCTATAATTTTATTGAATGTATCATAATTACGCCTACTTTTTACTGTTGTACTGCTGCTGTGCCACACCTTCTTCTCCCAATTGACGGTCGAGGGCGACCTTTCATTCATTCGGGGGGCATGGATGTCTACATGCAAATCAAACCCCGAGATTTCTTTACTTGTATATGAACTAAACCCCTGCATTTTAGGAAATAACAAATTTTCAACGAAATGTGCTATGTTGTTCCATTGTGATTGCTATGTGTTGAGAAAAATTAACAGAGAGCAGAGATGGGAGGACAGCCAATTCGCAGGGAACCACAGGTGTTGATCGTCTCTGATGCTGCACGAGCAATTTTAGAAAGACTAGGGTGGATTACATATTTCATGAGGATGCAGCAACCCCATGAAGCAGTGGCCACCGAATTTTTATTGAACCTATAAGAAGGATCCTCCATGGTCAGAGGGAGGCAGATAGCTGTATCCGACGAGATAATTCGAGAAGCCATGAAGATTTTTCAAGATGATGGACAGACGTTAGTTATCAAAGGTAAAGGAGTCCAACCAGCGTCATTAGGAGAACCATGGACAGAGTTGGCCAAGATTGTGCAGGCTTACATAACATGCGATGGAAGAAAGGATGTGCTAAGACCTTGCCACCTTAAGCTATTAGCTGTATTAAAACATAAATGCACCATTAATTTGCCTGCATTTTTAAATTCTTTGTTGCATGATACTGCTCGTGGTATAAGAAAATCCCAACATGCAGATATGGTGGTCAGCCACCATTGTCTAATTTGATTAATAGTGAATCGTAGCCTCGCCCAGCAACAGACCAGCTGGGAAGAATTAATATTTTGCATTGATGGAGGGTTAGCTCTACCCGCTCCAAAATGGAAGAGGATGGTCGGATCAATAGCTGAGCCTTCTACTCACAGACAGTCCCTCCGATTGAAACGAAGTAGGAGGATGGTGGAAGGACTTCCGGCCAGCCCCTGGAATTGCACAGCTCAGAGGAGGAACAACCTCCACAATTGGAGGGAGTAAGCCCTCGTACTAATGAGGAAGAACAATTGGAAGGAGAAATTCGCTACTCGGACGAAGAAGAAATAAGTCGCCATACCGATAGTGAAAAACAATCCAGTGCATAGGAATGAGATAATGAGGAAGAAGAAGTTGAAGGAGAAATTCGGTATTCAGATGAGGAGGAAGGAAGTTACCACACCTGTGAGGAGGATGAGGACAATCATAGTAGCAATAAGGATGAAACAGAGCCTCCTGAAAATGTTATCGTAAGCCCTTTACAGGAAGACCAACTGGCCCAAATTTTGGCCAATATGAGTGATTATGCACAGCCTCATAGCCCCTTGGACCTCAATATAGATATTAATCAACTACCAGAGTACTCTGCTATTGATAAAGAAACAGCTGGAGAAAAACTGAATGAAACAGCAAACTCTAGCGAAGCTAGGGTTGCTTCTCCTGAAAGGTGTGAACAGGAGAAAGAGAACACTGAAGCTGGAAGCCCCCAGGAGACTGCAGAGTTAACTGAGAATATGATTCCTGGAGAATTTAGCCAAGGGCGTATGAATGTAGAAGAAGAGCCCCAAGAAGAAGAACAAGAAGAGAATTTTACTGAAGGCACAGCTGATATAGGCCAAAACTCTGTTGAGAAAACGGGTTCAGATAAAGGATTGGATGTTCCATTAAGAAAGAGGAGGAAAACAACTGAGATTAAGAAGCTTCGCAGGGAACGAATAAATCTTCATAAACTAGTAGAACAGCTCAGGAAAACCATTAGGGTTCTAAGAATGAAATAGATCCCTAAGCGAGCCCCTAAGAGAAGAAGCATTGCTATCAAAAGAAGTTCAAAAAACAGAAGGGTGACCACTAATAGGAACCCCCAAGTTACATAAGAAACCATACCTGAGCCTAATTATGAGGATGCAGAGCAACAAACGGCTGTTCCAACACAAGTTGTTCCAGAGGAACCTGTTCTGAGTGAAAATATGCAATCTAGCAGTCAGCACACTTTTAGTGATCCGACACTGGTCAGACTTCAAGAAGAATTGACACAGGCCCAAATAGAAAGGCAGAGATTGGAGGAAGATACTGTCCCAAGAAATAAATATCATGAATTGCAGCAACAAATGAGAATTATTCATGAATCAGAAGCTGAATCTCATGAAAAACGACGGAAATCAGAGGTAAAGGCTGATAAGGTAATGAACCAACTAAAACTAGCCTACACTCAAATGGACACTCTCTGCTCCTTGTATACTGATGTCTTAGCCTGTAGATGCCCCGCCAAAAACTATGCTTTGTTTTTACTAGAAAGATATTTACAATTAAAGATCAAGGAAGTTAGGATAGGGAAATCCATAGATCTAAAAACCATAGATGACTTGGTATCATGTTGCAAACTTTATGGGATCAAAGTACAGTGCATTTTGTGTGAATTTTAATTGCATAATCTAATACTTGAAAATGACTGTAAATCAAACCCTAGCCCTTTTATTGGAGATGTTCGGTTTCAAGCATTCATTTCCTTTGTTGTAAATCAATTAAAATGGCTTAAAGCCTATAACGCCTTTCAAAGGTAGAAAAATGAATTAGATCTGTGGGTCAAAAGTGAACCTCAGGACCCACTTCAATTTTGGGCTAGACAAAAAAGTTTGATGACAAAGGAAGCCGTTACCCAAACTCTGGGGCCTATCCACAAATCAATTATTTTGAATGGAACAAACTATTTTTCATCCATTAGGAACCAAACTTATATAGCAGCCAAGGTCCAATGGAGAACCTCAAATCAGAATGTGAAAAATAGGGAACCATTTAATTATAGAAACTTTGGGCTAGCTACAGACCGCTTCATTTCCTATAGCCATCTCGTTTTAAAAGAAGGACCATATTGGTTAGGATGTAGGTTCCGCAGCCCTATTGCATGGTACCCTGCTTCGGACTACAAAGCTATTTATGAACTTCCTAAAAGACAGACAGAACATGTTTTTGAGGAATTAGCTGCACTACGTGGTTTTAAGCCTGTTGATGACAAACCTTATCTAGCTTATTCTTTGACTGCTCTCCATGTGAACTATAGTTTTCATGAGGGCATGAAAAATATTAAGCAGGGGGGTATGTTGGGCAATGAAAGAGGTATGAAATTACTATGTATTTACTCATTCTTTTACCGTAGATATACTCTTGTTTGCCTTGGAAAGGTAATTTATCATAAGAATTACAATAGAATTGGAAAGGTTTATGTTTAGTACAAAAACATGACTAAAGGTTACTTTTTGATTGACAAACAGGAATTCGAAGAGGTGAACAGCTATACCAAAGGCGGGGTTGATAATAATCTAACTGCTGCTCCATCAGCATTGAACCATATCCAGCCAAAGGCAAGGAGATCTGAACGAATAGCCCAGAAAAGGCAGGGGACAGCTCAGCCTCAGTCAGAGTAAACAAGATGATGACTAAACGAAGAGGAGCGAATCCCTCAGGATCTTTCGATCCTGAGGGATCGCTGTTCAAACTCATCTTATTCCTTGATTGGTCCATCAAGATTTGATATATAAAGCCATGTCCTTTAGTGACAAAGGGACGGTTGTTGTTGAAGTTAGGAGTTAGTCGAAAGACTTTACATTTCCTCTGTAATATAATGTTTTATTAACTCTCTGTTTTGAGAGAAACTTCTCTGTAATGCTTTATGTTGGTTTAATATAAGACACACGTTTTATCTACCTTCTATAGTTCTGAATTAGCCCAGCAGTATTTCACTGGCACTAAGGGCCCGGCTCTAGTGGAATCACTTCACTGTTTGTATTTTAATCCTTGTTTACTATCATGTGAAGAGTGTTTAATGTGTGTTTCAATTACAGAATTGGTTTATTGTTGTTGGATCAAATACAGAGTCATTTCTGTTTCATTCTTGACAAGAAGCACGTTCACTATTCGATTATCTTGTTGTTATTATAAAGCTTTGCTGACCTGTATCTGATTTGAGTTGTTGTTCCATTAGTTTATAATTTGTTATAATTGATTGTTGCGTGGTAAGAAGCTGTCGACAGGATTGAAGCATGGAAATATAGTTTCTTGAATATGTTAGAATCGTAATTGCTATTCATTTCACACTGCTGTTCCATTTCTGTTCATTATTTATTCATAGTCTTCGATTAGCAAACAGATGAGTTATAGTTACATGTTGTTGTTCCTTTCTATTTTTCGTTTCCTTTAAGTTGCTTTCATTGAATCTGCTTTCGTTTCGATTGCTTTAAGATCTCCAACTGTAGAGGATAGAGGTCTTTGCTTCCAAGTCCCCAGATTGGTCATCTTGCATCGATTTCTAAGGGAAAGAGTTACTGCTACTGCATCCCTGATCGATGTTCTGCAAGATTGAAGTAGTTTAATCTTTCCATTCATGTCACTGTAATTAGTTTTCTTTACAAGCATTTGTTACTTTTGCATTTTTTATTCTGTACTACATCTTCACAGCATTGCTCTTAGATAATTGCAGCCTCAGACAGAGTACACTCTTGAAATAAAAAGTCGATCCTAGATTGATGATTAATGTAGGCTAATTAGGTGTTCAAAAGATACCTTTTTATGACCCAACACTATGCAGGTGCTATTTCATGTTTGCTTGTTTGAGATTGCAGAATCTTCGAGGAGAACTCTTTCGAGCGATTGAAGGACTACCACTACAAATAAGCGTTGGATCAAAGTTAGGATCATTAAACATTTATAGCATTTAATTATAAATCACAATATATCTAGAGAAATATAGCTTTGTTTGTCTGTTTGTTGCTAGCTGTCTGTAGGACACTTGGGAAGTCGGTCTTGTCCGCAAGAACGACTAATCTGTCCAATAAAATAGCGACTCCACTGGGGAAATTTTTGAGCTCTGATTTCTTTTACTTTTGATTTACGAACTTATGTTTCTTGATTTTTATTGATTTATATTGACTTGGGTAGTTAATCCCTGTAGAATCCTTGAGAACTTTTTGAGAATTTTTTGGTTTTTTCTCTTGTTTTCTTGTGTCCGCTCTTTTCCTTTTGAGACAATGCAAGTAGATCCGCACTTTTTCTATACGCACATTGCAGGGCTACATTGGATTGCACTAAAGACTGCGGACCCTGTCAAATTTTTGAAAAATCTTAAAATCCTTTGTTTTGGATTATTTTTTTAGGTTCTCAGTGATTACCCAGACCTGTGTCTTTTTTCAGGAAGCCTTGATTAAGAGTTCATTTCAGCACTTTTAGTTTTGATTGATTTTCTAAAAGATTTGCATGTTTTAATGATTTTTTCTTTGTCTTCATCCTGCTCAAAGATTAGAAACCTTGGTATGTCGTTGGATCATTGGTGTTTCCTTGATTTCTTGATGATTCTGGCATTTTAGCAGAAATTGTTTGTGAGATTTAGATCCTATTTTTCTCCTTTGAATATCTTTGAAAAACTTTTGTTAATAAGTTTGGAATTTCACTTAAAAACGAAAATTGGATGTTTTTTTGAGTTCTTTCTGATTCAAGTAAATAATTTCTTAGTGAGATCACAGACTAAGACATCCTTAAAATATTTGAAGTTTTAATTCATATTTAGTCTTAGAATTTTTAGATCTCAAGATAGTGTTTTTAGCTTTGAGTGCTTTTTAGAAATTGTAGTGTCTTTTGAAGAAAAAGCTTAGTTTGCAGTTTCGATCTTGAACAAAAGGGATTTTTATTGAGCATAGATCAGTTTGAGTTCTCATTGAAATTAGATTTATTTTCATTTATTCTTGCTTAAAAGAAATATTTTATTTTCAAAAATTGCATTTCTCAACTCTTCCTTAGCTAGATTTCATTGAAAGAAAAAGGATTGTTTCTCATTATTAGATGCATTTTTAGTATGTTTTGAGTCGGGTCAATACACATCATTCATTTCACTCACGTACCTATTGTCTTAAGAAACAACTCTTAAAATCAACGCTTAATTAAAATTAATCTAGTTACTTTTTATTTCTAGGGCTCTTTTCACCAATATAGCTTAGGCTATTGTCTTGGAGTAGGGAGTAATAAACTCTCCAAGATAGTTAAAACAAACAAGTAGTTAATCTTGAGGTAGGAAAAAAATCCAATAGTCACTTGTATGCTCTGGGAAGCTCCTCTTAAAGGAGTCAAGCATGAGGTCATATCTGAACCAGTGGGATAATCAATTCTATCTCATTGGGAACGATAGAAGATATGCGTGTATTACAAACGGTAAACCTCGGATAGACCATTATCGAGGAGCCTGGGGTCACTTATCAGTATACCTTGTATTATAGCAAGGAGCCTTCAAGGGGATTAAGCATTTTTACTCTGCCCTTGCACGTATGTCAGACCGTAGACTATTCCCCCAGGTATACTAGTTCCTGTTGGTAACCATAGTGACCATAATCTTACGGTTTTTTCCTAAGGTGGCGGTGGAGGAAAGATCCCATTGTACCTGGAGTAGACGTCGACTAGACTCACTTGGACTCTCCGGAGGGTTATCTTCACTCGAGATGGTTTAAGTGGAGAAACTTGCACTGTTCTGTTTCATTAAGCAGGTTGTCGAGGTAACTGTTCCAACCGCCCTTTCTGCATTAAATTCTATGATGTTGGATTTCATCACTAACTAGTGTTTTTTGTGTGGGAAGTTACTGTTTGTGTGTGGTTTGATCTCCTATAATTTTAAGTGTGTGATTCATTTGTTTGTTTCCTTAGTGACTTTAGGAGTTTTCATTGAAATTTTCATATGATTGCGTGTGATTAAAATTTTTAATCGTGGTTGAATTACCGAGACAATCGCGTAGACTTCAGGGGAAACCTCCTGAATATACACCAAGTCAACTTGAAGGGATGTGAGCTCTAGTATCAACTAATGATAGTAGAATTAGATGAACAGAAGCACGAGAGTCATCTATAGTTGTTCATCCTGATTATCATTTACAAACAACAAAACATATTCAAGAGTCGATTTTAGTTTCTGAAGTTACTGGTAGTGTTTCTCCTTCCAGTGAATTTGCTGAAGAACCTGAAATTTTTGTACCTGACACTGAACCTGTTGTTTTGGAACCATCTTCAGGATTTGTTACTCCAACTTCCAGTGATCCTGTTTCACCTAGGGTAAGAAATATCATTACTGAAAATCTTCTTTCTGACCTCATTTCCATTGAAGAACTTGTCGGTCCAGACGAAGCAGTAACTCTTCCCGAAACCCAACAGACTTTGAATCTTAGGGAGCGTGAATCTATATTCTATAGTCCTTTTAGAAGTGCCACTTGGTATTTGTAATTAACAATTTTTTTAGAGAACCCGGGTCTTAGTTTTTCACCACCCCGAATTCCTTTTCATCCTACAATAAGAGGTTATTATCCTTCATCAAATATGTCAAGTGAGTCATCTATGTTTTCTCAATCACCGGAAACATTTTTATATGGTGGTCCTTCTGTTCCTTCGGGGTACCAGTCACTCTCTGGTACTTTCTCAGGAGAAACTCCTCAACCAATTGAACAAGTGTTATCATCTGGAACAAATGGTACTAAAACTGAAACATTGAACGCAGAGCAAATTTTTATGATGTCTGGTAAGATTTCAAATCCTCAACCTTAAGGTAGTCAGTTACTGCCTGGGGGCCAACCTCAAGGTATTCAATTACCGCCTGGGGGGCAACCTCAAGGTAGTCAGTTACCGCCTGGGGGGCAACCTCAAGGTACTTTTCTACCAGGACAAACTGTAGGATAATATTATTTACCTAGAGAAAAACCTCAAGGACAGTACATACCTCAAGGTTATCAACCTCAAGGAAAGTACATACCCCAAGGTCAACCCCAGACTTAGTGTATTCCTCAGGGTCCTTATCAACCCTAGGTTCAGTATGTGCTTCAGGGTTATCAACCTCAAGGTCAGTACCCAACTCAAGGTTTCCAACCGCCTTCTGGTCAATCATTTTTACAAGGAACTGGAAATTTACCACTTAATTATCAACCCTACGTTCAACCAAGCTATGGTCCTTCATATGTACAACCTTCTACGGGTCAATACCCCAGAATAAACATGGTGTGGAATCCATCACAAGTTCAACAGACTATGCAACCTAATGTGCAGTTACCTAATCAACCTAGACAGCCTTTAGTTTCCGGTTCAACCCAGAAACCTGTTTAGCCTACTGTTAAAACCCTTGCACCTGGTTCTATTTAGCAGCTTGGGCCTAGTATGCCTCAGACTCTACCTCAGACTGCTGCAACTACTACAACCTTTGTTCAACCCACAACACCTGTTTCTCGAGTATCTGTAGCTCCAGTTTCTTTTATCCCTGCATCAGTGCAAATTCCTCAAGTATCTGTACCACAGTCAGGACCTAAAATTCAGACTACAATCCAGATGCCTACAGGACAAGCTAGTTCTAGTACGATTGTCTCTAGTCAACCTCATTTTACTTATCAACCGTACCAGGGATAGTATCAAATTTTTCAAGCTACACAAAATCCAGCGTATCAGTATCACTCGTACCCTGGGTATACTTATCAAATACCTCAACAACCCTATTATGGTATGGTTAATCCTAGTTACCCAGGAGGTTTCACGATTCCAAATGCACATCTGATCCCAGGATATCCTAGCTATCTCCCTCCTGGCACTGGTTTTATCCCTCAAGGTTATCAAGACCCTAGCCATCGGTTACCATTCATAGCAACTTTAGATTTACCGAATCTATCGTGCCTTACAAACGATCCCATTTTTTATCTTCCATATTGGCCATCGATGCCTAACAAGTTGCCCAGTGATATTCCAAAATTCGAAGGTAAGTCAGGAGAGGACCCGTCTAATCACATTATGACTTATCACCTCTAGTGCACATCTAATTCAATAGTCGATGATTCAATTCGATTGCATCTTTTTCAGAGAACTCTCATTGGTTTAGCTACCAAATGGTACATTGAGTTACCACGTGTCTCTTTTAATAATTTTAACGTGCTAGCTACTACTTTCTTAACCCATTTTCAGTTGTCTGTCAGATACGACAATGGCACAGAATTACTGAATTCATTAAAGCAGTCTACGTCTACGTACATATCTGATCACATTCATGAATGGAGATGTAGAAGGCGTTTAGTGAAAGTCTTTATTCCTGATCAAATTTTGGCTGAATGGTTTATTAAATCATTATTGCCCAAAATTACTGAAGATGTGGCCAAAGGAGGCGTTGTTAGGGAAGAGCAATTTATTGCTTAGGCTCATTACCTTGACCTTGTCTATACTCATTCAGGTACTTTGTATGATAAAATCCCCGATCTATTAAGACCTGGTCAGTTAACTGCAACTCCTTCTGGCTCTCATGCCGCTAATGGTGTAATTGGTTCTTCTAGTACTGGTAAGAGTAAGAAGAAGTCTTCCAAGACTACTTCTCCTATTATCACTTTACCCGATTCACCCAAAGGAGATTCTTCCCAAAAAAATTCAGCCGATATCCATGTTGTAGAGACATCTACGGCCAAATCTAAAACCGGTGGTAAGAAGAAAGGTAAGAATAAAAAATAATAAATCTTCAAAAGAGAAAACTGATACAACTAAACCGACTGACGAAAAATGCAAACCTCGATATCCTTGTCTCATATGTGACCAGGATCATTTTACGAAAGAGTTCCCACATAGAGCCGAGGTATCAAAATTCGTTAAGGGTTCGCCTATACCTGCTGTCTTGAAGGATTCTTTTCCCACTCAAGATAGTAACATGGTTAGATCTTCCTCCAATCCAGTTGAGGATATTTTAATGGTTGCAATGCGATTGCAAGATTATGGTAGTACAAATACTGGTAAGGAAGCAGAAACATCCAATTCTACATCCACTACATCTCCTTCCGTTTCCGATCCATTATAGGCTGAGAAACAAAATCCTTAGTTAGTAATTAAACTGCCTGCAAAAGGTGTACTTCATAAATCAGCTTTCAATCCACATGCGAGAGCTGCTCAAAATTACAATATTGTTGAAGATTTGGCAATTTCCCCTTCAGCAATGTCGACTTTGGAATTATTGCAATCATGCCCAGCCCAAAGAAAATTACTTTTGTCAGCCTTAAGAGCCGTAGATCTCCAGGATTCAAACTTTATGATCTTCGATTTAGAAAATTTTATACCACGCCTACCTCATCAAATGGCTTTTCAGATTCCGGTAATAGTAAAAAACAAGCGTATCTTTCATACTATTGTTGATGAAGGGGCTTCTACGTGTATAATGTCGAGAAAATGTTGGAAATCACTTGGTTCTCCAACAATCAACCAATCACCAACTATTCTCAAAGCATTTGATGGAAGAGGTTTTCAGCCATACGGTATTTTACAAGATCTACCAATAGAGGTCGAAGGCAAAGTAGTTAATCTAGATGTGGAAGTGGTTGATGCCCCTCTAGATTATAACCTTATCTTGGGTCGCAGTTGGTCTTACGCTATGACTGTTGTTGTATCATCGATATTTCGTCTCATTATGTTTCCTCATAAGTGAAAGATAGTTAAGATAGATCAGCTCTTATATTATTCGTCTGATCCAGCCTCTACTGATAGTATCCAACATATCGGAAAATCGACTATCCCTTATAAGGATGTCGAAGTAGGTTTGATTAAAGATTCAGGTTTACTAGGAACTTTTTTCCTACCTCCTCCTAACATACAAACTCCTATTTCTAATATCAATATGATTACATCAATTAATATTTCCTTTGATGATCGTTGGATAGTACCTTCAGAATCATAATTGGATTCTTTCGAGGGCCCGATGCCTTTGAGTCCTTTTGAGTTAGCATATCAGTAAGTACAGTCCTTTTTCGATACTCATTCAACCGACTCTGATCCGTGAATGTGATCAATCAGGTGTCATTTTCAATATCGAGTTTAGCTTCGACACCAATTTTGGATCCTGCTTAACAAGTTTTTCATACTGATGAGCATATTCGTGAGTTCTTGTCGATAGATGAATTACCGTGGGAAGATCTACACCATAGGTCTTCCTTTTACCTGATCTCGATCATTTTGAAAATGATTTCATTTCTATTTTTACCACTGATTACGTCAAAGAACCTCAGAATCCTCTCTCACATGCCGATTATGAACTAAATTTAGAAAATATTTCTATGACGGTTCCTCTTGATATTTCAGTAAAACCTGGAATTATTGAAAACATTCACATAGGTGCTTCTTGTACGCCTAAAGAAATTCAAGCATATAATGCCCTGTTTTAGGAATTTTGTGACATCTTTGCCTGGTCATATGAAGAAATGCCAGGAATCAATCTGTTGATTGTAATACATGAAATTAAGACATACCCAGATGCTAAACTCATTAGACAGAAATTACGTCAAATTCATCCGAGAATAGCTGCCGCTATCAAAGAAGAAGTTGAAAATTTACTTCATGCAGGTTTTATTTATCCAATCCCGTTAACGGACTGGGTATATAATATTGTTCTGTTCACTAAAAAACAAGCAACAATAAGAGTATGTATCGATTATAGGGATATAAATCGAGCTTGTCCAAAAGACAATTATCTAACCCCTTACATCGATCAAATTATTGACAATTGTGGTGGAAGTGAAATGTTCTCATTCATGGATGGATTTTCTGGTTACAATCAAATAAACATACTCCCTACAGATCAACTTAAAACATCTTTCATTTTTCCATGGGGCACTTGTGCTTATCGCAAATTACCTTTTGGCCTTAAGAATGCTGGCGCCACTTTTCAAAGGGATATGTCTTATGAATTTCACGACATTAAGCACATTGTGCAACCCTACCTCAATGATTTTCCCGCTCACTCTTCACATAGAGCAGATCATATTACTCATCTACGAGCCATCTTTATGCCATGTAGGCACTATAAGATTCATTTGAATCCTCAAAAGTGTGTTTTTTGCGTAGAATCCGGACAATTATTAGGATTTATTGTCTCGAAGGCAGACATTCGTGTTGAACCATCGAAGGTTGAGGCAATCGTTAAGTTACCTCCTCCTTCTACTCTTCGCCAACTCCAAAGTTTGCAAGGGAAAGAAAAAATTTTACGACGATTCATTCCTAACTACGCCGAGTTAACGAAAGGTTTCAGTAGGTTGTTGAAATAGAACATTCCTTTCTTTTGGAACGAGGTTGCTGATAGATCTTTTGATGCTTTGAAAAATGCGTTGACCCATGCACCATTACTGCATCCTCCCAACTACAACCAAGATTACTTTTTGTACCTTGCCGCTTCCGATTCCACGATAGGGATGGTTTTAGTTCAGGAAGATGAATTCTAGAGTGAACATGTGATTTATTATCTTAGTCGAAATTTGCATCCGAGTGAGATCAAATATTCACATGTGGAGAAATTGGCCTTGGCAGCTGTTCAAGATGCCCAACGTTTTCGTCATTACATACTTTTACGCAAAACGACAGTGATCTCTGATTGCAACCCTATGATGTACATCTTGACTAAACAATTGCTAAGGGGAAAATACTCTAAATGTATTTATATCTTGCAGGAGTTCGATTTGGAATTTGAAAAATCCAAATCCAAGAAATCACTGATTTTTGCTGAACTTATGTGTGATTTCCCGCATACTGATATAGAAACTGTGGCAGAGCAACCAATCACGGATGAATCCTTGTTTCTTATCAGTCCCATTCATCCATGGTATGGATATATTATTGTTTATCTTCAGACCCAATCTTTTCAGCCTGAGCTTTCACGGTCGCAACGACGCAAAATTCGTTTCCAGTCTTAACAATATCACATTGTTGGCGACACACTTTATCGTCGTGGTGCGGATTTGGTTTTTTGACGTTGTCTAACTCATGAAGAAGCCAAAAAGGTTCTCAATGACTGTCACTTCGCAGCATGTGGTGGTCATATTTCTGGGTACACGACAGCCCAAAAGATATTGCGCGCAGGTTATTTCTGGCCGTCTTTATTTAAAGATTGTATTTACGCAGTCAATAAAAGGTCATAATTGTCAAATCTTCAATCGGAAAATTATTGCACCACCTGCTCCTCTTAACCCTATAATTTTTCTCGGTCCTTTTGCAAAATGGGGCATTGATTTCATTACATGTAACCCTCACTCGACCGGGGGGCATGGGTATATTATTCTAGCAGTAGATTATTTTACCAAATGGGCCGAGGCGATGCCTACATTTGAGGCAGATGGAAAAATTGTAGCTACTTTCATATTCAATCATGTGATTGCTCGTTTCGGTGTACCCCAAGCGATAATCACGGATCACGAGAGCCATTTTCGAAATATCATGATGACCAAGTTAACGGACCAACTTGGCCTGCGTCATGACATTTCCACACCATATTATCCGCAAGCCAATGCTTTATTTGAAGCAATTAATAAAGTATTAGTCACCATGATCAAATGAATTATTGGCATTCATAAGTTGAATTGGCATACCATGCACTATTCAGCACTTTGGGCATATCAAACCTCAGCAAAAACATTGACAGTTTTTACCCCTTTTTAACTGGTTTATGGTTTAGAAGTGGTATTACCCATGGAATGCAAGATATCGTCACTCCAACTAGCCATATAGTTGTTACCAGCCACTTCTGAATAGGAGAAATTTTTTTTCTACTTGGCTCAATTAGATGAGAATCGGCGCACCGCCGCATTAGCTACCAAGGCTCATGCGAAAAGAATGAAAGCTTAGTATGATAAAAGTGTTACCCCTCGTAATTTTTCAGAAGGAGACCTAGTTTTGATTTATGATCAAGCCAACAATAAACTAGGGGCTGGGAAATTTGAACCCATGTGGCATGGTCCTTACATTGTTAAGCGAAAGCTAGCAAAAGGGGCCTATGAATTGATTGATTTTGACGGGGTCTCTTTAGGTAAACCCAGAAATGGACTTTACCTGAAGAGATATTACGCTTGACTTCATGTGGATATCTTCTCTGTATATTAGTTATTTTTTAGCTGGTGTGCTATAGATTAGAAACGTGTGCCTAGCGTAAGTGTGCTCTTACTATTATTCCCGCTTATCTCAATACTTTTATCGTAGATGTCGATGTCCTCTCAAACGTATATTGGTTTTTCTGATGGTGCTTGTCATAGTACATGGAATATCTCTTCCATAGCTTGGGTTATTTACTTACCCACTGACGATTTAGTATCAATGCATGGGGTAAGTCTCGGTCAAACAACGAACAATATTGCCGAATATAGTGCAGTTATTGAATTATTATCGAAATCCATTTCATTTGGAATTCGAATTTTGATCATTAAGTTAGATTTTGAACTCATTGTATTACAGTTAAATCGAGTATATGCCATTAGAAATCCAGTATTATTAAGATTATTTTTAAGGGTTCGTCTCTTGGAATGAGAGTTCGATTATATTTAATATCAACATATTCCAAGAATTTTATATACATTAGCCAATGCAATTGCTTCTAATGTTATAAATATACATTTACAATAACAAAGTAACAAATCAAACATTCCATAACATGATTGAACAAGTAAACTGAAATAATAATATATCATAGTATAGATGTAGTGTTCAAAAAATATACATTGTCTTCGATCATAGGCTCAAAACGCCTTATGATCGGAAAAAGGTGATACAAAAATGACTCTAAAAATTCAATCAACCACTATCTGTGGTGATGATCATGATAATACACCACTGCTCATGCCACCCTAGTCAAAAACCTCCTGAATGGACCTGGAACACCTATGTCATATCTCTGTAGGCGGAGTGGGATATCATCTATAGTAGTCTCAGGAATATCTATAGTGAGCCGCTCCAGATGGTGCTCTATGTCAGTCAGGATCTCTATAGTCTGATCCTATGGGGGTGGTGCTGTTGTTGCTGCATCCCTTTACCTATGGTCAAAGGGGCAGAGAATAGCTGGTCGAGTTTGACCCACATCTGCACTTGAAAATTTTTGTTATCAATTTTGGACGATTAAAAAACAAAATAAAAGTTAGAAATTAGAACATGTCAAAAAATATTTTATAGCCGACTCATCCCACTGAGATCCTGGAGGAAGGGGTATCCCCCGGTCGCCACGAAAATCCATGCCAGCATAAGGAAAATCCTCAATAACAAAAATTTGGTGTTCCAATCAACAAAAATATGTAGAGCTAAATCTCACAATCTCCCCACCTTCACTGTGGCGGGCCATCAAAGCAACCCAAATAACCATCCTAAGCTCTCAAGGTCTACCAACATCGACAGGAATATGCTACGGGGCTAACATGGGGATCCTCTCTAGAGCAAAGGTGACTACAATGGACCCATATCCAAAGTCTTTTAGCTTTCCATTCCTTGCTCTAGTAAGTTGGCCTTTCAAATTTGCCTACACTGCCTTGCACCAATTGTATATGGTGCCTTGAAAGAAATCTACTTCTATGCGCATCTAAGATCTGGTGGCTACATGCAATGTTGCACTTCCACACAACTTGACAATGGTAAAAGCGATCACTTTCAGCTCTGGACGGATGATAGTTTTTATGTCAATCCGTTTGTCCTCAGGATTGGCCTCATCGTTGCAAAACTCTAGTTGTAAGTTGTAAATAGACTAGCCACCTGGCCTAGCTCCAAATAGAGATAATGGTGCGCCTCTCCTGGAAAAACCAGTAAAAAAATAGATGTCTTCCAGCTCAATCTTGATCCAGTGACCTCTGATCACAAAACACTGGTCTTACACATCCCATTTACTTACCAGCCAAGTAAGAAGATCCACTTGAGCTCTCATGCCACTGATAGCCCAAAATTTGTAAAGCCCGCATGCTCTTAAAGCTTGCAAAGTTGGTTGATGAAGTATTGTTTCTTCATCTACTTCTTCATGCTCTCATTCTCACCAAATGAGCATTGTAGATATCCTACAACAAGTTAAATGAAGGATTAGAATCATTTCCAAGCAAAAAATTTGGGTAATTTAGCAAGAAAATATGTTTTTTAATTTTTCCACAGCGCCTCCACACTTTACGCTCAGGGACAGTGCGTAGATACGCACGGGCCCTGTGTTAAAAGTGTGGGGCCCCACCATTTTTCTTTGTAGAAAAATGTTGGGGTCCACAGGTAAATAATGCATTAGGTGCGGACCCTTGAGGGCAGATTTTTCGGCATATTTTCCTCCCAAAAATGAAATTATGAACCAAAATTAAAAAATTGAACAGATGAAATGCAAGATAAGGAGGTTGTGGATTACCTGAAATAGACGGTTTCCGAATTCGACGGTTGATTTGCCCAGAATCTTCTCCAAAGCGTTTTTTGCCTAGAGCTCTAAAAACTTCACTCCAAATTCAAACGGTAAAAATGAACTTGAAAAACTCCTTTTTATAAGTTTTTTTGAATAGATGAATTCTAAATTTGTTTATTTTTCACTTTAAAAAGTCGTTTTTTCAAAATATTTTTATTATTGAAACAAGTATGTTTAATTTTTCAAGTTTTTGTGCAGAATAACAGATTTTTCTGGCGAAATGGTCATTTTTGACAA